>JBBCBC010000027.1:29217374-29817374 GCA_037126765.1 Stenogyne calaminthoides
GCATTGGCCAATGACATCCAATTATGATGAGAAGATGAGTATTCTCTCTAAATCCACTTTGAGGAATGAATCCTTTTCGCTCAACTACCACGCACATGCACTTCGCGGATGAACCCAATCCAAGCCATATCTACCCATGTATCAAGCAAACGCCGTCAAGTGGTCAAAGTTCATCACTCCACATATGTCGTGGCGATGACCTCAAGTCAGCGAGCATCACATCGCTTCCCACTAACCGAGACACCAGAGACACATATAGTGGAACTACATCAAACGGTTTCTGACGGGCATACCAATACCTTAAGGTATTTTGTGCATCCATCACGAGATACCCAAGATCTCGAAGTATGGAGATCTTACTACACTCTCTAAGAGTATGATGCAGACGTGACACCAATCTCCATTGCATCATCAATATCCCTTTCTTTATGATCCTCGATTGGGAGCTATTTAAGAATCATTATTGTCATTTCGAAGTTCTCACCACTCAATGACAAGAAGTGACTCAAGGAACACATATAAGAATAAATGCAAATAATCAAACATAATATTCTAATGAGTGTAACAACCACACGCTTAATATTAAACAAAACAATAATATTAAACCAATATAATATATCCGAAAGTATTATGTCCTAACAACGGATTATCTCTAAGACACAACACTACCAAAGGTTTTCCACAGAATCTAACCTGTGATCCGGAAATTTAAGTTCTCCGATACCATGAAAAGAATTCCTCGATCATCTAAAAGTCTAACTTATAGAAAGATAAGAATCAATTCATTTATTTAATTTCCCTCAACGTAACTAACTATACATGCTTGCTAGGGATGTCAAAAAGATGAATCAAATAAGAGTCACAAGACCCATTTAAAGATATGCTTTAATAAATTACGAATAGAAAACAATTGTATATCATAGACCCATTTAACTGCATTCATTACGAACTGGGGCGGACGTGGGATTTTTTCTAGCCAATGCACAAACATAAAAAATCATAAGAATGCAAAAATAATTTTAAGAGTTCTAAATGAAAAAAAAAAAATTCTTCAAATTATGCATCATATGAATACGAAAAATCATATGAACTCAATAGTTATGAGTGAATAGTTGTATACAATTAAAACTAAATCTAAATTTCATATAATAACTACATAAAATTAAAATTTTCTATCGTATATTATATGAATGATAAAATAACCCGGTTTTAAATACGAAAGTTTTGTTTTTTTCAAACTTAGCAAATGGTGAAGCATATTATATGAATGCAAAGTCGTATGAATTCAATAGTTATGGATGAATAATTGGTATACAATAGCAACAAATAAAATAATTTTGATCAAATATAGTCTATCACCAATCGCTAAATTAAAATCAAATCCAAATTTCATATAATAACCACCAAAATTAGAAATTTTTTTATTTTGGACGAGTTTCACCGTGATATATGGAAAAACAAATAATGAGCTTGATAATAATAGTGGTAAGAAACTAAATTGATTGAATTGAAAAATAAAATATTTTATCTTAATATTAATTAGTATTTACTAATTATAAAAAAACAAAAAAATATATAATACATTGTAAAAAAAAAATCGAGAAAAGACATTTTCTACGTCTTGCCTAAGTAAGTCCGCCCCCTCGACACGAATCATTTAACATAAGACCCATTCATAAAATTAAAAAAAATTGATATTCCCTATTCGCAAATATATCAATATTCGGTGTGATTTTTTAAACACCAAGCGTTTTTGTTCATTTTTTGGGCGGATTAGGGTTGGGGTGTGATTGAGGCGTAGCGAGTATTGGGTGATTCAAGCATGTGCACCCTCGAGGGGATCTCGGTTTTTCGAATTGAAGTGCAATTTTAGAATCTGCTATTGAATTGAACATTTTAGGGTTTCAGGTGTGATTTGAGAGTTTTGAGATTTTAGATCCCGATTTATTTCGTTTAGCGTGTTTTGAAAAATACCCGACACACTTTCTACCGTTAGATTTTGGACGAAAATAATTGGGACCAAAATGTCAAAAATGGATCGCTTTTTTGCAATCAACCTATTCTTATGGGACCAAACATGCATTTACCCTTAATAGAGAGTCTAATTATATATTAAAATATATTTTTCTGCAATATTTTTTGCACATATATAATTATTTTAGAGTATGTACAAAATTATACAACACATGTTTAATTTTCTACAATTATTTTAGACAATTATGCAAAATTTACGTGATAATGTTCAATTATTTTTCGTGATGTTCAACATGTGCAATATTTTGTTTTCATGAATATAATAAGTTTGCACAATTTTTTTTTTTAAATTGCACAAAAAATTTGGCAGCAATATTTTTTTTAGGTATGTTAATTTTTTTTCATATGTTCAAATATGCCAATATTTGTTCTTATGAATAGAACAAGTTTTCAAAAAAAAAAAAAAAAAATCCAAGACATGCATAAAAAAAATTGACAATAATTTTTTGGGTAATGTTACAATTTTTTTGTTTTAATATGTTCAATATGTGTAATATTCAGTTGTTATGAATATAATAAATTTGCATATAAATAATTAAAAATTGCACATACAAAAAAAATTGGCGACAGAATAATTTTTGTGTATATAAAAAAAAAAAAAAAAAAAATTAATATGAAAGAATCCTAAATTAATTAATCACCAATGAGAAGCTTTTATAACTTTTGAATTAAGCAATGTGTATTTTGTTCTTATGAATAACACGTTTTCAAAAAATAAAATAAAATAAATTGCAATGCATAAAAAATTAAAGAATAATTTTTTAGGTAATGTTCAATTTTTGTTTTCACTATATTCAATGTGTGTAATATTTGGTTGTTATGAATATAACAAATTTGCATATAAATATAATTAAACTAAACATACAAAAAAATACATAATAATTTTGTGTATATGTGCAAAAAAAAAAAAATATTAATATGAAAAGAATCCTTGAAAATTAATCACCCAATGAAGAGCCTTCATAACTTTTGAATTAAGCAAACGATGAAACTCCTTGGTGAAAAAAATATTTTTAAGAAAAAAAAATAATAGCCAACAATGCAGAAAAGAAATGAAGGGGTAAAACTTTTTGTCTTGAGAAATGAATTTGGTAATTTAAACATATGTGAAAAGAAAAAATTAGAAATTATAACTTGTAATTGGGGTTATTTTTGTACATTTTGAGTTGCAATTTTTTTTTTTCGGGATTTGTAGTAGATTGTAAACCACTCATTCCAAATTGTATAATAGTTATCCTTAATTAATTCCGGTTATCATCCTTAACCAACTATAGTGAATTAATAATCAATTTTAAAGTTAATAGTATAAAAAAAGAGAAAATATCATTTTAGTCCTATAATTTTATATTTTAATTTTAACAGATAATGTCAATTCAGGTCTTTTTGTTGAAACTTTAAAATCTACTTGGAAAATTAAAAAGGACCGAGACATTTTATCTAGACTAAAGTTGAAGAAATAAAAAATTACAGAATAAAAATGAAATTTTTCAACAGTTCCTAAATGCCACTCACCAACTTTAGCGGTCAAAAAAACTTAAATATGTGAATTTAAAAGTTGCTGAGAATTCAATTCAAGAAAAATGGTGTGGTCATGGACTCATGAGCTAAAAAAGTAAGCAATATATACCTATATATATATATATTTTTAATTTTAATAAACTTATGGTCCTAAAAGAGCCCCCTTTAATAGTAATAGTAAATGTAGAGAGAAAGCTACCCATGCACATAGAGTCCTGTCGATATTCAGCCATTTGATAGAGTGCACAAAATGACCTCACATTCACCATTCGCAGTATATACATCACCCATATGTCTTCTTAATTATTTTCAACACTTAATTAACCATACAAAAATGTCAATAAATTTCTAAAAATGATACTTGTGTTCCTCATTTTCCCTGCTTTGCTTCTCTTCCTCTTGTACAAAACACATCCAAAACCTTGGGTACAATATCCACCTGGCCCAGCAGGTTTTCCCTTCATCGGAAAGCTGTACCAATCCGCAACGCCACTCCTCATATTTATCTCCCAACTCTCCGAAAAATACGGGCCTCTGATGTCCATGAAGCTCGGTTCCGTCCGTTGCTCGTCGTCTCTTCAGCAGACGGCGCTGAGGAATACTCAAAACGCAGGACCTGAGCTTCTGCAGTCGGCCCAACTCTCTCGGACTCAATAAACTCTCCTACAACGGATCGGACATAGCCTTCGCGCCTTACAGCGATTCGTGGAGAGAGTTGAGAAAAGATTTGCGTACTTCATCTCTCCTTAGCAACAGGCAAGCAAATTTTAAAAAAGGCTTAATTGCAAAAAAAATCTTATCATCACTTTTTTCGCAAATTGCGAGTTATTCTTAACTTTTGAATTTTGTTAAGTAAAATCCCACTTTGACATTCTTTTGCAAATCGAGCTAATGAGAAGAATATATATTGAATAACTTGTTGAGTTAGTTGACTATATATATTAAATTTTAGTCCTGTAATTTTGAGATTTTTTTTTAAATTTTCGTTTATCTACACATTGTGGATCATGTGAAAAAAAAAAAATAATTTTGAAGGCCATGATTGCATTCTTTTGCAAATCGATATATATATATATATATATATATAACTTGTTGAGTTATAAAAAACTCGGAAAGGATCAAAAGCTTTCAATTAGGGGGGTCGAACCAAGATTCTATCATTGCCATTACGCTAGATGATTGACAAATAACAATATTATAAAAGGAAAAGAAAAAAAAGTGGTTGGCCCAAAAAGTAACCGCATAAGAGATAGAAAAAGTGTCCACCGACCCAAAAAGTGAAGTGACGAGACCAATAGTATATCAAAAATATAAAAGAAACTAGCTAGCGATGACCAGCAACTGTAGTGGCGTCCAAGGGAGGCTTTGAGGACATCCTCGCATCTTCTCCGCTCTCATTCAGTGTATTAAATTCTCACTTTTAATAAATATATATCATATATTTAGCGAAAAACTATGCCTGACTATTAGCGAAGAGATATTATGGTGCTTGTTAAAGCCGCAATTATTACCCAGAGAAAATTTCTTGCTAGATTACGCCCTCGTTAGTAACAAAGGGCTGAAATTCCTCATTAATTCAAAGAGTTATAACGAGGGATTTTATAGGCCCTCATAATGCACTCATTAAGTTACAGTCTTTTTTGTAGCGTACAAATGTTATTAGAATCAGTTATATTATTTACAATTACTGCAGGCAAGTCCAGTCATTTAGGCCTTTTTCGGGAAGCTGAAGTGTTTCACCGATGATGGGGATCTGTCTTTGAAAGTGCAAGTGCAGGTGAAGTTATCAATTTGAGTACGACGATGTTGTCGTTCTGGCGAGACACGTTGATAGGCAGGGTCGGCGTTTGGTAACAGGCTTCGGGAGAGGAGGGACGAGAAGAAGGAGGTTCGATGAACTATTGATTGAATCGCAGGCGATGCTAGGTGGATTCTTTTTTTGTTTCGGATTATCTACCTTCGTTTGAGTGGGTGATAAAGTGAGTGGGATGGTTGGGAAGACTGGATAAGGTATATAAAGAGTTTGATGAATTCTTTAAGGAGCTGATAGATGAGGGAAACTCAGGAAATCCCAACTTTCTTGATCTTTTGATCCAGCTAAAGGAATATGAGTCTTGCTCCATTGATTTGACATGGGATCATGTCAAAGCTATACCATGGTGAGCTTCTTCTATAGGTGGGAATGACCGAGTTTGAATTACAAATTGATTACCGTAACTTTGGCCTCAAATAGGTTTAGTCCCATAAGTTTTTTTTTTCTTCGATTTAGTCACAATAACTTTAACAATGTCGCTTTTAGTCCCAAATCGTTGAAAAACGTCGTTTTTCATAAGTTTCAATTTGGGGTTTTCCGGCAGATGCTGTGACTGGGCCTCAAATAGATATAAAAAAAACTTATGAGACTAAATCTATTTGAGACCAAAGTTATAAGACCATTTGTGATTCAAACTTGGTCATTCCCTCTAGAAAACTAAAAAAATTGAGTCATTTTCTCGTCAAATTAAAATTGATGGCATTTTAGTCTTTTCATTTGCAAAGTGACTACACTATATTCAATTATACTGATAACATGTCTAGTTAGAAATGACAATCCATGAGAAATCCAATTTTCTAAAATTTTAATCTTATTTTTAATTCCACATGAGTTGTACAGAATATATTTATTGCTGGAGCAGACACGGTTACAGCAACAATAATCTGGACCATGACAGCCCTGATGAAAAATCCATCAACAATGAAGAAATTGCAAAATGAAATCAGAGAATTAGTCGGAAATAAAGGTGAAGTAAATGAAGATTATCTCCCAAAACTAGCCTACGTAAAAGCAGTGGTTAAAGAGGCCATGAGATTGTACCCACCAGCTCCACTCCTAATACCTAGGGAAACACTCCGAGTTTGCAACATAAAGGGCTACACAATTCAACCTAAAACATTGGTCCTCATAAATGCATGGGCCATTGCACGAGATCCCGAGTACTGGGAAAGCCCGAATAATTTTAAGCCCGAGAGATTCTCGGACAGTAATGTGGATATCATGGGGCAAGATTTCGAGGTGCTTCCGTTTGGGGCAGGGGTGAAGGGGATGTCGGGATATCCATGGGACTCGTAACGGTGGAGCTCGCTCTGGCTAACCTCGTTTACTCCTTCGATTGGCAATTGCCTCCCGGGATTAGTACAAAAGATATTGATGTTGAAGTTTCTCCTGGCATTACTGTGAACAAGAAGAATCCACTTTACCTTGTGCCTATACATGCACATCTCCAGGGATAGAACGAGATAGAACCCAAAATAGTCTTATAACTTTTCACATTTTTTAAAATGGTCCCAAAAAAGTTTGAAGTGTGAAATTGATCCCTATTTTACCATTTTAGTCCCAGATTCGTCGGAATTGATGAAACGACGTCATTTTTTGGTCATGTGCCTTACATGTGAGCATTCAATTTGAAAATTTCCGGCTGAAATGCATGACAAAAAACGACGTTGTTTCATTAATTCCGGCGAATTTGGGACGAAAATTGTACAATTTGCAAAAAATTAGGATCAATTTCATAAATCAAACTTTTTTTTTGACTATTTTGAAAAAGGTGAAAGGTTATCGAACTATTTTTGATTCTATCCCCAAGATTGTCACATAACTATTCATCTTTTTCAAAATAGTCCAAGTTCTTTGTGAAGTGTACCACTTTCGTCCCAAATTAATTCGGGAATTGATGGAGCAATGCCATTTTTTTTATCATGCATTTCAGCAGCCGAAAATCTCCAAATTGAATGCTCACATGTAAGGCGCATGACCATAAGCGACGTAGTTTCGTCAATTCCGGCGAATTTGGGACTAAAATGGTACAATTCGCGTAAAATTGGAACCGATCATACATCAAACTTTTTTGGGATCATTTTGAAAAATGTGAAAAGTTATGAAACTATTTTGGATTCTATCCCCACATCTCCCTCTCCTGTAGTATGTAATATGCATAGTGGATTGGGAATGAAAGATCATTCAGTATTGACTTCTTTCTTAATATATCTTTTATCACACCGTTTAACTTCAAAAATATGTGGACAGATAAAACCATCTCTTAGTTGAGAAATACTCCCTCCATCCCATGTAAGGTTGCTTTTTATCTGCGTCTGTCCAACAAATATAGACTAGCTAGCTAGTTACTATATTTAACATATATATTTTAGTTTTTTTTGTCCTTATTTAATGTATCCTGCTTTTTCCAAATCAACATGTAGATATTAATAATTGGCTTAGAAAATGAGTAGGTTAAACAGTGATGGATTCACAATCATAAAAAAAAAACTATAAAATTGAAAATGCTAAAAGCAAGTCCCTGAAAAAGAGTAATATAAATGAAATATAGACCATCTATAATTTGAAAACATATAATATTAAGAGTTACGAACAAAAGGTTTTTTTTATCTAAAGAAATATTACAATTGTTCTCGACGAGTTCTCATATTTTGAAAGTGATTCAAAATGTCATTGTTGCTTATTTTGCTAGTGTTTTCATAGTTAAGTTTGACAAAACAATACTTCAATTTCTACACCACCATGCTATGTAATATAGGGTTAAGTCTTATATGCACCGTCCACTCCATATAGTGTATTTTGAAAATATATAATTTTTTTTTGCACTGAAAAATTTCACTTATTTACACATAAAGCGTGCAATTTAATATGGGAAATATGCACTCACGAGTCATGTTTCACGGATCCTTTACAGTAACACATACATGTACTCATAGTAATACACATGCCCTTATAGTAACACGGATCTCGGAGCGGTTTTGTTATTCTGCCTGCCTTTGCACGAATTTTTAGGAAATATCAACTTCAACTCGGTTCGACCTGCATAGGATCAGCGAATTTTTTGTTCTGTGTTATTCTAATTCTAACCCGCTGGTCATATTTAACGGGATGTGAGGGTTGTTCACTTATGGCAGTAGGACAGGAAGTGTGGATGCTAATTAGGAGAAACTTATCTTCAATAAAGTGCGTGTGTCGTGAGATGTAGATACATCCAGAGGTAGGATCAGGCATTTATAAGCCCCCTAGGAAGTGAAGTAACCGATGAAGATGCAAGGAAAATGTAGGTCTAATTTTCAAAGAAAATACAAACGAAGCCAGGGAAAGCACAAGCAACCAAAGGTCCGATGTTTACTGTGATTTGGTGACTTCTTGAATAAGATCACTTGATACCACTAAAAAAAACGGTGGTTTTAATTGCAGTTTTAAGCAACGGTAACCAAACCCGTCACAAATAGCGACGGTTTTTTCGACGAGTCAAACGGTCAAAGTCGAGGAATTTAGCGATCATTGGACTCACCGTCGTAAATAGCGACGGTTTAGCGAAGGCTCAAACGGTCCGGGTCAAACCGGCTATCCGTCGCTAAATCGCGACCTGAAGCACGAAGCACCTCGTCGCTTAGGCCACCGCCCAAACAGGCTTTATCGACGGTTTTTTGAGTTTTTCGACGGATAAAAACCGTTGCGACAGTTTTTAAAAACCATCGCTAATTGCGATGATTTTTAAAAAACCGTTGTAAATTCGACCATATACAGCCTGACCGTAGCATTTGCAGCGCCTTTTTTTGGAAAATTACTTGTCGTCACCGTCTGTCACCTTCGTCCCGCCGTAAAACGAAGCACGCCAAAGCCTTCAATTCTTCGCGTTCTTCGGTTTAATGATAATTTTTTCAATTTTCTACTGTTTATTTTTTGTTTTGTGTATATAGATGTATGTATATTACTATCATTTATATAAATATAATTTGCAAGTTCGTACGTGTATATATATGATTTGATGTTAAATTGGTTGACTAGGAGATGAGTTTGACCTATTTTAGTTGAGATTATGTCGAAATGTATTTAGTTAATCAATTATCTAGTGAAATATGTTTAGGAATTTTTTTAAATATATTATGATTACGTAATATGTGTTAGAATTTTTAGATTGTTGGTTGATTAGGAGATGCGTTTGACCTATTTTAGTTGAGATTCTGCCGAAATTTATTTAATAAATCAATTATCAAGTGAAATATGTTTAAGAATTCTTTTAGATATATTATGATTATGTAATATGTGTTAGAATTTTTAAAATTGTTAGATTGTTGGTTGATTAGGAGATGCAAATCAATACAGTTTAGATTCTACCGAAATGTCATAATGATTAATTAATTATATAGTTGTATTGTGATTTAAGTTAATAAATATAATGTTTAATGCAGATGAGTGGTCAAGACGGTGGTGACGCCCCAACTCGTATCCTGAGCACTAGGAAGAAGAGGATACTCAGACCTCCTATCTAGATGCCCCCTCCATCACAGGCTCGAGAAGGATCGACTTCAAGAGGCCACAGACCGTCAGATGGCGGAAATCACCCTCACAGTCCCATACAGGTCAAAGTTTCCATGAGGGACATCGAGTTGGGCTCGGCCCAGCATCTAGTCATCCGACTGACACGGGCGGATCGAGGCATTTACTTATCGATCTTAGTGGCAGGCAGTAAATATTTATTTATTTTTTTTAATTATATAAATAATTTAATATTAGTTTTTACTTTTCTTTTAATGTTTCAGGATTATACCGGTCGAGGCGTGCCACAAATAGTCGCTAACTCCATCTTTATGTGGATGAATTACTATCAACGCCCACAGTTGGAGTCATGTGCCAGCCGACTGCCGCCAAATCTACTTCGACAAATTTAGGGTACATTATTTATTTAATTACTTTATATTTATATTAATATATAAATATATATTGATTAAAATTTATGATATTAATGAAATGTAGAAATGAGGCGGTGTGGAGGGACGATCTCCGAACCAACATGTCTCAAGCCATTCTATAAGCTTGCTCAAGGAGCCAGTACAAAAACCTACTACATAGGTGGCATATTGGGTGGAGGGATGAGGAGACGAACCTGTTGAAAGAGCTGGGGGCGGACGTATGTGGCTCCATTGTGGTAGTTTGGGGTGACCATGTATACCAGAAGGTGTACGAGAAGAACCGCCAAAACCGCATGAGTCAACCATGAGGGAGTGGCGGCATAGCAACGCATCGGGCTGGATCGATCTATTTTGGAGCACAAACTCGCCCAAGTAAGTGGAATTTATAAGTTTATTAATGTTATCTAATTATATAATAATTAGTTAATAATAATAACATGTATTTGTTAATAGGAACGATATTTGGGGGTCCTCTCGACAATCTTGAGGCGATGACACTTTCGTCCATCCGTATAATGCAAAAGCAAAGACCTCCACCTACAGCCGCACATCCCATATACACGTAGAATATATAGCCGCATTTAACCCATATACACGTAAGTTTATTATATGTTTGTTTTGTTTCAAAAATTAATAATAATATTATATTTAGTTAATGTATCTTAATAATTTTAAAAATTTAAGAATAATAAAGTACGAGAAAGGGTTAAGCAGCTAGCCCGATCTCGGTCGGGTGAACTTCCAGTTAATGTTAATTAGATTTTTGTGGAGGAGGCCGACATCGATAGAGGATGGGTAGTCGGGATGGGTAGGCAGTGTCGTGATCGCAGAGACATAAGTCTACTCCTCCTAGCCTTCTGTTACTTCAGCTCCGCATCCACATGAAACACCTCAGCAGATGGAGGCCAGGATTGAGGTCAAACTTTGAGCCACATTTGAGTCCGAAAATGAAAAGAAGTGACGACAACGTCTGGCCTCCCAACTCAGTATCCCATATAATGAACTTGTTGGTGATGACGATGCAGGAGGCAGCAGTGACTGTGGCGATGACGGTGCTGGTGGCGGTAGTGGTGGTAATGGCAGTGGCGGTGTTGGTGCCGGTAGCGGCGAATTAAATGTTCATGAAATTTTTGGGCTATATAATGATGCTCCTAATGATCCGGACAATTACTACCCATTACGTTAGACACTTTATGTTTTCAGACTCTGTGTTTTTTTTTTTAATTCAGACTCGGTTTTTTTTTGAACAATTTATGTTTTCTGTTTGAACAATTTATATTTCCATACGTACATATTTATGTTTAAATCATTTATATTTCGTCGTATTTAAATATATTTCGTATTCGCTGAACATTGTTACTTGTTTCAAAGAACGGTATTACTTTTTTCAATGAACAATATTACTTGTTTCAATGAACAATATTATTTGTTTCAATGAACGGTATTACTTTTTAGTACTTAACAGTATTACTTATTTTAAAGAACAATATTACTTGTTTCAATGAAATACTATTTCAATGAACAATGTTATTTGTTTCAATGAACGGTATTACTTGTTAGTACTTAACAACATTACTTGTTTCAAAGAACGATGTAACTTGTTTCAATGAACAATACTACTTGTTTCAATAAACGATATTACTTGTTTCAATGAACAATATTACTTGTTTTAATGAACGGTATTACTTGTCAGTACTAAACATTATTACTTGTTTCAATGAACGATGATGATCATTGATCATGATGAGGATGACGAACAATAATTATATTGTCTTCATTAGTAATATTCCGATATAACATCATTTAATTATAATTTATTATGTAAAAAAACTTATAATTTCAAAAGGTTATTAAATAATTTAGTTAGTTATATGTGGAATAAACTAATTACAAAAATTACAAAAAAATAATAATTTATTTTTTATAAACATCCATTAAAAAACAATTTTAATATAATATGACATAATTTAATTAAAATTTATAAAGTAAAAAAAGCATAATTATAATTTTTAAAATATTAATAAATAATTAAATTAGATAAGTGAAATTCCGTAATTAATTTATTTAAAATAAATTTATTTTTAATAAATAACCATTAAAAATATATTTTTATTATAATATGACATAATTTAATTAAAATTTATAAAGTAAAAAAATATACAATTAAAATTTTAAAAAGTTATTAAATAATTAAATTTGATAAGTGGAATAAAGTAATTAAAAAAATTTGAAAATAAAAGAATTTTTAGGACATATACAATTAATTTCATTAAGTAAACGTAAGAAAACAAGTGTCAAAGCGGTTTGATGCTCGCCCGGGGAGCAGTGAGGTCCCGCTTTCGGTCCTCCTTGGGAGTGAAATTTGCCTTATAGCAAGGCTTGTGAATGGTTATATATGAGATGTTTGGTGGTTATGTTGAAGATGGTCCGTTGCTTGGGTGGTTTGGTGCCCTCCCTGGTGCGAGGGTTCGAATGACCCTGGGCCATTTTTTTTCGTAAATCGGTTTTTGCGACGGATTTCACCGTCTATAATAGCGATGATTGGAAATGTCGCTAATTCCGGCGATTTTCTTTGTTGAAAATATCGACGATTTATACCGTCATAACCTTCAATGGTTGATGACATCATTGTCATTGCAAACAGTTTTAGCTACGTTTTTCCTAACCCGGATCCGGGGCCAATTTGAGACGGGTCTAAACAGTCGCTAAACGCCGACGGTTGTTAACCGTCAGAGATTAGCGACGGTTAACCAAAAACCTGTCGCTAAATTTAGCGACACTCGATAAATAGCAGTTTGCAAGACAAAAGACCAATACGAATGAGTCAAAGCTGTGTGATTTAGGAGAGCACGACCGACTTCAATGATATGAAAGTTACGCCTCTCAAAGAGCCAGTTCTTTTAAGACATATGAGGTGTTGTGGTTAACCAATTAATGCCACATTAATTAAGGAGCACAAGGACTAAAATTCCCCATTATCAGATTAAGTTTTTTTTTAATTTAGTTGCCAAATTGTGTCTCGACTAGAGCACGAGAGGGAATATAACGGCCACCTGAGACTTTGCACTAATTGAAAAGAGCCAACAATATCGAGTAAAAGAAATTCACAAACAAGAGAAAATATTTCGAACCCCGTTCAATGATATTAACCATGTAGGGTCCCACACATCAGCATAAATAAAATGAAGAGGATGTAAAGCACCAAATGATAAAGTAACAAAAGCACCAAATGATAAAGTACCAAAAGGAAATTTGTGCAATGCTCAGCTGGTAAATAATACAATCTTTGCCCAGAATCTGGGACTTACTCGGAATGGGTAAATTGTATTTACTATCAATAAATTAACTAGTCTCATGTGGAAGTATGACCAAGATATGATGCCAATGAGCAGCAAAGGTTCGTGTTAGAGTTAGTGTCCTAAAAACAATCAATTGTAATGACATAAAACTAAGATAATATTTAGTATTGGTTTAATATTATTATTTATTTAATATTAAATGTATGACATTACACTTGTTAGAATATTATAATTGATTGTTTGCATTTGTTCTTATCTGTGTTCCCTTGAATCATTGCTGTCATTGAGGTTGTGAGAACTCAGATGACTTAAGCATGATTCTCAAATAGCCTCGATCGAGGATCATCAAGAATGGGATATTGATGATGCAATTGAGATTGGTGTGCGATCTGCATCATACTCTTAGAGAGTGTAGTAAGATCTCACTTACTAAGAGATACTAAGTATCTCATGATGGATGCATACATACCTTAGAGGGTATTGGTATACCCATCCCGAGAAACCGTTTGATGTAGTTCCACTATATGTGTCTATGAGTGTCTCCGGTTAGTAGGAGCGATGTGATACTCCTTTGACTTGAGGTCAATTACGACATGTGTGGAGTGATGAACTTTGACAATGACCGATGCTTGCACCCTTCCATGAGTAGATATGGTTTGGATTGGGTTAAATCACGGCGTGCATATGCATGGTAGTTGAGCCAAGAATATGATTCATTTCTCAAAATGGATTTAGAGAACTTTTCATCTTCTCATCATAATTGGATCAAAGTCATCAAGTTAACGACGTCAACTTGGACTTTGTGGCCAAGTGTGACATAAGTGATCAATTAGTGATTAGAGATAATATGATTAAGTTATTTGAATAGACACTTCATCATGTTCAAGACTAATCAGTATTCGTGAATGAAAGGAGGAAATCACAATAGCCCATGTTTCAGTTACATGTAGTTGCACGTTTCTTGCAACGTATCTCATATATTAAGAATGTCTGATTTATTGTCTAGGGTTCAATTAAGACAGTTAGTTTGACTAATTGCTCGATATATGAGGGCCTATGGGTCACACAACAAGTAGTTCCCTTTTACGGATTATGGTTGGTTGATTAAATGTTAAATTGGATTTAATATTTAATTTATGGAGAATTAGTTAATAATAGATTAATTTGGAATTAATTATTATTAATGTTTAATTAAATTGGATTTAATTAAATAGAATTCTCAATAATAATATATGGAATATTATTATAGGATTTAATATATATAGAATCAAATCCGTAGAGATTTGATATATATGAGAATTAAATCCGTAGAGATTTTATATATGGAAATTAAATTAATGGAATTTTATTTAAATTAGATTAGAGATTTTATTTCCCAATCGGGCTAACTTAGGTTTTAAGCTGGACCTCCTATATATATAAACTCTTGGGAATTCAAAATACAAGTGTGTTCATATTTTCTCCATAAAATTTAGAGTTAGAATTTTCCTAGCAAATTCGTCTCGGGATTCAAAGCTGGCAAATCTCTGCAAGTCCGTGAACGGGAATTACGTGGATACCATAGTTGAGAAATCTGCTTTCGAATTACTGTAAAATTTATTGTTATGTTTATTCGTACTCGTTTATGCAATTAACTGTTCGTTTTTGGTGAACTGTTTATTTCCGCTGCGCATATTGTAGAAGTATTGGCAACAGAGGAGCATAGTATATCAATAAGAAGAAAGCAGAAGGCATTAAGTCACAAAGGAAGAAACGCATTATGACTAATAAAGAAGTTATTTCTTTTTTTCTTTACAAAAAGTGCTGAACACTTTTAGTGTGTTATTTAGATGACGGTTTTCTACTGTAGCTATATAAATACTATTGTATCAGGAATTATCCTTTTTAAGTTGAATAGAAAAAAATGAGCTAAATACAGAGCTCATTGATAAACCCTAAATGGCGAAATTACAAAATTTCACATGATATCATTTATGGTTCGATTATGGAAGATTCATTACGATTAATTGATTCCGCTTCATTTTTATTGTTTTTTTTTTGCCATGGCGTCACGCCGAATCAATGGAAACCAGTGGAATAGGCTTCAGAATGAAGTCGGTGACGGTTCCAGTCCAAATTTGGATACCAGAAAGTCAGAAAATTCTTCTGAGTTCACTGGTATACTTCAACAGCTACAAGAGATGACTAAGTTCATAAAAGGGAAAGATAAGAGTTCAGATTCAAACCAAGATTTTTCACAGTTCGTCAGTTTTGCGGGTACGAATAATGACGACTCTTTTTACATTTGCCTTTTCATTGTCTACTGCCTTAAGTAATAATGATTGGGTAATTGATACGGGGGCAAGTAGACATATGTGTACAAACAAAACCATCATGAACAATTTCTCTTATCTTGCAAAGGAAGTTACAGTTTGTTTACCTGATGGCACTTTTAAGCATGTGAACGTGTTAGGAGATGTTCATGTTTCAGAGAGTATAATACTGAGAGAGATGTTCTGTATATCCCATCTGTCATGATCAAATTCAAAGTGTGAGGCAAATGTGATAGTCAATTCACGTCAAGTGTGATGTGTAGTACTCAGAACCAGGTTCAGCTCGTCCAGAACGGTTTATTTAAGCCTGAACCGCCTCAACTCAGAAGCTGCAGCAAAAGCCGGTCCAAGGCGGTTATAACTATTTTATCTTCTGCGGCATATCGGTTTCAGAGCTCGATTCGTGGTGCCTTGCACGCTGAATTCACCAAAATTAGTTGAGGGGATTATATTTGTTAGCACTAGAAGGTTCGATTGTAACAGTTTTCATCTTCGGTTGTGCGATTTACAGAAGAGAGTACACAAATTCTAGGGTTCTTGAGTGAAGTCGAGAAGAATTGATTCGAGTAGAAACTAATTGGAGAGTGTAATCTGTAATTAGTTGTTTCTATAGTGAAAATGAGGTGCCTGACCCCGTGGATGTAGGCATTGAAAGACGAACTACGTAAATCTTTGTCTTCTTCATTTTTCACGTTCATTCTTGTGTGTGTTTACAGTTCGAGTATTAGTTTGATTGCGGTATAGTATTAGTTCCTGTTCTATACGGTATTAGTTGCTGCACTTAACAAGTGGTGCCGTTTGTGGGAAACGTATGAAGGGATAATGACAGCAATGAAGCTCGATATTGAGAAGTTTAAAGGCAAGAACGATTTTGGGCTTTGGAAGATCAAGATGAAGACTCTTCTTACTCACCATGGGTTGTTGAATGCACTCAAACCCGGAGATCAATGACCGGCTTCATTATCAACAAACGCAACAGAAAATCAAGCTAAGAAGACTGAAATCCTTGAAAAGGCTCACAGCACCATCATCTTATGCCTTGGTGACAAACCATTGTAGGAGGTTGCAAAAGAGAAATCTGATCTTGACTTGTGGAAGAGATTGGAGGATTTGTATCAGGCAAAATCTGCATCTAACAAGTTGTACATGAAGCAGAGGCTCTTAGCATTCAAAATGACAGATGAAAAGGGTTTAAATGAGCAGTTGGATGAATTTTTGAGGGTCATGGATGATCTGGAAAGTTTAGAAGTCAAGATGGAGGATGATGACAAAGCTTTGATGCTTTGCCTAAGTCATTTGAAAATTTCAAAGACACTTTGTTGTTTGGAAGGCAAGAACAACTCAATTTTGATGCAATTCAATCTGCCATCAAAACCAAATTTCTGCAAATGAAGGATGTCAAGAAAAGTTCAAAGGATGGAGAAGGTTTGCATGTCAAGTTCAAGGGAGGAAAGAAGAAGTTTAACAAGAAGAAAGATGGGAAAGGTGCTCCATCTGATCAGAAGGAGGGATTTGTGGAAAAGAGAAAATGTTTCTCTTGTCACAAGACTGGTTATCTAAAGAAGAATTGTCCAGAAAGAGAGAAGAACAAGGACCAGAAGGCAAATGAAAAGGCCAAAGATGCGTAAAAGCGGTTGCTGTGAGAAGGCTATGAAAGTGCATAAGCCATGATCATTATAAATTCTAAAATGCATGAAGAATGGGTTCTTGACTCTGGGTGTTCTTTCCATATGTGTCCCACTGCTAGTGTTGGGATAACATTTGCCAGGATTTATCGGGATGACCTCATAAACACAAATTTAAATTAACAATTATTACTAGCATGAATTTACCTAAGTGAATTCAAATAATAATTTACGCCAACAACGACATGCAAATAAAATTTACGTAAAGAGTCCTAGCATGCAGAAATTCTAGGAGTTTACGTAAACGTACCAATTGGAGAGACAGTCTGAGATGGACAGGATCAAGTATCTGGCTACCAACCAAAAGTCCTTCTCAAGTATTCCCAAGTCCTCGCTCAATAACCCGGTGGGAGGTTCTCCGATGAACGATTTATAAAACAAAGGAAAAAATAAAATTGTTGCACCACCTTTGTGGATTTCTAATATTTCCAGCACATGGAATTGGTGTGGGGATGAATGAATTCATCCCCTATTTATAAGAGGGTGGTTCAAAATTTTTAGGTCAAAAAATCGTGGTTTGGAAAGATCTTTTTTGATCTCCAAGAAATCTTGAATATACCCCATATATTTTTCTTTCCATGTGTATTTTTATTTTTCACAAAAATCCCACACCCTTATTTATACAAAATTTCAAAAAAAACAATAAAGACTTGCAAGATTGGATCTTTCTTGAATTTATGAGATATTCTTGTATTCCAAGAATACATATCTTTTTCCATAAAATCTTTCCAAGAAAATCAAGAAATTTTTATTCCTTTCTTATACAAGATTTTGAAAATTACCCATAAAAAGCCAAGTGGGAGATTTTCTTGAATTTATGAGATAATCTTGTCTTCAAAGAATACTTATATCCTTTCCATAAAATCTTTTCAAGAAAATTTATTCTCCCTCTTTTCTTTATTAATTTCGAAAATTACAAAAATATTAGGCAATTTTTTTATTTTATTTTAAGCACCTTTTATTTATTGGACTATAATTAGGCTACTTGAGGGGCCTTTAGGAGAATTAAGATGGACCTTCCAATGGACTTCTGAATTCCAATATTGAGCCACAATATAATTCAGCCCATTAATATTAATTAATACCACTATATAATTAATATTGCACTATCCAATCTTAACCCATATTACGGTAATATGGCTCCCGATCATTATTTCCCGTGTTTAAGATTATTTAGTCTACTAATTAATTAAGCCAATGAAAAAGCTTTATTTTAATTAATATCTTTATCCTTGGAGTAAGGACAGCTCAACTTTATTATCCATACCGGAAAATTAATTCCACTTGCAAGATTTGGTATGATAAAGGTTCAGAGCCCACCAAGGGGACCAATCACGCAAGACTTTGCAGTTAATACACGATTCTCTCAGATTAATCTTAGCAACCGTCAGACAATTAATATTATTGCCCAAGATATAGGGTATCAAAGTCTCAATGATTCTCTTCCCATTTATAAGTCAAAGCAATAATTACTAATCGCACACGGTCCTTATTAAGTGACAGAGATTAAGAAATCAACAACCACTGAGGTCTAACTCTTCATCCCTTAAGTCAGTGCAAATGAGTTTTTTCCTCTCTGCAGGTTCGCTTCAGCACATCGAATGCACTAGTGTAATCTATTGGTCAAGACAAGCCAATCTGAGACTTACACATCAACTTCTACCAATAGACTGTTCGGGTCTATCTAGGTTGTGAAACCGCACTAGTTTACAAGGGACTGTGTTGGGATATTTTAGTATTGATGAATTATGTCAAAACATTATCAACTTGTGTTATTCAAGCTAACTTACAGATAACAAGTTGAGGGGGAACGAGAGAACAAGTTGAGGGGGAACTCACGAAATCAGATGAAGATGATCGAGATCAGACGAGGTTGCAGATGAGACTGATCGAGATGAGATGAGTAAGATGAGTTCCGGAGTTTACTGATGAGCTGAGCAAAATCAGAAGAAAAGAAAAGCTAAGCCAGCTGATCAGAAGAATCAGAAGTGACCTGGTCAGATGACCAGAAAAGATAAGCTGATCAGATGACCAGATGACCTGATCAGAAGAAGAGGTTCTTGATCGAATAGGTGAGGATGAGATAACCCGATCACGGCTAACCTAATATGCTAACTTTGATGTACTAATTGATGCAGATAAACTGATAGGCCGACCCTAATGCTATCTTGATCGATCATGTGAGCCGGTCGGATCAAAGCGAGAAGAAATCAGTAGAAGAAATCGTGAGAGAAGTCATCAGAAGACAAGTCATCTGAAGTCATGTTCCCTTTGAGAATCGAGGCGCCATCGGATGATCGGATAGCTCGAGTGCTAGTGACTGAGGGTTAGGATGTCCGAAGTCGGAAGATTTGAACTCTGTTAGCACAGTGTCGAGATACCGATCGATAAGGTCCACAAGAGAAGTCTGTCAATCAAGAATCTCGAAAGTAAAAGTATCCCCGAGACTCGGAAGAATCTCAAGACTCGAGAGAACCTCAAGACTCGAGAAGATCCGGAGATTATAGCCAAGATTAGATTCAAATGCGACGTGGACCAATGAGAGGAAGACAACCAAACCAAAAAGCTACAAAAGTTAATAGAATAGTATGGATTTGAATGTGACTCCATCCAACCAGAACATTCAAATCCACACTATAAATACAAGTTCTTCCTTCATTATTCGTGTGGAAGTGTGAAATGCGTGAAACATCCAAAAGCCAAATCATCTAGCATTTCCACCATAGAACACTGAGCAAGAAATACACGCATATATTCAAAAGTGTTCTACCCTAGATCTAAGCACAAATGTAATATCCCAAGCTTAGAGAGATTTTCCCATCCTTAGCATCGAGGCTAAACAAATGTAAGGGAAAATATCAACCTAGTTGGAAACCAAACAAACCTTACCCAAATCAGTTTGATAGGTTAAGTTTGTAGGTGAGAGAGAACTCGGTAAACATCTAAGCAATCCCGAAAGGGAGGGTAGGCGATCCCTTAGAGGGTGATAAGTCCCGTTTAAGTGAGAACTCGGTAAACATCTAAGCAATCCCGAAAGGGAGGGTAGGCGATCCCGTGAGGGAGATAAGTCCCGTTTGAGTGAGAACTCGGTAAACATCTATTGGTTAAGTTGGTGCCCCTTGTGATAGGGAAGAGTGGATGTAGGACGAGTTGTCCGAACCACTATGAAAATCGTGTGTTCCTTACTGCTTTATGTTCTTACTTGCCATATGCATTTGATTATAAGCAAAACACACATCGTTCTTAAAAGCAAAAAAATTGTAATCACCATTCCCTCACCCCTGTTTTATATGCATTACATGATTTTTAACGCACTCATGGGTTTTCAAACGGGACCAACAATTGGTATCAGAGCGGGAGTTCAAAAATTACACTAATTTTAATGTGACCATCTGAACTGATCTTTTTGAAAAACTCGATCTCTATATAAATGCATATATTTTAATGTTTTGGCATCATTATCAAAAAGGGGGAAATTATTGGGATATTTTATTTTTGATGAATTATGCCAAAACATTATCAACTTGTGTTATTCAAAGCCTAACTTATAGATAACAAGTTGAGGGGGAAGAGAACAAGTTGAGGGGAACTCACAAAAATCGATTTAAGATGATCGAGATCGACGAGGTCAGTAGGGACTAGACCGACGAGATCGGATAGAGTAAGATGAGTTCCGGAGTTTACTAATGAGATGAGCAAAATTAGAAGAAAAGAAAAGTTTAAGCCACCGATCGAAGAATCGGAAGTGACCGATCGGATGACCGTAAAAGATAAGTCGATCGGATGACCGGATGACTGATCAAGAGGAGGTTCCGATCGGAAGAGGAAGAGATGAGATCGACGAGATCGACGTGATCGAGATCGAGATAAGATCTTTGATGTAGCTAACCTAATATGCTAACCTGATGTACTAATCTGATGCAGATAAACTGATATGCTGACCTAATGCTATACTGATCTGATCAGATCAAGCGAGAAGAAATCAGGCGAGAAGAAATCAGAAGACAAGTCATCTGAAGTCATGTTCACTGAGAATCGAACGCCATCGATGATCGATAACTCGAGTGCTTAGTGACTCGAGGGTCAGGATGTCTGAAGTCGAAGAGTGAACTCGGTTAGCTTCGAGTGTCGATACCCGATCGATAAGGTCCAACCAAGAGAAGTTTGTTGAATCAAGAATTCTCGTAAAAAGTATCCCGAGACTCGGAAGAATCTCAAGAGTCCGAGAACCCCAAGACTCGTAAGATCCCAAGATTATAGCCCGATTAGATTCAATTTGACGTGGACCAATGAGAGGAAGACAACCAAAAAAAAGCTACAAAGTTTACAGAATAGTATGGATTTTAATGTGACTCCATCCAACGGTAACATTCAAATCCACACTATAAATACAAGTTCTTCCTTCATTATTCGTGTGGAAGTGTGAAATGCGTGAAGCATCCAAAAGCCAAATCATCTAGCATTTCCACCATAGAACACTGAGCAAGAAATACAAGCATATATTCAAAAGTGTTCTACCCTAGATCTAAGCACAAATGCAATATCCTAAGCTTAGAGAGATTTTTCCATCCAAAGATCGAGGCTAAACAAATGTAAGGGAAAATCTCAACCTAGTTGAAATCAAAAACAAAAACCTTACCCAAATCGGTTTGATAGGTTAAGTTTGTAGGTGAGTGAGAACTTCGGTAAACATCTAAGCAATCCCGAAAGGGAGGGTAGGCGATCCCTTAGAGGGTGATAAGTCCCATTTGAGTGAGAACTCGGTAAACATCTAAGCAATCCCGAAAGGGAGGGTAGACGATCCCGTGAGGGAGATAAGTCCCGTTTGAGTGAGAACTCGGTAAACATTTGTTGGTTAAGTTGGTGCCCCTTGTGATAGGGAAGAGTGGATGTAGGACGAGTTGTCCGAACCACTATAAAAATCGTGTGTTCCTTACTGCTTTATGTTCTTACTTGCCATATGCATTTGATTATAAGCAAAACACACATCGTTCTTAAAAGCAAAAAATTGGTAATCACCATTCCCTCACCGCTGTTTTATATGCATTACATGATTTTTAACGACTCATGGGTTTTCAAACGGGACCAATGATCGTTAACGTGATCTTCTGTGATCTTGTATCACCACGTTAACTACAATGTAACATGTGCTATTATATGAACAGTTTGCAATAAATATATATAACATTCAATCATATTTAAAGCAACAATGATAAATAATTTATTTCAGTAAATAAGTGTTTAATACATAGGTTATACAAAGTAAAAGCATACTTTCACGTATAACCCCAACAATCTCCCACTTATACTCAAAGTCTGCTTTTAAGTATACCACAACACGTCTAATGTATTATACAATGACATCTAATGTCACCTACATCAACCTAATAATATATCTCCCACTTATACTCAAAGCAGATTGGCAACGCTCTGACACCCATTCCTTCCACATGTCTCTCGAATGTTAACAGAGGCAGACCCTTTTGTGAATGGATCAGCTAGGTTGTCTTCCGACGCGATCTTTGCCACCTCTATATCTCCTCTCTTAACGATTTCTCGTATAAGATGGTATTTCCTTTCAATGTGTTTGCTGGCCTTGTGGGCTCTCGGTTCCCTTGAATTTGCAACTACTCCGGCATTATCACAAAAATCATGATTGTACTGGGCAAATTCGGAACAACGTCCAAGTCCACTAGGAAGTTCTTGAGCCATACCGCTTCTTTCGCTGCTTCACAAGCAGCTACATATTCGGCTTCCATGGTAGAATCTGCGATGCATTTCTGCTTAACGCTTCTCCATGTTACAGCTCCTCCCCCCAGACAAAACACACTACCCGAAGTAGATTTCCTGGAATCTATATCTAATTGAAAATCTGAGTCCGTGTATCCGACTGGAAATAAACTGTCCGACTGGTAAACCAACATTCTATCCCGAGTTCTTTTCAGATACTTTAGAATGTTCTTTTAATCGATCGATGTTGACTTCGAGATTACTTTGATATCTCGCTACCATGCCAACGACGTAGCAAATATCGGTCTGCACAGATTGCATCTGTAAGACTCCCCATTTCCGACGAGCGATAAGGAATGTCTTTCATGTCATCTATCTCCCCTTGTGTCTTGGGACACATGTCTTTCAATAGATGGATTCCGTGCCTGAAGGGTACAAAACCTTTCGAATCTTGCATCTTTCAATCGCTTCAAAACAACGTCTATGTATGAAGCTTGCGATAAGCCGATCATTCTTTTTCTTTTCGATCTTGAGTGATCTTGATCCCAAGAATATGACCCGCTTCCCTAAGTCCTTCATATCAAACCTTTTTTTTGTGACCATACCCTTACGCCCCGACAAAAACCTTTACATCATTTTCGGCGAGCGAATATCGCTCTACGATAGTACTAAGAATACCAAGACGGTTCGTCACACTTCTTATACACACAACTTTCAAACTCGCTTTTGATCAAACCCATAAGACTTGATTACATGATCAAAACATTGGTTCCAAGCCCGAGATGCTTGCTTTAGTCCATAAATGGATTTCTTAGCTTGCAAACAAGGTGCTCTTGGCCTTTTCGTGATGAAACCTTCGGGTTGTTGCATATAGATTTCCTCGTCAAGACTCTAAGATTAAGGAAAAGCCGTCTTGACATCCATTTGCGGATCTCAAAATCTAGATCTTGCGCAGCCTATTGCCAAGAGAATACGGATGGACTTAAGCATGGCTACAAAGAAAAGGTTTCTTCATAATCGATACCCTCATTTTGAGTGTATCCTTTGCCACAAGCCTAGCTTTAAAGGTCTCGACCTTCCGTTTTGGCCCTCTTTTTTTTCTCTTGTAGACCCACTTGCATCCAATGGGTTTTACCCCACTGGGTGGTTCCACTAGCTCCCACACTTGATTATGATCCATTGAGCCCATCTCGGCTTCCATCGCAGTTTGCCAGGATTCAGAATCCTTATCTTGGACCGCCTCCTTGTAGGACCGTGGTCTCGATTCATTATCCCGGGGACCAAATCCAAAGATTCTCCTATCCCCATGAATCTCTCGGGTTGTCGAACAACCCTCACACTACGCCGAGGTTCCGGTTGTGTTGGTGTGACACTTGGTATATCAACTTGTGCGGTTGGTATATGAGTTTGCCCTCTTATTTAAATCTAAGGTAATCTCACTTTTGGGCTTTCTATTGTTCATAAAGTCTTCTTCCAAAAATCTAAAGTATGCATTTATTACCACTTTTGATCTTGGGACCATAGAACATACACCATTTCGTTCCCATGGGATATCCTATAAACAACCTTAGTTCGAACGTGCATCCAACTTACGGGCTTCCTTGTGTAAAGACGATCGGACACCCCCAAATCCTAAGATGTCTCGGTCGGGCTTATACCGATCCACAACTCTTTAGGGGTTTTGGGAACCGATTTGGATGGTACCAAGTTTAGAACATAAGCATTGTTTCCAAGGCATAACCCCAAAAACGACTTGGGAAGATCTGAATAACTCATAATGGATCTGACCCTTTCTAAGAGTGTTTTGTTTCTTCGTTCTGCAATCCCATTTTGTTGAGGGGTTTCGGGTGCAGTTAACTGGAAAACAATGCCCTCGTCTGATAGGTAGTTCAAAAACTCATCGCTGAGGTATTCGCCTCCACGATCAGATCGTAGAAACTTGATACTCTTTTCCATATTATTCTCCACTTCGGCTTTGAACTCTTTGAATTTATCAAAGGTTTCGATTTGTGTTTCATCAGAAAATGTATCCAAGAACCTTGAGTAATCATCGATTGAATGTCACGAAATACTCATAACCACCTCTAGCTTTGGTTGACATTGGACCACACACGTCAGTGTGAATGATTTGCAACACTTATGTGGCTCTATTCCCCTTGGCTCTAAATGCCCTCTTGGTCATTTTACCCTCCAAACATGATTCACAAAGGTTGGAAATGGTTCCATCTCAGAGGTCCGATAATGAACCATCTTTCACCAACCTTTGGATCCTATTTAGATTAATATGACCTAATCTTAGATGCCAAAGAAGTCTCTCGTTCACCTTTTCTGAACGTTTTCTCTTATTGTTTGAAATAGTCGATGTTTTATAAGATGCATTTTGTGAGTGGTGTGCACAATTAATAGTATAGAGATTGTTCATAACGTTTCATGACAGAGATAAACACATCGTTATTTAAAAAAACAAGAATTTGTTTAGAAAAACGTAATGAATATCCATCAATAAATAGTTTTGAAACTGAAATAAGGTTTTTTTAAAAAAACAGAACGTAAAGAACATCGCTTAAAACTAAAGTCTTGTCTTCAAAAAAGAGAGGTGCGTCGTCTCCGGCTGCTTTTTTGCTACTTCGTGAAGATCGCCAAAGTGTGATGAGGATCTCACTTCCACTAAGTTTCCGGGTTAATTTAAACCCCCGTAATGTGAAACAAACATGATCGGTGGATCTCAGATCCACTACCCACAGTGGGTAGCATACGCCGCTAAACAAGTTTCAACAACTAGTGCGTGAGAATTACCTTTCTTCCCATTCCTCTTAGGCTTGGGATGCAGACCTCCAATGTCCTTTCTCACCGCAGTTGAAGCACTTCCCCTTTGGATCCTTCTTGATACCCTCAAAGATCCTCATCTTGCTCTTGCTTGCTTGGCAATGATTGAGTTCGACCGCTTTCGCCTTTGACCTTCTTCTTCTTCGTGCTCTCCCTTGGCCTAGAAGATGAAGATGGTCCATTAGCCACCAAAGCTTGAGTCTGGTGTCCCATCAGCGTCTCTGCCGAGACCAAAGCTTGCAGCAAGTCAGCAAGGGAGAACTTCTGATTATTCATCTGATAGTTCAGCTGAAAATGCTCAAAACTTTTAGGCAGAAAGTGAAGCACAAAGTCTATCTGAGTCTCCAGATCATAATCTGCACCCAGAACCTCAAGTTTGTTCAGATGAGCCATCATCTTGAGAACATGATCCCTCACGGGTGTGCCCTCCACCATTTTCAATGAGAGCATCTCTCGCAAGGTGATCTGTCGAGCCGTGCGGTTCTGATGTTGGAACATCTTCTTAAGATTTTCCATGATTTCCGCAGCAGTTGTAAATTCTTGGTGTTGGTGTTGCAACACATCTGACATAGATGCCAGAATAGTAAACTTTGCCATGTCATTACAATGCTCCTAGTCATCATATTTTTTCTTTTCCGCCTTACTCGACTCGCCAGTTGGCTCATCAGGTTTTGGGGTATCAAGGATCCACTTGTGCTTTTGTGCGGTTAGGACAATCATCAGTTTACGTTTCCAATCAACATAATTTTCACCAGATAAATTATGATCTTTAAGTATAGCAAACTGTGGATTAAAAGGTTGCGACATGCTGAACTGAAATAAATAACAATTTGTATAAGCACAAATTTATCACATAATTCGATCACATTATTCATATCAAAATCTCAAAATAATATGAATATGCATCAGCCGACATCTCAAAAACAGTTTAAATAGGTCACGTTGGGTGATCTGTCTATTTAAACACATTCAAGCAGGTTACAAACAGGAACAATTACAAACCATTAATTCAAAATTAATAGTCGGCTCCCACTTGACCAATATAAAATTGACAGGGACTTCAGAGAAGTATATGCATATCAATTTTATACCTAAGTAATAACCATGATTACATACAGAACTATTACTTCGTTTTGAATGAGCCTCATTGGGAGGGTCATCGTCGCCACTAATAATAATTCACAATCATCCTTTTGGGAATTTATTCATGTGAAAACCATCTTTTAGCCGTTCCGTTGGGGAAATTTCTCCAAAAGAATTCACAAATAAATAAATCATGGAGGTCAATATTGACGTAATTTTATTATCCGGAATAAAATTTGTCAATTAAAACATACTTAGCAATTTTCGAAAGTGAGATTTTCTTTAGACAATTTTAAATCATGCAAACACATTTAACAAATAAAATAGATTTAATTAAAACAAGCATCAAGATAAAATAAATCAAGTTCAGTACATATATCCAACTGTCATGGTTTAAATTTCATATCTTGATCTCGAGAAATCATCTCTTTCTTTTGCTTTCATCGTTTCTCTCGAAAAGGCTCCCTCCTTGAATCATAAAAATTCTTTAACGAAAGTGTCCTCCGTCTTGGGTTAGGACAACGTCAGAAAAAACGAGTAGCTCACGACCCGAGCAGCGAGTCGCGGCGCCCTAAACACGCCCGGTTTGAGTCGACCATCCGCCCCATCGCCCTCGACCTCCACGCTCGAGGTGTCGCCGACGCAGTGCGCGCCGAGGTCCCGCCATTATCGCCAAAGACGCCCGGCCGAGCGGCGTATGTCGAAAACGCGGGCGACCATTTTAATTCTCGTCTCGTTTTCGCTCATTTATCCGATTGCAATTTATTTACAAAATAAATAAACCTAGATCTAGACTAGTGTATTACATTGAACAAATCAAACAAATACTAATCTACTCGTGGATTTTCTCACGAGGCAAAACGAATCCGAACGAATCGAATTAAAAACCAATAATTTATTTTCATGTAAACAAGCACATTAAAATACCATGACAATTGGATACCTGCAAAATAAATCTAACAGATCTACTATCCAATTTCAATTTTAATGATCAACAATTTAAATTACAGTTTAAAAGATCAGCCCGAACCAGGGCTCTGATACCAGCTGTTGGGATAACATTTGCCAGGATCTATCGGGATGACCTCATAAACACAAATTTAAATTAACAATTATTACTAGCATGAATTTACCTAAGTGAATTCAAATAATAATTTACGCCAACAACGACATGCAAATAAAATTCACGTAAAGAGTCCTACCATGCGGAAATTCTAGGAGTTTACGTAAACGTACCCATTGGAGAGACAGTCTGAGATGGACAGGATCAAGTATCTGGCTACCAACCAAAAGTCCTTCTCAAGTATTCCCAAGTCCTCGCTCAATAACCCGGTGGGAGGTTCTCCGATGAACGATTTATAAAACAAAGGAAAAAATAAAATTGTTGCACCACCTTTGCGGATTTCTAATATTTTCAGCACATGGAATTGGTGTGGGGATGAATAAATTCATCCCCTATTTATAAGAGGGGGGGTTCGAAATTTTTAGGTCAAAAATTAGGGTTTGGAAAGATCTTTTCTTGATCTCCAAGAAATCTTGAATATACACCATATATTCTTCTTTCCATGTGTATTTTTTTCACAAAAATCCCACACCCTTATTTATCCAAAATTTCGAAAAAAACAATATAGACTTGCAAGATTGGATCTTTCTTGAATTTATGAGATATTATTCTATTCCAAGAATACATATCTTTTTCCATAAAATATTTCCAAGAAAATCTTTATTCCCTTTCTTATACATGATTTTCGAAAATTACCCATAAAGAAGCCAAGTGGGAGATTTTCTTGAATTTATAAGATAATCTTGTATTCCAAGAATACTTATATCCTTTCCATAAAATCTTTTCAAGAAAAATTCTTCTCCCTCTTTTCTTTATTAATTTCGAAAATTACAAAAAATATAGGCAACTAAATTTATTTTTATTTTAAGCACCTTTTATTTATTGGACTATAATTGGGCTACTTGAGGGGCCTTTAGGAGAATTAAGATGGACCTTCCAATGGACATCTGAATTCCAATATTGAGCCACAATATAATTCAGCCCATTAATATTAATTAATATCACTATATAATTAATATTGCACTATCCAATCTTAACCCATATTACGGTAGTATGGCTCTCGGTCATTATTTCCTGTGTTTAAGATTATTTAGTCCACTAATTAATTAAGCCACTGAAAAGTTTTATATTAATTAATATCTTTATCCTTGGAGTAAGGACAGTTCAACTTTATTATCCATACCGAAAAATTAATTCCACTTGCAAGATTTGGTATGATAAAGGTTCCGAGCCCACCAAGGGGACCAATCACACAAGACTTTGCAAGCACGCGATTCTCTCAGATTAATCTTAAGAATCGTCGTACAATTAATATTATTGCCCAAGATATAGGTATCAAGTCTCAATGATTCTCTTCCCATTTATAAGTCAAAGCAATAATTACTAATCACACACGGTCCTTATTAAGTGACAGAGATTAAGAAATCAACAACCACTGAGGTCTAACTCTTCATCCCTTAAGTCAGTGCGCATGAGTTTATCCTCTCTCGCAGTCCGTTTCAAAGACATCGAATGCACTAGTGTAATCTCTTCGTCAAGACAAGCCAATGAGACTTACATATCAACTTCTACCAATAGACGGCATGAAGTCTATCTAGGTTGAGAAACACGCACTAGTTTACAAGGGACCGTTACGCGTGATCTTCGTGATCTGGTATCACTGTTAACTACAATGTAACATGTGCTTTATTACATGAACGGTTTGCAATAAATATATATAACATTCAATCATATTTAAAGCAACAGGTTATAAATAATTTATTTCAAGAATAAGTGTTTAATAAATAGGTTATACAAAGTAAAAGCATACTTTCACGTATAACCCCCAACAACTAGATGGTTTGAAAACCTCAAGATGAGTGATGGGGGGTCTGTTCTGCTAGGAAATGATATGGGATGTAAGGTGAAAGAGAGTGGGTGTGTGAAAATCAAGATGTTTGATGGGAAAACTAAAATTCTCACACATGTGAGATATGTTCCAGGACTTAAGAGAAATCTTATCTCTCTTGGATCTCTGAATGCTTTGGGATATGAGTTCATACAAAAAATGGCTTAATACATGTCACTAAGGATAGCAGATTAGTGATGAAAGGGGAAAAATAAAATGGACTCTACATTCTGATAGGAGAAATAGTGAGTGGAACAGCTGATGCCACTTCAAGTTCACCAGATGCAACTCTATGGCATAAAAGGCTTGCTCACATTGGAGAGAAAGGACTTCAAGCTCTCTCAAAGAAGGGAGTGTTCCCTGGAGAAAATCTGTTAAAGCTTCAGTTCTGTGAGCTGTGCATACTTGGAAAATCTAAGAATCAACCATTTCCAAGAGGTACTCACACCGCTATTGATAAATTTGATTATGTGCACTCTGATATATGGGGTCCATCTTGAGTTGAATCTCATGGTGGAGGTAGATATTTCATGACTGTCATAGATGATTTTTCAAGGAAATTGTGGGTGTTTATCTTGAAACAGAAGAGTGATGCTTTCAATAGATTTAAAGAATGGGTTGTTGAATATGAGAACAAGTTAGGGAAGAAGCTGAAACACGTAAGAACAAATAATGGCCTTGAGTATTTGTCAGAAGAATTCCAATCTTTTTGCAGGGAAAAGGGGATTACAAGGCATAGAACTGTGCCTGCAAACCCTCAGCAAAATGGACTTGCTGAGTGAATGAATAGAACCATTCTGGAAAGGGTCAGGTGCATGCCGTCTGATGCCAAGCTTCCAAAATATTTCTGGGGAGAAGCTGTAAACACAGCTTGCTACTTAATCAACAAATTTCCATCTGCTGCTATTGACATGAAGACACCAGATGAAATATGGTATGTGAAGTTATCTGATTACTCTAAACTGAAAGTATTTGGTTATTCTGCTTATGTTCACATCAAGCAAGATAAGCTTGAACCCAGAGCTTTGAAGTGTATTTTTATTGGTTATCCAAAAGGGGTCAAAGGCTATAGGCTCTGGTGTTTGGAACCAGGAAATCAGAAATGCATTGTGAGTAGAGATGTCACTTTTAATGAACAACAAATGGAATACAAAAACCAGGGAAGATCTCAAGATATTGATGGTGAGATTGAGAATGAAGATACTTTAGTGGAGGTAGAGATGCAGGAAACATGTGGAGATGGTGAAGACATTCAAAACTTTGAAACAGAAGGTGAAAATGAAGCTGATGAGCTTGAACAACCTGATAATATCAGGGTTACAATTAGAGATCGAGTTATAAGAAACATCAGACCACCTACCAGATTTGGTCATGCTGATCTGGTATACTTTGCTCTAGTTACTGCTGAAGATGTTGAATGCCAGGAACCAAAAGACTACAGAGAGGCAATTTCTAGCACTGATAGTGATAAGTGGATGGTTGCCATGCAAGAAGAGATTTAGTCTCTTGAGAAGAATGGCACATGGAAGGTAGTCAACAAGCCTGTGAATCAGAAACTTGTGAGCAGTAAATGGATCTTCAAAAGAAGGGTGGAGATGGGAGTTACTGAGCAAGTCAGATTCAAAGCAAGGCTGGTAGCAAGAGGCTTCACACAGAGACAAAGAATTGACTTCAATGAAGTCTTCTCTCCAGTTGTAAAACACTTCTCTATCAGGTTGTTACTGTCCATTGTGGTGCAAGAAGGTTTGGAGTTACAACAAATGGATGTCAAAATTGCATTTCTACATGATGATCTTGTATAAACCATTTATATGCAGCAACTTGAGGGTTTTGTAGCAAAAGGAAATGAGAACAAGGTCTGCTTTCAAGAAATCTCTATATGGTCTCAAACAAAGTCCAAGACAATGGTATATGAAGTTTGATAGTTTTATGCTGTCTGTGGGTTTTGTCAGATGTTCTTATGACAACTGTATTTACTTAGAGAAGCATGGGCAGAAAGTTGTTACTTATCTATCTATTGATATATGTGGATGACATACTTATTTCTAGTAAGAGTTTAGCCAAAATCCAAAGTTTGAAGGGAAAACTCAACTCAGTATTTGAGATGAAGGAACTTGGTGATGCTAAGAGGATCTTAGGCATGGATATTGTCGTAAATAAAAGTAAAGGAACCTTATTTCTTATCGGAGACTTGCTATCTTCAGAAAGTGCTTCAAAAATTCTTTATGCATCAAGCTAAGTCTGTTAACACTCCCATTGGTCAGCAATTCAAGCTGTCAAAGGAGCAATCTCCAAAGAACAGTGCTGAGAGAAAACTTATGAGTGAAGTTCCTTATGCAAATGGTGTTGGAAGTTTGATGTATGCAATGGTGTGCAGCATGCCAGATCTTGCTTATGCAATGAGTGTGGTGAGTAGGTTTATGGCTAATCCTGGAAGCATTCACTGGGATGCTTTGAAGTGGGTATTCAGATATGTGAAAGACACAACAAATTCAGGGTTGATGTTTGAAAGAACCAGCAGCAAAGCAAACCCTCTACTTGGTTTTGTTGATGCTGATTTTGCTGGGAATGTTGACACTAGGAAGTCATTAAGTGGTTACATATTCACTTTGTATGGCACTGCAGTGAGTTGGAGGTCCATACTTCAGTCTGTAGTTTCCCTATCCACTTCGGTTCGAGAACATAGCGATCATTTGAAGGCGTGAAGGAGGCAATGTGGTTGAGAGACATTCTACTAGAGTTTGGTATGATTCAGGATAGTGTTGATATTAGGTGTGATAATCAGAGCACCATTCATTTGGTGAAGCATCAGGTTTTCCATGAGAGATCTAAGCATATCAGTGTCAAGTTACACTTTGTGAGAGATGAAGTGGAGAAAGGAACTGTTTCATATCAAGAAGGTTGGTGCGAGGACAATGCTGGAGTACATGATTACTAAGTCATTACCTGGGAACAAGTTTAAGTATTGTTCAGAGCTAGTAAAGCTCGGGCCTTGTGAAGTGAACTTATGAAAAGCAAGGTTTGTAGATGATGGACACCAATCCAACACTTTGGTTTGAGGTGGAGAATTGTGATGGTCAAATTCAAAGTGTGAGGCAAATGTGATAGTCAATCTAAGTCAAGTATGATGTGTAGTACTGAGAACTGGGTTCAACTCGTCCAGAACCGGTTTATTTCGCTTTGAACACCGCCTCCTTTCGGAAACTGCGGTAGCAAGAGAAGCCGGTCCAAGGTGGTTATAACCGTTTTTCTCTTGTAGCACATCGGTTTCAGAGCTTGATTCTCGTGTTTTGCACTTGAATTCGCCTTGTAATTAGTTGAGGGGTTATATTTATTAGCACTAGAAGGTTCGATTATGCAGCTTTTTCATCGACAGCGATTTACAGAGAGTACACAAATTCTAGGGTTCTTGAGTGAAGTCGAGAAGAATTCGATTCGAGTATAACGAATTGGAGAGTGTAATATGTAATTGGTTGTTTCTATAGTGAAAGTGAGGTGCCCTGATCCCGAGGATGTAGGCATTGAAAGACGAACCACATAAATCAGTTACACAATTATGTTCTTCAATTAATGTCAGATGTTTGTTTTCATCTCACTTTTGCCACATACAGGACTCTCAGACTGAGAGATGCCTTGGACTGGGGAAATTGAAAGGGAATCTTTACATTCTGGAGCCTACTTTGAATAGGAATAACGAGTTTCAAAACTGCAATTTGTCTTTTGAGTCTTGGCACCAGACTTTGGGCCATGCTTCTGTTTCTACTATGAAGCACTTAGTTTTTTTGAATAAATATTGTACTGCTATGGATGATATAACGGCTTGTGACATTTGTTTCAAAGCAAAGCATCATCGAGTACCTTTTGGAAGTAATGAGATTCTTACTACACAGTGTTTTGATTTAATTCACATTGATATATGGGGGCCTTGTAAAGATGAATATATAACAAACACTACTTACTTTCTTACGATAGTGGATGATTATAGCAGAGGTACTTGGGTTTTTTTGATGCAGCATAAGACAGATGTTTTTTTTTCTTTCTTAAAAACATTTCTACTCTTGGTGGAGAGACAGTACGATAAGAGGGTTAGAAGAATTAGAAGTGATAATGGTCTTGAATTTTTGGGAAATTATTGTCAATCTTTATTTCTTGCACAAGGGATAGTTCATGAAACTACTTGTGTTTATACTCCCCAACAAAATGGAGTGGTAGAAAGGAAGCATAAACACTTGCTGGAGATAGCAAGAGCTGTTCTATTCCATGGAAATGTTCCTCGGAAGTTTTGGTTATATGTTGTTTTGGTGGCTGCCTATGTTATTAATAGATTGCCTACAGTTGTACTGGGTTGGAAGAGCCCTTATGAGGTATTAAATAACAAGAAACCTGACTATATGAGAATGAAGCCTTTTGGGTGTCTTGCTTATGCTGCCACCATTACACCTCATAAATCGAAATTGCGTCCTAGAGCATCTAAATGTTTTTTTTTTTGGGCTATGCTCCAGGGAAGAAAGGGTATCAATTATATGACATTGACAATGAGAAATTATTGATTTCAAGGGATGTCGTCTTTTTTGAGAGGATATTTCCTAATGTTTCAAAATCTTTTTCTCAATCTCATATTGAGACTAATCCAAGTTTTTCGGAAAAGTCAGTGGTTAGTTCAACTGAAAATCAGGTTTTACCATCTGCCACACATGCTGTTAGTAGAAGTGGAAGAGCAGTATTTCAACCAACTTGGATGAAGAATTACATATGTGATGTGCCCACAGCTGATAGTAATCAACTTCCTTCTTCTTTCTTGGCTTTTGTTGCAAACATTTCAGAACAAAAAGAGCCTGTTCACTTTTCAGAAGCAAGTCAGTATCCTGTTTGGCAAGAAGCAATGCAGAGGGAACTTGCTGCTTTAGAGCTGAACAATACTTGGGAGTTAACTCATTTACCAAAAGGGAAGAAAGCCATTGGCTGTAAGTGGGTTTACAACATCAAGAGAAAGCTTGATGACTCAATTGAAAGATACAAGGCAAGATTAGTGGCAAAAGGGTATACACAAGTTCATGGCATTGATTATTTTGATTGTTTTTCACCTGTTGCAAAATTAGTAACAGTCAGATTCTTTATATCATTGGCTACATTGAGAGGTTGGGATATTCATCAATTGGATGTGAATAATGCCTTTATTCATGGGCATCTTTCTCAAGAGGGATCAGATAATCAAGTGTGTAAGTTGGTAAAAAGTTTGTACGGTTTAAAACATGCATCTAGAGAATGGAATTCTGAATTGTGTTCAAAATTGTCATTGTCTGGTCTCACTCAGTCTAAATTTGACCATTGTCTTTTTACAATGAAGAAAGAAGATGATTTCTTGGCTATGCTTGTCTATGTGGATGATGTTCTATTGACAAGTTCTAATCCTGAATTAATTCATGAGTTAAAAGAGTATCTGGATGCACAATTTACTATCAAAGATTTGGGAATTGCTAAGTATTTCCTTGGGGTTGAAATTGCTAGGACCCCAAAAGGAACTTATTTGTGTCAACACAAATATATGTGATATTCTTAAGGATACTGAATTTCAGGACTGCAGACCTGTTTCTAGTCCTTTGCCTCAAGGTTTGAGTTTACAGGAATGAGATGGTGATGTTCTTCAGTTTCCAAATAGATATAGAAGGTTGGTTGGGCGCCTACTTTATCTGAATATGACAAGGCCATATCTTACTTATGCAGTCCAACAACTTAGTCAGTTCGTGACTAATCCATGCTCAAACCATTGGGAGGCCATTACACATGTGCTGAGGTACTTGAGAGGTACATCTTCTCTGGGTTTATTCTATCCCTCTACTGGTGCTCTATCCTTGCAAGCGTATAGTGATGCGGATTGGGCTGCTTGCAAGGATACACGCAGATCTGTCACAGGCATTTGTGTATTTTTTGGGGGTTCTTTAATTTCTTGGAAAAGTAAGAAACAAACAATTGTTTCTAGGTCATCTGCTGAAGCAGAGTATAGAGCTCTAAGTACTACGGTTTCTGAGCTTCAGTGGATATCAAGGCTGCATTACACATTACAGCCAATCCGGTTTTTCATGAGCGTACTAAGCACTTGGACATTGATTGCCATTATGTTCGAGATAAGTTTAAAGAAGGATTACTGGTTCCTTCTTTTGTTCCCACGGGTATCAATTAGCAGATTCATTCACGAAGATAATTACTGGTGGCCGGTTCAAATTTCTTATGTCCAAGTTGGGCATGTGTGATCTCTATCACCCTTCTCCAACTTGAGGAGGGGGTGTAGAAGTATTAGCAGCAGAGGAGCATAGTATCTCAATAAGAAGAAAGCAGAAGGCATTAAGTCACAAAGGAAGAAACGCATTATGACTAATAAAGTTGTTATTTCCTTTTTTCTTTACAAAAAGTGGTAAACACTTTCAGTGTGTACTGTAGGTAGCTGTATAAATACTATTGTATCAGGAATTATCCTTATTAAGTTGAATAGAAAAAATGAGCTAAATACAGAGGTCATTGATAAACCCTAAATGGCGAAATTACAAAATTTCACACATGTATTACGTGTTTTCAACAGTTGGAACACCCAAGACAGCAAATTTGGGCATCGAGTTCAGGTCTTTAGACGATCATTTCAGGTTGTAGATGCCATCAATGCATGGTCTTTTAGAAAGAAGGAGGCGTTGACCTTGGTGGTCTGTTATGATTGTTTCCACTAGAGTTCTGATCATGCATGTGAGCCCCTAAAGAGTTATTGAAGTTTCGGTTGTCATTGTTCTTCCCACCAGAAGACGACCATTTTGGCAATGGCAACGAGGGACTGAGCGGCAGCCTCTTGGGACTTGAGAAGTAATTCATGCTCAAACAATAGAAATGAAGAGTTGTAGGGCTGTTTACTGAACTTGGAGATTATCAAAATTGAATAAAAAAAAGAAACCAATTGGATAATACCAAATTCACCCTACTGAAAACCTTCTACAATTAAAAGTAAATTAGACTTGTCTTTACTATTCAGCTATGAAGGTTTGATATTCGTAGTCGATTCATAGCTCATGAATACTGCAATTGGTTTTATGTGGAGAAAGACATCATATTTTTTCCCATTTAAAGTCTCAGAGCGACTACAGAGTATAATTATCAAGGGTGGATATTTAGAAAATTCTTAAGTTGGAACTATTGAGTCTACTGCTAAAAATAAGTCACTGAGATTAAAATAAAGTGAAGCAGAATGTTCCAAATATGTGCCCGTATGATATGTGTCACATTATACACTACAAATGATGAAGATGTTTATTTATAGGCACAAGGCAAAGTGGATTCCTCTTATGCACAGCAATCCCAGGCAAAACTTCAACATCAATATCTTGTGTGCTTTTCATCCCAGGAGGCAATTCCCAATCAAATGAGTAAACGAGGTTAGCCAGAGCAAGCTCCACCGTTGCAAGTCCCATGGATATCCCGGGACATCCCCTTCGCCCAGCTCCGAACGGAAGCACCTCGAAATCTTGCCCCATGATATCCACATTACTGTCTAACAATCTCTCGGGCTTAAACTCATTTGGGCTTTCCCAGTATTCGGCCCATGCATTTACGAAGACCATAGTTTTAGGTAGAATTGTGTAGCCCTTTATGTTGCAAACTTGGAGTGTTTCCCTAGGTATTAGGAGTGGAGCTGGTGGGTACAATCTCAGGGCCTCTTTAACCACTGCTTTTACGTAGGCTAGTTTTGAGAGATCGTCTTCATTTACTTCACCTTTATTTCCAACTAATTCTCTGATTTCATTTTGCAGTTTCTTCATTGTTGCTGGATTTTTCATCAGGGCTGTCATGGTCCAGATTATTGTTGCTGCAACCGTGTCTGTACCAGCAACAAATATATCCTGTACAACTAATGTTAGAATTATAAAAGGAAAAAAAAATCATTTCTAACTAGTTAAATTAGGGTATGCACAAAAAAATAGAAAATTATATCATTTTATCATAATATTTGAAATACAAATATAGCCTATTTGCGTTGAAAAAATGACACAGATTTTCCAATTTTCTCGAGGGGTGGGGGTGTCAAGAATGAGGGAAGATAAGAAGTTGTTTTATTAAATTTTGACTCTTTAGCAATATCTTTTTGATTTAGGCCTCAATATTGTCTTTTCGTCTATGATAATATTAGAAAATTTTCTAGTCATTAAATTTTTTGATCTGCGCGCCTTTCATACAACATTATTAGATCATTTTAAGAGGATGTTTGTCAGTTTAGGTATTGTATCTATTGGTTCAATATTTTCTTGAAAATGGGTTCTTTGAGAAAGATTTATGTTTTATTTTTGCAATTAAGAAGCCTATATGATAAAAAAAAATTGGCATAATGAAGGAGCTATGTGATCAACTGGCTACAAATAATTAAAAAAAGAGATGAATATGTTTTAAGAATTACTAAATCCTGTAAATAATCATTGTTCTAAATTAATATTCCAAAGTATTTTGAAGAAACTAAGAATTAATTAGAAGAAGATTGCTGACCATGAGTATAGCTTTCACATGATCCCATGTTAAATCAATGGAACAAGAATTGTCTTCCTTTAGCTGGATCAAAAGGTCAAGAATATCGGGATTTCCAGTGTTTTTCTTACTCATTTCCAAGTGCTCATCAATTAGCTCCGTGAAGAATTCATCCAAATCTTTATACACCTTTTCTAGCTTCCCAATCATCCCACTCAATTTATCCACCCAACCAAACCAAGGTAGATAATCCGAAACAAACACTCCACCTATCATGGTCTGAGTATCAATCATAAGTTCATCAAACCTCCTTCTTCTCGTCCCTCCCTCATCAAGCCTCGTACCAAACGCGACACTGCATATCAACGTGCTAGAAAATGACAAAGTCATCGCACTCAAGTTGATAACTTCACCTGCAGTTGCACTCAAAGACAGGTCCCTCATCATGCATATCACTTCAGCTTCCCTAATAGGATTAAATGACAGGACTTGCCTGCAAAGACGGACCCAGGATTAAAAATTATGGTAGTTTGGTCTCATATATTATTTACGGTCTATTTTCGTCCCAAAAAATTTAAATTGTCCAGTTTTGATTTCATGACCAAATTGATTGTCCAATTTTCGTCAAAAAATTGCAAAAAACGATATTTCGGTCGCAAGCAAGTCACGTCCCGGTAAATTTGGGGGTTTTAGATCCCCTCGCTGACGTGGGCGATAATTATCTTTTTGTTTTTATATTTTTACCTTTTTTTATTATATTAAATTACAACTGTGTAAATAACCCAATAAATTAAATCAAAACGAAAATTTTAAATCTATAAATTTAAAAACAACTAAATTTTATCATCACGTGACTCGACCGAAACGATATCGTTAGTGAAATTACAACAAAATTTGAAATAAAATTAGACAATCAATTTAGTTATTGGACCAAGATTGGACAATTAAATCTTTTGGCACGAAAAATTGACTGTAAATAATTAAGTTACGAGACTGATTTTTTTTTTCTTATGATAAATAATATAACTGAATCCCGAAAAGAATGATGATGAACTGAAATAGTTCAAGTGGTAAGATTACCAGTACCTAGGTCATTATGGTCATAAATTCGTCACCATGGGTAATGGTGGAGTTAAATTAAAAAATCTAAAAAGGATATTACAAATTAATATCAGTATTTGTAAAGTTAATATATTGGCTAAGAGTGGTGTCGACTTGGGAAATAAACTTGGTCTGCTTTGTGCAGAGCTGAAGAGAACGAGAATCACTTTGTCTTTAATGTTTTGTTGCGTTCAAAATCTAGTTAGGAATATATATGTAATTGGCTTGGTTTTCTCGTGGTCGGCACTTTGAGCATCATCTCTGTACGAAGCCTCGAGGTGTACATTCTGGCACGTGGGGAAGTTTGTGGATTATTACTATGTGGGGTAATTAATTTAGGTCATGTAACTTTGGCTGAATCCAAATTAGTTTTTTTTTTTTTTTTTCTTTCTCTCTCTCCAGTTTAGTCCCCTTGTGTTCAATTTTTTTATCCACATGAGTTCAAGTTTAGTTCTTTTTTATTGGAAAAACCAATTGTCACGGGAATTGCAAGTGTGGCGGCTGATTTCCAATGAAATTGATGAGTTCGAGTGTCACGTCATATTGTTTGTCAAATTTTAGTCCTTTATATATATTTATATTATTAAAAATTATGCCTCACCCGGCCCCCAGTCCAGACGGGGAATTTTCGTCCCAAAACCCGAACCGTTCCCCGATCGACAAAATTTTCTTTGTAATTCTATCCTTGCCCCTAACATTATTGGATATCCCCGAACCCCCAAAAACTGACTACTCTATTTAATTTTTATTTTTTTATTATCAAAACTATTTTATCTCCCTAAAAACATTAATTATGTCGTTAGGGTCAGTTATATTATAAAATAACTTAAAGGAATAAAATATAAATAATTAAAATAATATTTAAATATACATTGTGATATATACATACATAAATATAAATTATTTATATATAGGGGCAGCGGGCAGGGGCGGGGCGGATCACCGAGGATCCGGTACAAATTGCCATCCGTAGCTCGTATCACCATATATAGATTAAGTTTGTACCACAATTCAATTCAGTTTGTGTACCATCATTTTTAAGTTTGTACCACTATATGTTAATCCTGACCCCCATTTTATGGAGCCCGCACGAAATGATCATTTATTTCAATTTTTTGTTGATTTTATTTGGCTAAAAAAGAAGGAAACTGAAAATCTTGAAACTAAAACAAACGTTTTCTATGAGCATGTACTACGGATGGTGGGTTACATATTCATTTCTTTGTTAAAAGAAAAAAGTTTCACAAAAAAAAAAAGACAAATTAATATCAAGTTTTGTAAAGTTAATTACTACATATAATAAAAGTGAAGTTGGCTGTTACTGAAGAGATGAAGTACGCAAAATTTTCTCAACTCCCTCCAGGAATCGGTGTATGGAGCGAATGCAAAGTCCGATCCGGATAGGAAAGCTTATGCTGTCCCAGAACCTTAGGCCTAGTGCAGAAAGTGAGGTCCTGCGTTTTGAGTACTTCCTTGGCGGTGTCTGGTGATGAGACGACGAGCACACGAACAGAACCGAGCTTCATGCACATCAGAGGCCCCTACTTTTTCGAGAGTTGAGATAAATAGATATGAGGAGCGACGTTGTCGAATTGGTGGAGGTTTCCTATAAAGGGGAGGCCTGCTGGACCTGGTGGCTGTGTTTTGTGTTTCTGGAAAAGGGACAAGAGAAGCAAAGCAGGCAAGATGAGGAAGGCAACAATATGAAGTATCATTTCATGTGGTTGTGTGTTTTGAGATATCTTTGTATGGTTAAGTATTTAATAATAATTCCGACATGTATTTATATATGTGGTGAGAGGCCATTTCGTGCACTCTATTTATCAAAATGGTCCATGAAGACTAGATGTTGACAAGACTGGATGTGTCTAGTTTTTTCTGTAGGGCTTCTACAATTGTAGGGTTCGAAACATTGAATAACTATTAATGTGTGTCTTTGTTTTTCTTTACAATTATTAGTTTTTTTTTTCTCATCAAATTGGTCCTCGACTAGAATAGATAGAAAATACGGTATATGTGTAATTTACAAATATAGGGTGGTGTGGGCTAAAATAATCCCAACAACTAACATACAAGAAACAAGAAGGATTAAGGTGCTTGTACCTAATTAGAATGCTCATCTTGAGTGTAATAAAGCTTTCTAGACAATTCTGCAGCACTAGTACGACTATGGGGTACTTGTACGGCTCCGGCGGAGTTGTAGTGAACTCCAGTGGTCACCTGCAGGGGGCCTGCACAAAATCGGTCCAAAAGGAGCTTCAACGTCAATCCTCCGACATTCAAGTCAAGCTCAATCATTACAGAGCAAAAATCATTCAAAATCATTTGGAAAATGTTCAAGTAAAGTGTTAATTTATGGGCCTGAGAATAACTAGAAGAACAGAGTTTGAATCACAAATGATTCCATAATTTTGACTTCAAATAGATTTAGTCTCATAAGTTTTTTATCGTCGATTTAGTCCCAATAATATTGACAATGTCCACTTTTAATCTCAAATCGATCTGAAACCTCTAAACGACTTCGTTTTGCCATTTCAATTTGGGCTTTCTAAAAGAGGGGCCCTAAAAGCAAATGACTTAAAAAAGAGGGGCCCTAAAAGAGAAGGGTCTAGGAACAAAAAGGGTAAAAAAAAAATAGAAAGAGAGTTGGGTGGGGGTGGGGGTGGGTGTGGGTGTGGGTGTGGGGGGACGACGTTTTTGTTGCTAGAAGTCAACTCTTAAAAAAATTTGTAGTTTTTAGAAATATTTATTATGATTTTTTTTTTGAGAGAATTTAGTATGATTTTGTAGTTAGCAGGAAGTTACCCTTATTATATTTGTAAAATTGTAAATTGGAAAATGTAAACTATGTATTTTTTATTTTAATAGAATCAAATTTATTTGTTCCTGAAGTCGAGGTTGTAAATTTTAATTGTATTTAATTAAAATTAAAAAAAGACCGGCAAAAGCGCTTTCAAAAATTTCATGTCAAACCATTACTACAATTTACTCGTATCATATTTTGAGATTACTGAACTTTTAGTCCCATAGGACACTCACTACTTTCAAAATGATCCCAAGCATTTTATATTTAGGTATTTTATTTCTTACACAAATTTTAATAAAGCTATGTTGGGAAAGTGGTTGTGGCGCTATTTAGTAGATAGGGGCAGCTTATGGGCGAGAGTCATTACTTCACTTCATGGGACTTTGAGAGTGAGCGAGAGGGGTCTTAGTTCAAATGGGAGTATATCTAGTTGATCTAGTTGGTGGAGATATATTGTAAATATTGGGTCGGGGACTCGAGGGAAAAAGGTCGTTGGCTATTATGAAATATAGAAAAAATAATTGGGGATGGAAGTGAGACATGCTTTTGGGAGGGAGTTTGGGCGGGAGATACTTCTCTTAGAGTTAAGTATCCAAGGTTGTTTCACTTAAATAATGATAAGGATAGTAATATAAACTCAATGGGGGAGTGGGTAGAGGGAGCATGGTGTCGAAATGAAATTGGAGAAGACAATTTTTCGATCGGGAGATTCCTATACTCAATGATTTTCTTTCTTTGATCAACAGGTTCAAGCTTAAGGAAAATTCAAAAGATGGCTGGAAATGGTAATCGAGTTCGGATGGAGCTTACAACACAAAGTCAGCATACAATTTCATCCATTCGGAGTCGATGTCCAGCGCTGATTCCAGCAACTCGGGTTTAGAATTTTTGTTAGTGTAGATCAAGATATCACCTCATAAAGTTGCAGCCATGACATGGAGAGTTCTCTTTGATCGACTCTCGACAAAACTGAACTTGGCAAGAAGGCATATTCTTTCGACAAACAACACTAAATGCTCAATATGCAAAGTTTTGGAAGAGTCGTCCTACCATCTGTTCATTCACTGTAAAGGAGTTGTTGAAATCTGGTACAAATGCTCTCACACTACAAAAAAGACGGTGTTTTACGACAGATTTAGTGACGGTTAAAACCGTCGCTACACAGAGTAGCGATGTTTTTGGAGACGGTGTTATGACCGTCGGGAAAACGAGGGTCTCTAAGGTTTAGTGACGGTTATTTAATATCCGTCGCTAGATAGCGACGGCTTTGGCGACGGACATAAAGGTCCGGACCCGGGTCAGAATAGCAGTCGCTAAACCGTCGCCAAAGCCGTCGAAAGTTTAGCGATGGTTTAGCGACGTCAACTTTCTGTCGCTAGTAGCGACCATTGCTTTTCGTCGCTATATCGTGAATTTTTGAAAAAAAAATGGCTCACGGTGGTTCGAACCCGGGCCCGGGGGGCGCCTGAGTGAGCATCGAACCACCCAAACCACGGACCATGTCGAACCCAACCACCAAGCATCTCATATATAAGCCTCCAAGCCTCCCAATTAATTGAGGCAATTATTCGCTCCCATGGGGGACCGAACACGGGACTTTGGGCGCCTGGGCGGGGATTAATTCCGCTCGGGCACTTGCTTTCTTGCATCTACTTAATGAAATTAATTCTATATGTCCTAAAAATCATTTTTTTAAATAATTTTTTTTAATTCTTTATTTTAATTATCTTATTTATTAATTTAATCCAATTTTTATATAATAATTTTTTATATAAATTAAAATTATATTATATTATATTAAATATATATTTTTTACTTGTTTTTAAAAAAAAAATTATACATTTTCTATCTAAACAAGTTATATATACTTTTCTATCTAAACAAGTAATACTTTTCAATGTAAACAAGTAATACTTTTCTATCTAAACAAGTTATATATACTTTTCTATCTAAACAAGTAATACTTTTCTATTTAAACAAGTAATACTTTTCTATCTAAACAAGTTATATATACTTTTCTGTCTAAACAAGTAATACTTTTCTATTTAAACAAGTTATATATATACTTTTCTATCTAAACAAGTAATACTATCTATGTAAACAAGTAATACATTTCTATTTAAACAAGTTATATATATACTTTTCTATCTAAACAAGTAATACTATCTATGTAAACAAGTAATATCTTTCTATTTAAACAAGTTATATATACTTTTCTATCTAAACAAGTAATACTATATATGTAAATAAGTAATACCTTTCTATTTAAACAAGTTATATATATATACTTTTCTATCTAAACAAGTAATATTATCTATGTAAACAAGTAATATCTTTCTATTTAAACAAGTTATATATATATTTTTCTATTAGGGGTGGCCGAGTGCAAGAGTCTCAAGAGCGTCTAGAGGGCGTTCTAGCCGTAGTTCCTATTAGCAAATAAAAATATTAATATTAATTATGAACTTAATTGAAAGTGTGTGTGCGTGTATTTTTAGAGTGTTGTTGAAAATGTTGTGAAACATATAACACAACATATCTGACAAATGAAGTATAAAAAACACAAAGGCAAAAAGATTTTAAAATTGTGTATAGTCTATAATAAGACTATCTTAACCTCATGGTTAAAAAAAAACATCACCATAACAAGTAGTGAGATACACACGAATCTCTTACAAGATCCTAAAAGGTGTAGTGAAAAACCACACACCAAAAATCAATCTATTCGAACAAGTAACTAGTGATCTTATTCAACCTAAAACTTGATCTACTAAGATAAACACAATACTGATGGGAAATGTTGGTATACACTCGACCAATACAAATAGACATAGCATCAACCCTCACACTTCACTCACGGTTGTGTCTCGGATGCTACTCTCTTAAGTTTGGAGTAGAGCAAATGGGATTTCACTTTAACTCAAACTTGAATGTCGACCAATGCAGTCTATTTATAGACATTCGGACCAACGCGATTGTCTATCCACTTGGTGTGGACAAATTTTGAAGATCTCCTCCACTATCTCCATGATCTTGGTGTAACCACCCATGATCTTTCTATTCTTACTCCATTATTGCAACCGCTTGACAATATTCGAAATTGTCTTCAACCTGCAATGTAGGAAACATAGAAAAACACATCTAATAAAACGAAGTCAGTGTTAGGAGAAAGGGCAAATTTAAGATGTTGTGCAGAATGTTGTCCAACATATGGAACAACATACGTGCAACATCAACAAACTCCCCCAATTTGGCCTCTCTACTACAACACACCTGATGTTAAAAACAACATCTGGACTTGTGTCAGGAAAGAAACAAATAATAGTCATTCATAGAACAACTACTATTCAACCAAATCATAATTTAAAAACAAAGAACCAACACAAGCACTAAGTACATCAGCAGTGTACTTAGGCCAAAGTATCCAACATAAATTAAATGACATAATCATAAACCTATCAACTAATTGTCCAATAACAGAGTTCATATAGTAAATAGCAGTAAATAAAAGATTGCAATACAGAGAGGAATTTTTCAAGTGAAGTAAGGGGAAAGACTGGGCCATTGAAATGACTGCATCTCCATAATCTGCAAATGCTCCCTCATACATCAAAAACTCCCCCTGTCTTGAATATGTTCACCAATTGTCATGACCATACATCTCATCAAGCATAGCAATACTTTCAGGAGACATATCCTCCATGTCTGGAGTCTTTCTCAGATCTTCATCAGTGCAATCATCAGTTGTAGGGTCAATTGGTGCAGGGTCAGGAACAACTTGTTCAGCAGCAGCAGCATCATTCTGTTCACCATCAAGAATATTTTTCACAGCATCATCCACAACTTCATTGACAGCTCTATTGACAGCATCATCCACCTCTCTATCATCAATATCAGCTTCATTATTCTAATCATCTTGTGCATCTGCACCATCATCATCAACAACAACATCTTCAGCATCATCCTTCTCTCCTACATGACCAGATGGACCAGCTCCATCACCACCATCATCACCAGGTGAACCTCCCCCTGTTGGAGTAGAAAGCAGGTTTCTCCAGAAGGTTCTCTGTATGATCAGAGCATCTATACTTTGCTGGATGGATTGAATTTGACCAGAAATAAATGAATTTGAAAAAGTAACAGAAGGGATACCATCACATCTGGTTACTGTGTAGGGAATGTTGCCAACAGAATGGGCAACATTTTCAGTTTGTTGTTCATTATTTTTCAGAGGCAAATCAACTATCCGGTTACCACCTTTCAGAACATGAGATATACCAAAACTAGGAACATAGTTGCTGATTCTCTCACCCCTTGGTCTTTCAAACTCTAATCTATCCAACATCTGACAAATCAGGCTTGGATATGGAAGAATGGTTCCTTCAATGTGTTTACCAGCATATGACACAAGATTATCAAAGATAATCTGACCCATGTTGAATTTATTCAAGTGTACAATCTTGTACAACAAGAATGCTTGCTCTTTGGTTAACACGGTGGAATTTTTGGAAGGTAACCAGTTTGAAACCAACAATTTATGCATCACAGAGTACAAAGAAGTCAGTTTTGCAGCAGAAAATTGAAGAGCTCATTCAGTATATCTCCCACCAGTTATCACAGACATTACTTCCCCAATATCTAGTTCACCAGACTCATCCTCCATGTTTCTAGTCTTTAGAAAACAGTTAATTAGCCTAGGGGAAATAGTGACAACATTGTACCTGAATCTGACTTTCCCATAGTTTGCATATTGCACATTTCCATAACTTTTCTTCAGATTAGCATAAAATTCGGCAACCCATGGCACATAATAAGGTTTGGCATATTGAAGAGCATGCAATAAAGATCTACTCTAAAGAAAATCTATTAGATTGTTAGCCTCAAAGTCAGGTATTTTTATGATCCTTTCATCAATAATCACCCTTTTTAGCATAGATCTAACAACAATAGATTTTCTACCATACTCAACCTTATCATCAGAGCCAGAATCAGATTCCAGTACCTCATCAAACAATTGATCCCATTCATCATCAGTTTGGTTTCCAGCAGGTACATCTTCTTCTTCAGGATCTTCCTCAGGTTCTTCTTCAGGTTCCATCTCATCACTTTCCATATTTTCCTCAGAATCCTTTTGGGATTCTACTTATTTCTCTGAATCAGATGATTCAGCAACATCAGCAGTGATTGGGTGTCTTAATTGCTCGTATTTATGTGGTTTTCGTGCTAAATTTGATAGGAATTCATGCTATTAAACTAATTTCACTTAATTGTGCTTAAATGTGGAGAAAGGTCTTGTTTGGTTTATTGTGTAGGAAACGAGTGAACAACGAGTTGGATTTGATTAAAAAAACTGCTTTGATATAGAAAGATATTTTAGAAGAGGATTATAGCACGTGAAGCTCCTCGAAAATACGATCGCAACAAAAAAAGAATCAACTCAATCCGAGTTCGGGAGCTCGAGTTATGAGCCGAAGAAAAATGACGCGCAGCTGGAAAAATCCATTCGGCCCATTGGCGAAAATTCTAAAAAAAGAGGCCCAAAGCAGCAAAATGCTGGCCCATTTGCTCAACAAAAGCAGCCCACACCACTCATTTAATCTCACCAGCAAGCATTGCCCGTGAAACAAAAAAGGAGAAAACAAGGCAATTGAAAAAAAAAAGGCGGAACCCACGCGAAAGTGTTAGGACCCAAAAAGCAACAATTCTTATTTTCAGCGTTTTATCAACTAATAGGGGAGAGCATTATTTTCGTCAGGAGCAGATTTTCGAACACAGGAAAAAAAAAAAAAAAAACCACCAGTAGGAATATAGTAGGGAGAAAAAAGGGTTTTAGATAGGGTTTTAAGAATTCTCCTCCTCCACACACACCAACACTCCATTAGAGAGATTTATTGTTTTCTAGGGTAGATTTTTTTGAATTTCAAGAGTTATTTGAAGATTCAAGTGAAAATTACTTTATTAGGTTATTTCTATCTCTTTTATTTGCTTTCTTTGTTTTAATGGTTATGTTTATGGGTTTATGTTTTTTATTGTTTATGAGTTTGATTAGAATTATGATTGACTAAGGTTATTAGTGTTTGGGTGTTTGTAATTGTGGTGATGATTGTTTAAATTGCTTGATTATGGATGTTTATCTCTATTGATGGTGTTCCTTTAGATTAGAGGATTTTACTTGTTCTATTTTGATGGTTTTGCTATTAGCTTGTGTGTTTTTGCTAGTTTATTTCAACGAGAGTTGGGTAGACGGGTTTAGGCACATGAGTATTGGTTTAATTCATCCGAATTGGAGTCGATTAAGTCCTATCGCAACGAGAGTTGGGTAGATACTTTAGAACCCCCATAATCTACATTATCTTTTTGAGTTAAAACCTTGAGTGTGGTGAAGAGCACATAGGAGCATCAACCTTAGTCTACAAGTGGGAACACACGGTGACGGAGTAGTTAGCTAATTAGAGGACTATATCCGTGCAATTACCCGGGTTAGCAAAGGGAGATTCACCTCTCGATTCTAGGATTTCAATCGATATCGTACCCTAGGCTTACCAAGTACGGGAATTGTATATGTTTAGTGATCGCCCTTATAGAATAACCGGAAATAGAGGCAAACACCATAATTGATCTTTTGACAATCGTCTCATACGGAAAAACACCCGAGCACATCTTCTCTCGCTAGTAAACAAAAAAATCGTGCTATTTAATTGCTTTCTCGTAGCTTGCTTGTTTTTAGTTTAATCTTTGTTTCACTTGTGGAATGCTTGTTTTAAGTTTCAATATCATGTCACACTATAATTATGCAACAACATATAACCATTGGGCTATATTCCACACCTAGTCCCGTGGATTGATTTTAAAACCGGGCACTTCAACGACCCTCTTATACTTGAGAGGTTAGTAGGTTGTGTTGAGTATAACTAGTTGTTCGTTGAACGTGATTACTAGTGTCTTTTTCTTTTAAGTAACTAACATTGCTAATAGTTGGCTTGGAGATTTGTGGTGTTTATGATCACAAGAGCAAGTGGGGTTGAACCAATACCCATTGATCTTGAGATTGAAGCCACGACTAGGAGAAGAAACCTAGACCGGAATCGAAGATTAGCCCAACAAAGAGCAATGGGCGAAAATCAAAACAATCGGATGAATTTGGAAGGGGGTGACAATGGAGATCGCCCAATGTTCAACCCTCAAGTGCAAAGGCACTATGATGGCATCGCCCGTCCGGCTATTGAAGCGAATAACTTTGAAATCAAGCCGACCCTCATTCAAATGCTCCAAAAACAACAATTTGGTGGAGGGAAGAATGAGGATCCAAATCGGCATATCGCTCAATTCTTGGAGTATGCGGACACCTTCAAGATCAATGGGGTCACGGACGACGCTTGGAGAGCTCGAACCTTCACCTTCACCTTGAGAGACAAGGCAAATGATTGGATAGTCTCCTTACCCCCCCCCCCCGATAGTCTTGGCTCGTGGGACATACTATGCCAAAAGTTCTTGATGAAGTTCTTTCCACCCTCAATGACACTTCAATGCAAGAAAGAGATCGCCCAATTTAGACAAAGAGGTGGGGAGAACTTATACGAAGCTTGGGAGAGATATAATGTCATGTTAAGGAGATGCCCACAACACTATTTTGTCAACGATCAAGTGGTGAGCTATTTCTACTATGGTTTGAACGATGAGGGAAGAATGTTCATCGATTCATCATCAGGTGGATCGGTTTTTGACAAGACCGGTAAGGAAGGGTTGGCATTGATTGATCGAATTGCCAACAACACCTTCACTTGGCCGTCCGATGTCCAAAAGATCTCCCAAATGGATAGTGATCCAAACAACGCGATGGCGGAAGCAATGAGAGTTTTAATGAACAAGGTTGATTCGTTAGCGGAAAGCCAAAGGAGAGGAATATTGGGAGGGAACATGGAGGTGCCATTGAATGCTAATCAAGTTGAGGAAGCCAATTACATGGGAAAGGGGAATTATCAAGGAAACTACCAAGGGAATCAATAATTCCAAGGTAACTACTACCAAAACCCCAACCAAAACTTCCAAAACCAACCTTCACACTACCAAAATCCCAACCAAAACTTCCAAAATCAATCCTCAAACTACCAAAACAACCATTCACAAAACTTCTCAAACCAAAACAATCCATCATCAAACTTCCAAGGCCAAAGCAACCAAAACCAATCATCTAGCCAAAACCAAGGTCAACACCAAAACCAAAACACTCAATCCTTCCCACACAATAACTCCTACAACCAAAACCTCCGTAAACACGAAAACTTTTCATATTCTAATCCGAAGGCCACCCTCACTCTACCACTGGGATTTGATCCCGGAGCCCGTGCCCCAAACAATGAAGGAAGACCTACTTTGGAGGATAGTTTGGCCACCTTCATCAACCTTTCAAACCAACAAACTCAAAAGTCGAATAAACGGTTTGATAAGATTGAAGAAGACTTGAAGAATCTTGGAAATATTCCAAATGCTATTACATCTCTCTCTAGCCAATTAAAGAATTTGGAATTCCAACTAGGTCAAGTGGCATCCTCAAGCCAAGGGAAGGACAAAGGAAAGTTTTCCTCCACGACGGAGGTGAATCCTAGAGAATATTGTAAGGCCGTGGAGTTGAGAAGTGGTACGAGGTATGATGGGCCGAACATGTCTTTGGAAGATGATGAGGTTGAAAAGAGGGAGAAAAGAAAGATAAGGAGGAGGAGATTGTTGTAGATGATACATGTGTTGAGGAGGAAGGGGTTGAAGAAAAGAGGGTTCCAAAATGGAAGAAAGCTAAAGAGTTGAAGGAGAAAAACGAAAAGGTTGAGTGTGATGGATGGGGAATTCCTAAAACCCCAATTCCACCACCTTTTATTCAATGTTTCATGAAAAAGAAGCTTGATGATAAGTTCTCCAAATTCTTGGAAATTTTCAAGAAAGTGACCTTGAACGTGCCCTTCTTGGAGGCAATTGAGGAAATGTCATCTTATGCAAAGTTTCTTAAAGAGTTGGTCACCAAGAGAAGAAAGTCGGAAGGTGGTGAGATGATAAGTCTAACAAGTGAGTGTAGTGCTCTACTACAAAGGAACCTTCCAAAGAAAGTCAAAGATCCCGGGAGCATCACTTTGATGTGTGAGCTAAGCAATACGGAAAAGAGAAATGCTCTATGTGACGTTTGGGCGAGCATCAATCTTATGTCTAGATCAATCTACGATCGTTTGAAAATCGGAGAGCTCCAACCAACGTCCATGACATTACAATTGACGGATCGTTCCATCACCTACCCGGATGGTATTGTGGAAGATGTGCTCGTAAAAATTGATAAATTTGTATTTTCGGCGGACTTTGTGGTGCTAGAGATGGAAGAGGACGTTGAAGTTCCCTTCATCTTGGGTAGACCATTTCTAGCTACCTCAAGGGCGGTGGTGGACATGTATATGGGGAAGGTGACCTTGAAGCTCGATGATGAGGAGCTCGTGTTTGACTCCTACAAAACCATGAAGCATACACTTGAGAAGGAGGGGTGCAAAATGATTGATGTCATTGAAAATAGTGTTCAAACGGAATTTGAAAAATCTTTTGACCCCTACTTTGCCAATGGATACTACAATACACTCTTTGAGAATGATGAAAGCTCCTTTGAGGAGGATGATTGCAAAGATGTGCTAGAAGTGGATCAAGTCAATGAAGTGTGGGGAAGGAACAAGATCCTAAGCTTGCCATTAAGGGAACCGGTTGAAGGAGTGGAAAAGCAAGAGGAGAAGAAAACTGGGTTAAAGCCATTACCCGAGCATCTCACATATGCCTATCTTGAGGATGGTGAAAAATTTCTGGTAATCGTTTCTTCCTTTCTCAATTTGTGTGAGTTAGATAAGTTGTTGGGGGTACTTCGTAAGCACAAGTCCGCAATTGGTTGGACAATTGAGGATATAAAGGGAATCAATCCCTCCTTATGCATGCATAAAATAAGGTTGGAGGAGGGTAGTAAACCAATTGTCCAACACCAAAGGAGGGTGAACCCTATCATACAAGAAGTAATTAGGAAAGCAGTTATAAAATTCCTTGATGCGGGTATGATTTACCCAATTTCGGATAGTCCTTGGGTGTCACCACTCCACGTGGTGTCTAAGAAAGGAGGAATGACTGTTATAAAAACCGAGAGTGATGAGGTGGTAGCTACACGGGTAGCTACGGGGTGGAGAGTGTGTGTTGACTATAGAGAATTGAACAAGGCCACTTGTAAAGATCACTTTCCCCTCCCCTTCATGGATCAAATGCTAGATAGGCTTGGGGGTTTCAATTTCTATTGCTTTCTTGATGGGTACTCCGGGTATAATCAAATTATGATTGCCCTGGAGGACCAAGAGAAGATGATATTCACTTGTTCCTATGGAATGTATGCTTGGAGACGCATGCCCTTTGGGTTGTGCAATGCCCCGGCTACGTTCCAAAGGTGCATGATGTCGATCTTCCATGGGTTGATTAAAAATGTGATGGAAGTGTTTATGGATGATTTTTCTGTGTTTGGTGAATCATTTGATAGATGTCTCTCTAACCTTGAACTCGTGCTAACAAGGTGCCAAGAGACTAAGCTTGTCCTTAATTGGGAAAAATGTCATTTTATGGTTAAGGACGGGATAGTACTTGGTCACCATGTTTCTTCAAAGGGGCTTCAAGTAGATCGAGCAAAAGTGGTGGCAATTGAGAAACTTCCTCCACCTTCTAATGAAAAAGGCATTCGTTCCTTCTTGGGACATGCCGGCTTCTATGGATGGTTTATAAAAGATATTTTCAAACTCTCAAAGCCCCTCTCTCATCTACTCGAAAATGATGTCCCATTTGTGTTCACTAATGATTGTCTTGAAACTTTCTTAGCATTGAAGGAAGCACTTATATCCTCTCCGATTTTGGTGACTCCGAATTGGGAGGAACCATTCGTTCTCATGTGCGATGCAAGCGATTATGCAATGGGGGTGGTACTTGGGCAAATCCGGGAGAAAAAGTTTAGAGCTATCTATTATGCTTCGAAAACTTTCAACCCCGCCCAAACCAATTACACCACAACGGAGAAGGAACTATTGGTCGGTCTATGCGTTTGATAAGTTTCGCCCCTATTTTGTGGGGGGAAAAATTATTGTGTACACGGACCATGCAGCAATTCGGTACCTTATGGCCAAGAAAGATGCAAAGCCAAGGTTGATCCGATGGGTGCTCCTCCTTCAAGAGTTTGATATAGAGATTCGGGACAAGAAGGGGACCGAAAATGTGATAGTCGATCATCTTTCTAGGCTAGAGAGGGACCAAGACTTTGTAGAAGAAGAAATCGAGGTGAAGGAAGAATTCCCGGATGAGAAGCTTTTAAAGTTGGAGGAGTTCTTTGAAGAAGTTGAGAAGATTTCAGTAATGAGAATTGAGGTGCAAGAGCCATGGTATGCCGACTTTGCCAACTACTTGGCTTGTGGAAAGCTTCCCAATGAAATCCCTTCACATGCCAAAAAGAAATTTCTCAAAGATGTGAAGAGTTTCATTTGGGATGATCCGGTGTTATACAAGAGAGGTCAAGACTCGATCATGAGAAGATGTGTTCCAAAAGAAGAGGTTGACGAGATCTTGATCCATTGTCACTCTTTGCCATGTGGGGGCCATTTCGGAGCATCGAAAACAGGAATGAAAGTTCTCCAATCAGGCTTCTATTGGCCCACGATTTTCAAAGATAGTCAAGAGTTCGTTCAAAGGTGTCATCGATGCCAAAGGATGGGGACCATCACCAAGAGAGATGAAATGCCTTTGAACATCTTCTTGGAGGTAGAGATTTTTGAAGTTTGGGGGATTGATTTCATTGGACCGTTTCCACCTTCATTTGGATTCATCTATATCCTTGTTGGGGTGGATTACGTGTCAAAATGGGTTGAGGCCATTATTACCAAGCTCAATGATGTAAAAACAGTGATTCAATTCCTCAAGAAGAATGTGTTCACCCGATTTGGAGTGTCAAGAGCCTTGATAAGTGATGGGGGGACCCACTTTGTCAATCGAGCCATGGAAAAGTTACTTGGGAAGTATGGGGTCAAGCACAAGGTCGCAACTGCATATCACCCACAAATAAATGGATTGGCGGAGGTTTCAAATCGTCAAATCAAACACAACTTGAAAAAAACGGTGAACTCGAATCGGAAAGATTGGGCGATTCGCCTAGATGATGCCTTGTGGGCCTACCGAACGGCTTACAAAACTCCATTGAACATGTATCCGTACCAACTTGTCTTTGGTAAATCGTTTCATCTCCCAGTTGAGCTAGAGCACAAAGCTTATTGGGCCACCAAACAATTGAACATGGATGGCGATAAGGCGGGGGAGAATCGATTACTTCAACTCCATGAGTTGGAAGAGTTCCGTGAGAACGCTTATGAGAGCTCCCGAATTTTCAAGGAAAAGACTAAGCATTGGCACGACCAAAAGATCAAAAAGAAAGAGTTCAAAGTTGGAGATAAGGTATTATTGTTCAATTCCCGGTTGAAACTCTTTCCCGGGAAGTTGAAATCTCGTTGGAGTGGGCCGTTTGAGGTTGCTAAAGTGTTTCCAAGTGGATATATGGACTTGAAGAATGAAAAGGGTGACCACTTCATGGTCAATGGTCACAGGGTCAAACATTACCTTTCTACATCCCAAGTTGGGATCGTTGGTGTCGATTTTCTTGAATGAAGTTGAGCGACTTTAAGCTTCGTCCGGCAAAGGACGTTAAACCTAGTGCTTAATGGGAGACAACCCATTTTTACCATTTTTATGTGTTCGTGTGTTCGTTTGATAGTGTTTTGTATAGTGTTATTTTTGTAGGTGATGGGGTCGTGTGTTCGAGGCTTGATGGATTATCGAGCTATAAAGGAAGATGTGTACTCGAAGGGAACTTTAGGTACAAGCACTTTCCCCGAACTTAGATTTGCTTTGCAAAGTCTAAGTTTGGGGGGGTGTGCATTTTCTTATGCGTTTTTGTTGCACCGGCACACCCCCGTTTTGAGATTTTGGTGGTTGTTCACCTTTTGGCAACTTTTTAGGCTTAATTGGTGATATATACTTGTACATGAGTTTTGCCTTGATGTTTAAGTGTGGAGTTGAGTTTGATTTACTTGTCTATATTTGAAGTGTGTGCTTATGAGTATGGTGCTTGGTGCAATTTCATGGTAAACTACTCCTTTTTCCAAACTTAGAATTGCTTAGCAATGTCTAAGTCTGGGGGAGGGTAGTCGTTATTTTACGTTTCATTTGCACCGGCGCACTTTCTACTTGGTGGAAGTCATTTCTTGTTGGTGGTTGGCATTGTGCTATGTTCTTGGATGATTTTATGGTATATTTGCTCTTTGGGTTTTGATTGGATTGTGGTGAATGCTTTTGTGTGTGATGTTGAGATTTTTGCTTGGTTGATTGGTTATATTGGATGTGATGAGGTGGTTACTTGTTGGAGGATTGTACTAATTGATTACTTGCTTTGAAATTGATGGACTATGGATGGTGTTACTATTCCCTATTGCTAATCTTGAGAGACTTGAGCCATTTGAATCATTCATATCATGATTTAAGTTTGTTTTCTAGAGAGGATCATTCACAAAATGCATGCTAGAACTTGCCCCTTTGTCTTGTTTGAAATCATATTTTTGGGAAGGTGTTAAAGATGATTGGAGGCCATTTTTGATTTGACAAGTCACTTGGCCAAATAAATCCCACCGAATGAAGTCAATCCGTAGTAAGCCCATTTGAGCCTCTAAGCCTATTTTTATTGGCAAGCTACATTGATTTAGTCATTTTTACCATTTCTTTCTTGAGCCCCATTTTGATCCCTATTGACTTGTAGAGTTTCATGGTTGGTAAATAATGGAAGGACAAAATTTAAATGAGTGGATTTTGAGTTGTCAATGTGAAAAAGTTGAGAAAAATGCAAAAAAGAGGTTGAGCAAGGATGAGGAAAGAAAAAAAAAAGCCTTGAAAAAAAATGTGAAAAAGAGAAACAATGCTAGAAGAAGACACCTTGAAAAAAGAAAAGAAAAAATGAAGTAAACAAGGTTACAAAGGAGTTTGAAAAAGAAAAATGGTTTCAAGAGTAAAAGAAAAGAAAAGAAAGGGAAGGTGAATTGGGTACTTGTGAGCATTGAAATGAGAAAAGAAAGAGAAATGAGTGTGAGTTTGTGATCTTAAACTTCTTGATTGATTTACCAACACTTGTTGCTCTACAAGGAATTGAGTCACTTTGTCTCAAATTTTACCCCACCTTTGTCCAAAGAACCTACATTACCACCTTGTGAAAGACCTCCTTGATTTGATTACCTACCAAAAGAGTTGGTGGAGAATTGAGATGAGGGACAAGCCTATGGATGTTGCATGGAGTGAATTGGTTGAAGGAGTGTACACACGTCCCTTGAAACACGTGAGCTTTGAGAGATTTACTTCCATAAGAGAGTGGGGATAGTGCACTTGAACTTGTCTTATCTTGATCATTGCATGTTTGATTGTGGTATGACACTTGTGATTCCTTGTTCATTTGATATGAGTCTTGGTGTCCATACATTGCATACTTCACAATTCCCCCCCCCCCCCTTGTTCTATTTTCTTTCGTTGCTCAGGGACGAGCAACATCAGCAGTAGCATGCACAGGAGGATCATTTCTTCTCTTTGTTCTCCTTTCCTTTTTGGCCATTAACTCCTCCATAGTAAGATCATCATCCGAATCTTTTGGTTCAGCAACAGGCTCAACTGGGTCAGCCATTTCTTCATCAGAATCTTCAACAGCAATAGGGTCATCAGCACCACCATCTGTCCTTTTTGGTCGTTTACCAGTATAATCAACTTTCTTTCCAAGATTTCTTTGAGACACTCTCTGTTTTCCCCATTTCCCAACACCTCTCTTGGGAGCAAGTTGCTTCTTTCTCAAGCGGATGTTCTTTAATTTCTCCCCCATTCCATCTGAATCAGAGGAATCAGAAGCTTTCATCTCAACATCTGCGGGTTGAGATGGGTTAGGAGTTTCTTCAGCAGGTTCAGAAACAGGGGTTTCTGAAGGAATTTCTGGAGCAGGTTCTTTGGCTAGGGGTTTAGCAGAGAGATCAACAAAGTCATTAATGTTGATAAGTTTATTCCCAACAAAAACATCAGGAAGAACATGAAGATTTTTCTCTAGCATTCGCTCGATGATCAAGCGAATCAGCGATTTGGGAGTATCGGCAGGAAATTCGTATGTGATAGGTTTTTGTACGGAAGAATAGGATGATTCACCAACATTAGTGAAATCCTAATCTGTGTTTTGTGCGGCCATTTCTGCTAGTAAGTTTAGAGGGTTCGAGTTTTCAGTAGAGGAAGGAGTAAAAGGAGGGTTTTCTGCAGAGGAAGGGTTTGAGTGTTTGGATGAATGATCAGGGAAGTCCGAAGGGTTTGGTTTATCAGCCATCCCACCCTTTTTCTGTCCAATCAAAATAAAGCAAAGGCAATTAAAATAATGCAATGAGAAAAATAGGAGGGAAAGGACGATAAGAGACCGAATTAAAGTAATAACATAAGTAAAATTAAAAAATCTCGATTCCTATGTGCAACTCAAAATGTTTTCAGCATACAATGGACAACAACACATAATAATTGAAATAAATAGAGAAGAGAGGGAAGTTATTACACAAAAACCACCATAAAACCGAAACATAGTGGAGTAAAATAACCACCCACTAAGTTTGAGTGAACGTGTGATGTGTAATCAGCCGCCAAAAGCAATTTTGAAAACAAAAGAAACCATATCCAACTTAAATAAACACAATTTAGATTAAATAACATGTTTGACCACGAATTCAACTTAAGAAGAAATTTAAACAAATCATGTATGATAGATAAAGTTTGAATCATTTAAGGTTTCACAAAATGTCGGCACACATATATCTCAACACTTAATTTTGCATGAAGTTGATCATCAAAGTGTTGCATATTTTGAAAATTTTCTTTTGAACACATGTTCAGATTGATCCACCTTTTCAAGAGAGAACATCGTAGTCGCGAGCTCCGTGCCCCATAGTTACTCAATGGATGTATATTTAATAACCTTTTGAAAAGAGAACATCGTAGTAGAGAGCTCTGTGTCCCATAGTTACTCATTGATTACACATCTAAGTTGTGCTTTATTTTTCAATACATTTAAGAAATATATGCCCAGGACTCTGTATCTAAACCATGATTCAACAATAAGATCATAACACTATCATTTAAAGTTCAAACATAAGCAAAACAACAGATAAACACGTTATCAGAACCACAATGTTGTGAAACATTTGTTGCAACATCTAGTGTTTATGTTCAGATATAGCAAAGACCAAGAGATTTTCTAAGTGAAGAAAACCTCTCATTATCAAGGGCTTTTGTAAAAATATCAGCAAGTTGTTTTTAAGTAGAAATGTATTCTAACTTCACAATTTCTTTCTCTACAAGATCTCTTATAAAGTGATGTCTTATACTTATATGCTTAGTCAATGAATGTTGCACAAGATTCTTGGAAATATTGATAGCACTAGTATTATCACAATAAACAGTCAAAATACCACTTTCCAACCCATAATCATCAAACATCTTTTTAAGCCAAAGCAATTGAGTGCAGCAACTTCCAGCAGCAACATATTCAGATTCAGCTGTAGACTGTGAAACACAATTCTATTTCTTACTGTGCCAGGATATAATGTTGTTTCCCATGTAGAAACATCCTCCACTAGTACTTTTTCTGTCATCACAATCACCTGTCCAATCTGCATCACTATAGCCAACTAAAGAGCAATTAGTATCCTTTGAGTACCAAATACCTAGATCACATCTTCCAGCTACATATCTTATAATTCTTTTCACAGAATTAAGATGTGATTCCTTAGGATTAGCTTGATATCTAGCACAAAGACAGACACTATACATAATATCAGGCCTACTAGAAGTTAAGTACAAAAGACTTCCAATCATTGATTTATACAAAGTAGGATCAAATCTTTTCCAATCAAGTCTTTACTCAACTTTTGAGTTGAACCCATAGGGGTTTTCATAGTTTTAGCAGTTTCAAGACCAAACTTTTTCACCAAATTCTTAGCATATTTGTTTTGAGAAAAGAAAATACCATCTTTAACTTGTTTGATTTGAAGACCTAAAAAGAAATTCAGTTCTCCAATCATGGACATTTCAAAGGTACATGTCATTTCTTTAACAAAACTCTCAAGCATATCATTACTAGTTGAACCAAATACAATATCATCAACATATATTTGAGCAATCATGATATCATTCTCAGAATTTTTAATGAACAAGGTTCTATCAGCTTCACCTCTCAAAAATCCAAATTCAAATAAGAAATCAGTAAGTCTACCATACCAAGCTCTCGGTACTTGTTTTAGACCATATAAAGCTTTCTTTAACTTATAAACATGATCAGGAAATTCCAGATTTTCAAAACCTTTAGGTTGTTCAACATAAGCTTCATCATCCAGAATACCATTTAAGAAGGTAGCTTTAACATTCATTTGATGCAAGTTAATGTTAATGAAACATGCAATAGCAAGAAGTAATCTAATAGATTCAATTCTAGCAACAAGAGCAAATGTTTCATCAAAGTCTATTCCTTCAATCTGAGTATATCCTTGAGCAACCAATCTAGCCTTATTTCTCACAATATTACCAGATTCATCAGTTTTATTCTTGAAAATCCACTTTTTTCCTATGACATTAATATCAGAATTAGGTCTAGGTACAAGTGTCCAAACATCATTTCTTTCAAACTGATTAAGCTCTTAATGCATAACATTTATCCAATTTTTATCATCAAGAGCTTCTTTCACATTTTTAGGCTCAATTTCAGAATGATAACACTCAAAAGTTACCTGATTGCATATGAATGACATGCAAACTGATCTTACAAGGTTATTGATATGAATACCAATTCTTCTTCTAGTTTGTACACCAGTGGTAGCTTCTCCAATGATCTGATCTGATGGATGACTTTTCATTATCTTTGTTGAGGGAACCAAATGTTTTGGATACTGTGAATCTTGTGACAGATTTTCAGTATTTGAACTTTTGGGTAATGTTGCATCAGATGTTGATGGAACATTCTGATTCTAATCAACATTTTTACTATCTTCAGTGTCATCAGTATTTCTGGATACTTCTATCAAATCTGATACATTATCTTCAGTACTTTTACTTGCAAGACTTGCAAGTTCATCAAATACCACATTAACAGATTCTTGCATTGTATCAGTTCTCAAGTTATAGATTCTATATGCACTACAGGAAATTCGAGAAATCGCGACGAAAAAATTTGTCAATGAAACATCATTTTTCGTCATAATTGATAATTTGTGACAAATTTTTTTGTGGCATAGATCATCATTGAATGTGTCTGGTATTATGAAAAATGTGACGTTATATTAATTCGTCATGAAAAGGGCATCATTTGGTGACGAAAAAGGTCGTTGTCACTATATGTTTCCATCTATTGTGACGCATAAATTGTCACTTTAGGCATAAAAAATTCGTCACTTAATATGACGTTTCGTCACTAAAGTTCAATTTTACGTGACGATATAAATAATTGTCACAAAAAAAGTTATTTTAGTGACGTTAATTTTGTCACAATTAGCTTGGTTATTTCGTCACATTTTCTATATTCGTCAAGAAAGAGTTGTTATTCGGTGACGAAATGTTGATCGTCGTTATATGTGTACATATAAAATGACGATAAAATTTGTCACTGATTAGTGTGATTTAATGACAAATTTTTTATTGTCGCAAAATGATGTGGAAATTGTGACAAATTGTTTTTGTCACTATAATATATTATTTAGTTACGAAAATAATAATCATCACTAAAAGTTCATATTTGGTGACAATATATTGTTCGTCATATTTCACATTATTCGTCATGAAAGAATTGCAAAAAATGACGAAAAAATGATCGTGGTTATATATATAGATTTAATGACAACTAAATTTCGTCACAAAAAATTGAACTTTAGTGACAAAATATTCATCGTCGTTAAAAGATGTAAAAATTGTGACAAAATATTTTTTGTCATAAAAAAATATTATTCAGCGACGATGATGATAATCGTCACTAAAGAAATTGATATAGTAACAACATATATCGTCATGATTAGTTAACATACCGTGGCTATTATTTCGTCATAAAAATGATACATATTGTAACGCATTTATTTCATCGTGAAATAATTACTTTTATTATCAATTTATTTGAATTTTTATATATATTAAATCAGTAATAATACTAAATAATAAATATTACAACAAAAACTAAATTAATTAAAGATAAAAAAATTAATTTGCAGTAACAAAAAACTCCTACAAACAACTAGAAACCAATCAACAATCTTTGTTATCAATACTACATGATACAATAAACTAAAAAAACCAATGTCTTATATGTCTCCAAAACTAATTTTCATGCTATTATTCCTTTTTTGCACTTCAAACTACGATGATTAAATCTTCTCCTCTGTAGATATCACCTATAAAAAAAAATATCATGTTAGATGAATTTATAAGAAAGCATAACTCCGTAAAGTTTCAAGAAAACGATAATCCTAAACTTTAAATGCACAAATACACTTACCATTCAAGAATGCATTGAAGGTGGAAATCATGCTTGCAGCTTGTAACCTACACGACAAACGGTTTCCCCAACAGTAAGAAACAACACAAATAATTAAACCAAAAACAAAAAGTCCAAACGGAACACTATATTTTCACTTCACCATGGAAGGATCACTATCAGAAAAGCCCTCAAGGCATATGCTAAATATGGAACTTCACTGACACAATATTAGATAATGGAAGTATCACAATCACCATAATTGGCTGGATGAGTTAAACAAGAATCCCAAGCAGTTGATGAATCCAGAAAATAAAAGGAAAAATAAACAAAAATACATAACTGTTCACAAAAATCAAAACCATCAGTTCCAAATTTCACTCAAGTTAACACAGAATGCCATAGCTTTACACACAAGCATGAAACAATTTCAGCTATACTAAATCTCGGGTCTCACAATAATTCCTTCACATAATCAAAATCTAAGATTGAGTAAATGATTTAACATTCAAATCCAAGGCATTAGGGGTCAAAACAGTAGCATGGTTGGGTTCAGAAACCATCCCCAAATTCAGACTAGAAGAACCATTAGCAGGTTTTATACTCAAAGCACCAGAATTCAAGTTTTCAATATATGTAGCATTCTGCAAACCAGAATCAGGCCCTAACTTCGAAAGTTCAAAACCAGATTTAGGCAAATCCACAGAAATCACAGAAGGAATAAGCACTTTATCAGAAACGAAAGCCAAATTCAAACCAGAGAATGCACCATTCGGCATAACAATAGAATTAATCCTAGCACCAGACCCAAATTTTGAAACGTTCGAATGCAATTCAGAAGGAATGAGTACACTAACTTCTGTTAATCATTACATCCGCGAACTAAGATGCAGCAATCTTTACTTAACACACCATAACTAGCACAATTTGGTAGTGAAATATACAAAGTACAGTACTACCACTATCTATATACACGCAATACACATATATCTTGGCTAAAAATATAAATTGTATCACACATATCCACATTTATGTTTGAATCAAATCAGCAGTTGCAATGCTCCAAAAAATCAGCAATTGCAGCATCTACAAGACCTAATTGCACTTCGAAATAGCATCTACAAGACCTAATCTCGAGAGCGAGAAACTAGAGAACCACATTCCCTTATCTGTTATACATGTTGAACACAAATAACTCATCATATCTGCCCTCTTCTAACACAGTCAGCTTTAAAGCTACACATATAAGTAGTACTATTAAAAGAAAAATGAAAATAATAAAGTAAAGGCTAAAGAAAAACAACAAGACCAAAAACTCATAAAAAAAATAGAAGCTAACCTTAATTATATGTCAATCCCTTTCTCCATCATAAAAGCCATTAGTTTGTTCATAGTTGCACTTTGCTCAGAGAGTTTTGCAAAGAGAATGTCATTTTGCTCAGAGAGTTTTGCAGTCAGATTTTCATTTTGTGTAGCCAGATCCTCTTTCAAGCTAGTTACTTGAGTCTGTAGTTCTTCCACTTGAGCTCTAGACTGTTGCAACTCTTCCATTGTTTCTCTTAGTTCATCTTCATATTCAGCAGAAGAATTGTACAATGAACTACATTTACTTGGAGGCTTTGAACCATAACCATAACCTTTGGTATATCCAGCCCCATGGCCCAACACCTCCAAAGCTATGTCAGCTTCGGTCTTGTCTATTCCGAGCTCCAAATATTCCTCTCACTTACGTTTCATCATTTCCTGGTATTTAAGCATAAATAAAGTAAATAAAATGCTCATCTGAATTGAAAAGGAAGTAAATTAACCTCAATAATAACATAATCAAATATCATAAATGTCTACACGACTTACCCAATTTTCTTTTGCCTTGTCAGATTTCCACCCATTTTTCTCTGTACTGTGGGTTTGCTCTCATACAAGTAAATCCGATCGCACGGTTCTTTAAGTTCAAGAGACACTACAAAAAATTATAAAAAATCTTCATCACCATACCCAAGATTGAAATAAAAAATTCATAAAACCCATATATTAAAGATTAGGATAACCATATTAGCAGTGCAAGCAAAAGCTAAGGAACCCACTAATCTTAAAGACTAAATTACAACAATCAAGAATCAATTGCACCTTAAATACTAAATTACAGCAATTAGTAATCAACAAAGTATATATAATTATTGGCATAGGCCATATGTCTAGTCTAGCTAATCACATACACACGAATGGTTCAATCTTTGACAACTTAGAGTGCATTGAACACACTTTTTATGTCAACTTTGTGCATTTTTTCATCAAAGGTCCACTCAAATAACAGAGACATATAAATTTGAAATAGTTGTAAAGAATTTATCAAACAAACTCTTTTAATCTACAAATTCCAGTGGTGAAACTGATATCACAAACATAACATCCCATAAGATTTTTTTTAATAAAAAGAAGGTTAACATAGAATGAACTAAAGTCATCCGTATTTTAGCCAACAAATAAGTACTATAAGATCTCCATCAGAAAATAAGTATTATGGTAATTTGGTTCAAGTATTTTTGGTGTATTAGTCTAATGAGTGATTTCTTAATCGATTTTAACCCTAATGTAATTTTAGTAATGTCATTATAACTATACCATTCTCTAGTTTGAATTGGAAAAGTTGGCAACCTCCTAAATGCATAAACAACCTTTATTTCTAAAGTTTTTTAATGCACTTACAGTTTGCACAGAATCCCTCATGAATCACTTGCATAGTTTACAACAATTAGTAATTACTTGCACCTTAAAGACTAAATTACTGCAATCATGAATCAGTTGCAGTATAAAATACTAAATTACAGCAAAGTATATAGTAATCAACAAAGTATATATAATTATTGGTAAATTCAACTACAGTGGTTGATTTGGACTCCAGACAAACCATTATGTTTAGTGAAATTCATGTTTTATTACATCTAATGTGCAAGAGTTCAATGATTTATGAAAAAACAGTGAACTGAAAAAACAACAATCAAACACCACATATTATTATGAACAAGTAGCATAACAACTAGCAATTCAAGAACCACATATCTATGAACACAAAAAGGGGAATAGTTACCAGAAACTCTGTTGATGAGAGGAGAGAGGAAACGATTGAAGAGAGGGTTGAAGATTCACGATATTAAAAAGAAGGGTGAGTGGTTTTTGGTTTGATCGAGAATAAATAAGCGTACGTGAATATCTTTGAATAAGAATGGAATATTTTCTAATCAAATTTTGAATAGGATATCGGTTAAGATTTTTCCACTAATTCACGCTCTCAAATCTCATTAAAAAAAATTTAAGACCCGCCAGTGGCCCTTTTTTGGCTCCAAACAAAATTCATTGATAATTAATGGGCGGGCTTGACATCTTGCTCCCGACATAATTCCAAAATTACAAAGAATGTGGAAAAACTTACGATTTTAACCCTAGGTTTGTAAATCAAATTAATCACGTTCTTATAATTTATCAAGATCATCTATCCAATTCAATGAATAAATACCTAATTTGATTGAAAATACTCCACCGCAAAAACCAATTCTGCCTCATAAAATCTTTAATCGTATTCAATTAAGAGAAGAATAGAAAGAACACAAATTCATAATTACTACTAGATCAACTTAAATACCTGATGATATCATCGGAGAATAATTTCAGTATAGAATGTTCCTCAACGAATTGAGATCGCGGCCGCCACAACATTAATGGATTGGGCAGTAGGGGATGATCGAAACAACTCAGTACTCATCTTTCGAAGCTGAATCGATTGTGATAATCATCACCATTGCTACTGCTTGTAGTCTTCATTTCGCCAGCAGCTGACGATGGTCCGGGATTTATCGCCGCGGCTGCTCGCAGTGATTTAGGGATTAAGGATAATTGGGGATGAACATCGGGGTGTTAATTGTGAATGAATTAGGGATTTCTGGATTTTGGGGTTGAACGAATTGGAGAGATGAATGAATTGGGATGAAGTCACGATTTGGGAGATGAATGAATTTGGGGAAGATGAATAATTGGGATGAATAATTGGGGATCGATGAAGTCCCGATTTGTTATTTTTAATGATTTTTTTTTACTTATCATTTTATAAATACTAAATGCATCTAGTTTTTGACATGAATTGCAGTATGCCCCAGTGGTGTAGGGTTCAACCCTCAATAGCTGCATTTTTTAATATTAAATAGGAGTTTATTTTATTCATGCTACATTTGTATTAAATGAATTTTAAATAATTATTATGATTTGTTCTTTCGATTGTAATTTATTTTATTCATGCTACATTTGTATTAAATGAATTTTAAATAACTATTATGATTTGTTCTTTCGATTGTAATTTATTCTTTTATTGAGAAGGATGCATTTTAAAAAAGTCAATTCTAAAATATATTGATTATAATGTTATAGACCGCTTTAAAAAAATGATGATTTTTAAATAATTATTATGATTTGTTCTTTCGATTGTAATTTATTTTATTCATGCTACATTTGTATTAAATGAATTTTAAATAATTGTTATGATTTGTTCTTTCGATTGTAATTTATTCTTTTATTGAGAAGGATGCATTTTAAAAAAGTCAATTCTAAAAGATTTTGATTATAATGTTATCGACCGCTAAAAAAAAAATAAAGATTCGATACTTAAAGCGTAATTATAATTTAATTTAAATACTATATACACATTCTTTATTTAGCTTGCAACGAGTTTCTTGATTTTTTAAGTATTAATTTTTTTATTTAGGTTTTCAAGAGAAAGGGTATCTCACCAAATTAATTGTGATACTAATACTTTTACAAACGGTATTAGTTGTGATACTAAAGGGTATAACTTATATTATAAAATGGTATTAGTCATGATACTGAAGAGTATGACTTATATTACAAAAGAGTATTAGTCGTGATACTGAAGAGTGTAACTTATACTACAAAACGGTATTATTCGTGATAACTGAAGGGTATGACTTATATTACAAATGGGTATTAGTCGTGATACTGAACAGTAGGACTAATATCACAAAAGGGTATTAATCGTGATAACTAAAGGGTATGACTTACATTACAAAAGAGTATTAGTTGTGATATAATTTCTTTATAGAATCCTACATCCGTGAAACTTGTTCAGAGGATACTTTGTCTTAAATTTTTTATATATGGAAAATAAGAGACATAATCAAACTAAGTCGAACGTTAAGTGTTGAATTTATTTGTCTCTAATCGAGTCGAGGAAATTTGAAAGTTACATAATTTTTTTTAAAATCATGGTAGTCGAATATTTACGAGCTTTTTCAAACTTAATCGAGTTTATAGGAGCCCAAACGAGCTTAATAATGTCAATTTTAAATTAAATTATGCATCAATAATTATAAAAATAAAATTTTATATTTCAAACATCATATACATAGCTACTAAGTTTTATATCTAAATTGACAAATGAAATAACTATATTGTCATACCAATAGGAAAATGACCTATTAATATTATATATATATATATATATATATAAGATGCATGCACCTAGCTGTTAGGAATTTATATAAATTCTCACCGCATTTTTCTGTGAAACTTGTTCATATTATGAAACTGATATCATTACACTTATAAATTGATATTACTATTCTTATAAATTAATATCATATTATCAATAACATCTAATATTATGATCCGTCCTGGACGTAGGAATCGCTAGCTGAACATAGTTTATAAGTTTAATTGTATCGGTTGATAAATGTAGTGGTATTAATTTGCAAGTATAGTGGTATTAATTTAGTTTTTATAAATATTTTTAAAATATTAATAATAAATTTATTCTATCATAATCTTAAAATGCAAATAATAGTATATAATAATTGAATAATTAATTATTTGCAGTATTCAAATTATCATTTAATTAGTCATTGTTCATAATTTATCAAGAAAATTGAATATTATAGTACAGGAGCATTTTAGAGTTCTATTTAATTTATTTATGGATCTCATATTTGGATTGAACATAACATTAGATGCATGCTATATTTAGTAGTCCAAACTCAAAACCAGATAGTGGTTTTGCATCTAAAAATAGCAAAGTAAATTGTTTCATGTATATTCATTGTAAACTCTAACTAATTTACAAAACTGTAACCCTTATACATTGTCATCTTAAGATGATAATGTTTCAAGACTTATAAATTAAACATCAAAATTTCAGGAAAAGAAGAAATCTTCAACAATAGAGCTTTTATAACCCTTTACTATGCTTCGAAAATTAACAACAATCTACAAGCATCTTACAATCCAAACTGCAAACTATTTATACTCTGGAATTTTGTTATATGCATGATTCCATATACCCAAGATTACTTTCTTTTATCAACTACCAGAAAATGACTCTCCCACAAAACCAAATGCCAACACAAACCAGATAAGACTATTGCATCTGAAAATGACTCAAAAATAATTCATGTATATTCATATACTCTTTATGTCTTTGCAAGAATACGACGTCGCTCCGCCTAATGTTTGCATGGACTCCTCCTCTTTTTAAATAACCATCTAAATTATAGATACCTATAACGAAAAAAGTTAGGGAGTTAGACATATATACATAGTGACCTTTTATGGGGATATAACATTAAACAACAATGCTATCATTGAAAAAATAAATAATCAGCAGTAGCTAAATAAAAGTGGGTGGAACAAGAAACAGAGCATTCAAAAATAACTATATTTAGGAATTATCCCAAAAAACAAACCATAGAAACATAATTAGAAATTGTAGAGAACATCAAAAATTTTTATGTTGCCCATTGTGTTATCTAACATCAAAATCTTACAACTATTGCAATCATTAATCCATTATCATCATATATTTCAATCAGCATCAATGGAACAGTAATCCTGATTAAATGCAGGAAAAAAAAACCACTAAGTTTATAAATATTTTGATATAAAAACAGTAATACATAAAGCCTGTTTTGCAAGAAACCTTGCTATCAAGAACTCACCAAGATTCAATATTTATCCATTAACATAGTCAGCTTTAATGGTGTTTTGACAGTGAAGTCATTAATCAATATTTCCATCCTAATAACCAATTAATTAGCAGTAGTCAAATACAAATGGACAGAACAAGAAACAGAGCTTTCTAAATAAGCATATTTATAACTGGATTCGTCACAAAATCAGAACTTAACAAAGAACAAACTAAAAATTGCACAAAACATAAATAATCTCCATTATCCGGATACTAATTGTGATCGAGTTTTTTGATACCCAGAAACATCTTATGGTTTTTATGGCTACCTATGTAATTAAGCAAGACAACAACTAAGTTTTAACAGACATATGTTATGCAAAAACACAGCTTCATTATCAGACAACAAATCATATATTTCTAATGTATTCAGAGTAATAAAACATAATGGTCCTAAAATCGGCATTAGAATATAGAAGTTTCAAAAACATAAATAAGATGAGTTTGAAGATGCTAGATACCAGCAACTCAGCAGGAAGTGACTCGAGTCTTGACTCTGTCTCAGACTCGCATTCTTAAGTTCGAGGCGTCATGTTCTTCAGTCCCATGTTCAAGCCAAAATCGGAGATGATAGATTGTCTGTTCAAGCCAATTTCTGACACTAGGGATGAAGGGATTTTCAGGTAACCTACAGCAGAATTCATCCTATACAGAAACTCTTTTTATGCCAAAAGTGAACTCATGTTTTCACCATTGATCTGGAGTTATTGAAGGAGTTGTACGTCAGTTCTGGCTATAAACCTGAACAAATAATTATATGTAGGAATGCTTATATTCAACAACCAACTGACCTGTTTCTTGTCAAATACTAGTAATTAATCTTGTCCTTATATATTTTTGATGAAGTGGAATTACTTTTTAAAGATGGGGTGGGGGAGTCCCAATTCACTCGAGTGTTAAACATGGTATTGGACCAAATTATCCAGGTATTTTTTTCTTAAACTGTTGATTTAGAGTGTTAAACATGGAGTTCGACCAAATTATCTAGCTCAAAAGCAATAGAAATCTAAATCAATGCTCAAAATCAAATGCTCACTTGACTTAGGTAAGGTATTGGACAAAAACTATATAATCAATTAAATTAAAGATCTAAAAGCAAAAATTATTGAGATTATAAGATAACTAACAAAGCCTCACGTATAAAGATGAGAGAATCAAAGAAAAAACCACCCTCTCACACTAATTACATTATGTTGAATGGCTAAGAACTATACCATGAACCAATGCCTGCTTAAACCACCCAATTGACAGATATTCATCCATTCATCACATAAATATCAGAAAACTCATATCATCACATTAGTATGCAGCAGTAAGAGAGAAATCCTTCATCCAGCATTTTCCTTTTAAACATCAAACTTCACAAATTTCTAACATAAACAGAGAAATCCCATCAATGAACATGTAGGCAGGGCTAAAATTATGGACAGCTTATCATAACTCTACATTAATAGCAAAAAAAAGAATATGCCGATTATCAAATTCTTAACTAACACCAAAAATGGTAGGCATTCAAGGCCAAGTTTAGCAGTCTATAAAACTCTACAGTAATTTGCAGAATAAAGTATAATCATCACAAGTAGGAATAGCAGCCCAAAAATGTAGGTTCATTTAAATACATTCAAGTGCAGCAGAAACGGTGTTAATGCTTTTGCAAGTGTTATTTAAATCATTTTATATTACTTTCAACACAAGTTCCCAACAATGCAAACACAAATAGAAGCATTCTCTTTCATCCAGGCAAGCTCAAGGCATCTAATATTCTAACAAAAATGAGCTGTGAATTCAATGGCATAATATAATTCATAAAAAAAGACGTCATAGGCTCATACAAATTAAGTATCTGACGTGAATTAGATTATCCTGGACTTCCTTTATACCATCGCATCCACATTTTAATAGATGACTTGGGGTTTACATAAGAAGCCAAAGGAAGATTACAAAGTTTTCTAGTAATTTCTTTGATCATTAAAAGATAAGTTTTGAGTAGAACGACCCTTATTGTATTTGGAGATAATCATATGTAAACATCATCTTAGAGAATCAACTGAGATGAGAAAACACAACACAACAGCTATATAATTACGAGAAAATTGTTCATAAAAAATTAACCAATTGAAGAGAGATGTACCTATTGGCCGTCACCAAAGGGGATTTTGGACATTACAGGAAAATTGCAGCTCAGAAAAGACGGGCACCCCAGCAAGTACAACGAGTTCAAAGGTATGGACTGCTCGCAGGCTTCTGTACACAGAACTCACGATTCTTGACTCGCAATTCCAAACTTCAAGAACCAATTGAGAGAGAAGAACCAATTGAAAATATTCGTCACCAAAGGGGATTTTAGACAGTTGTTGTATAGGGTTGGCGGCAAATTCTGGTTAAGCGCAAGTTAATTTAACGCCAAATCCTGGTAGCTAGGGCAATGGAAAATCAAAATTGAGTTTTCTGTTTGATACTGTATTCCAAAATTGGGGAATACACACGCCAGTATTTTTCCCTATTTTATTATATATATTTTTTTATAAATTGAGAGAAATTGGTGGTTCTATTTTATTTTATTTTTTTTGGAAGAAATTCTTAGAGTAAAAAAGAATATAATTTCGTGTTTAATAAACAAGTTTTGTCTAGCTTAGTTGGGGATAGGTAAATTATTTGTTGGAAAGATCATAGGTTCAATTCTCATTGATATATTTATTTTTTATATTGAAAAATTGATTCAAATATTTTTATTAAAATACATAAGACAAATTTTTACAAAGTATTTTTCCGATCAAAAAAAAAAAAAATACATAAGACAAATGTAGTGTTTGGTCTAGTGGTGTAGTTATCCTCTTAAGGTAAAAGGGTCCCGTGTTCGAACCCTGATAGATGAAAAATTTTAATTTTTGATTTTATTCAATATAATTTATATTTTATACGGAAAAATTAATTAATGGCAAAAAGATAATACATAATAAACATCAAAATAAAATAAAAAGTTATCTAGCTTATTTGGTGGTTACTAGTCAAGTTTAATTGAAAGGTTTTGTGTTCGAATCTTAATAAACACATTTTTATAATAAATTTTACATTTGCATTTTTATTTAATAAAATCTATATTTCATATGGAAAAATTTATTAATCGTCTCCATATATAAATATTAGTGACGAAATACTATGTCACTAATTACTATGAACAATTAATGACAAAACATAAAATTGTCATGAAAATTTTATATTATAGGACCAATACTGATCGTCACTAATTAAAATGAAGTTCGTCGCCGAATAATATTGTGACTAAATAAACTTGTCATTAAAAATGATTATTAATCATCACTATAAATAAATATTGGTGACAAAAGAATATCTCACTAATTACTATGAACAATTAACGACGAAACATAAAATTGTCATGAAAATTTTATATTATATGACCAATATTGATCGTCACTAATTAAAATGAAGTTCGTCGCCGAATAATATTGTGACGAAATAAGTGCGTCATTAAAAAATGATTAATAATCGTCACTATATATTAATATTGGTGATGAAATAATATGTCTCTAATTAATATGAACAATTAGCGACGAAACATAAAATTGTCATGAAAATTTATTATTATATGACGACTATGATCGTCACTAATTACAATGACGATCGTCACCAAATAAAATTGTGACGAATTAAGTGTGTCACCAATTCTTTTGAATAATTAATGACAAAACATATAGTTGTCACAAAAATACTATTTTTCATGACGTTGAATATCGTCACTAAATATTATAAATATCGTCACCAAAGGTTATTGTGACGAATTTCTTATTTTTGTCGTGAAAATTTTGAATTAGTGACGAAAAAAACATCAGTGGTGACAAAAAACAAAATTTGTCACGAATTCTCACTTTTTAGTGACGAAAATTAAATTTGTCACCTTTAGGTAACATATTGTGACGAATTTTGTGTCGTCACAAAAAAATTCGTCACGGAATGTGGGATTTCCTGTAGTGATGCCTTGCTATTCTTAGAATATCCTAAGAAAAATCCTTTATCACTCTTTGAATCAAACTTGTGCAACTGATCTCTATCATTCAAAATGTAACAAACACAACCAAACACATGAAAGTATTTCAAATTTGGTTTCTTGTTATTCAGAATCTCATAGGGAGTACAATTACTACCGTAAGCGAATATAGACTCTATTCACAATGTGACAAGCAAAAGATTCAAAGCTTCAAACCCGCAATTTCTTAGAAAGACTTTTTGAGGTTAGCATAACTCTTGCCATTTCTTGCAAAGTTCTATTCTTTCTTTCAGCAATTTCATTTTGTTGAGGAGTTTTAGGTGAAGAAAACTCTTGCAAAATACCTTGCTTTTCACAAAAATTAGTAAACAAACTGTTTTCAAATTCTCTTCCATGATCAGACCTTATCCTACTGATCTTTAAACATAAAACAGTTTTAAACCTTTTGTAAAGAATTTTGAACTCAGAAAAGGTATCAGATTTTTCTTTCAGAAAAATAACCCAAGTATATCTAGAAAAATCATCTACAAGAACTCCACCTAAACTTTCAGTTTTCATAGGACCCATTTGATCCATATGAATCAATTCATAACACCTGTTTGTTGTACATGCTGACAACATTTGACGTGTTGTCTTTACTTGCTTACCTTTCTGGCATGGTCCACAGATTTTTCCTTTTTCAAAGTTAAGATCAGGTAAACCAACAACATCGCCTAGTTTATGCAATTTCTGAATACTTCTGTAATTAGCATGACCAAGTTTTTGATGCCATAGGAAAATATCATCTGCTTTAGCACTTTTACAAGTATGATTTGTACCAATCAAATAGCAATTATCAGCAGATCTTTTGCCAGTCATTAAGCAATCATCATTTTTATCAAACACATAGCATGAATTCTTGTCAAACTTTACATGTAAATCATCATCACATAACTGACTAATACTAATCAGATTAGCAAGTAAACCTTTTACATGTAACACATTTGTCAACTTTGGAAAACCAGGAACATTCAATAATCCTTTTCCAACAACTTTACCTTTTGAACCACAACCATATGCAACATGACCACCATTACATGGTGTATAATCAGATAAATAATTAAGTTGACCAGTCATGTGTCTAGAACAACCACTATCAAAGTACCAAGATCCAGGAACACATGTTTTCAAGGATGTGTACACAACATTGCATGACATGGTTTTATGAATCAACTTTTTAGTGTTGTTAACCTATTTTATAGGGTGTTCAATTTTATCAGGTAAAACAATTCCAGCTTTTAAGTCTTTTCTTAACTTAGAACAATATGGACGAATATGACCTACTCCAGCATAATAAAAACAGAGACTCTTTAAACAAACCATCAGATTTCTTTTGTTTACCTTTCAAAGATTTAGGCAAAGAAGTTCCAGCTTTTACAAAAGAAATAGATTCACAGGATAAAGGAGTATTTTCAGAAGTTTTCACAAAACCAAGTCCAGCATTATCAGATCTACCAATCATCAATGCCTCATTCAATGCAGTAGTGCTTGCAGAATTTTTTTTAAAACTTAGAGTAGTGCACTTAAGTTCATCTTTCAAAGAAGAAATTTCCACATCTTTCCTAGTTAAAAGAACTTCAAGCTTCAAAAGTTTTTCTTTCAAATCTGAATTTTCTAAAGATAAGGAACTCAACACCTGTTTTTGAGTTTCTAAATCAATTTTAAACTTCAGATATTCAGAGTCACAATCAGCAGATTTTGATGTTTCAGCATTCAGAATAGTTCCAGCAATACTGTTAATCTCAGAGTTATATTGACTGAATGTTATTTCAGATGTTGTATGAACATATGAATCTGCTTCAGACCAATAATCATCGAGATCATCATCTAATGTATCATCATAAACTATTCTAGCAGACATAGCACTTAGCTCACATTTACCAGAATCAGTTTCATAACCAGAATCATCACTTAAGGTAGCATTAAAGTTCATTTTCTTCCTAAGTATAGTATTAGCACATTCATTAGCATAATGACCATATCCAGAATATGCATCACATTTAACCTTTTTTCTGTACTCAGGATCATATTTGAACTTGTTATCCTTATTGAATTGTCTAGGTTGATTGAAACTGGAAGACTGACTTGGAACAAGCTTTTTATCAGAGGGAGAAGAGTTTTGGTTAAACTTATCCTTTGATTGAAATTGACCATTTGGTATTTTGAACTTTCCTTTTAGAAAAGATTTGAATTGCTTAGTGATAAGAGCAAATTGTTCAGAAACATTTTCATCACATATATCAGAAACATCATCATCAGTATCAACTTCAGTCACATAAGGATGTTTGTCAACATTATCAAAAGTTTCACCTCTAAAAGCAAGTACTTTCTTGTCTTTATCTTTCTCATGTTTATCATCATCTAACATATTTGAGTTAATCTCATAAGTTTTCAAAATACTTATCAACTCATTTTGACTCAATAAATCAGTGTTCTTAGCCTCTTCTATTGCACATATTTTTGCATCAAATCGTTTAGGAACAGTTCTAAGTATCTTATTAACTAACCGAGTGTTGGAAATTGGATCACCAAGTAAGTGTGACTCATTAGCAATCTCACTTATCCTTTCATTGTATGATGAAATCTTCTCATCATCTTTCATCTTCAAGTTTTCAAACTTGGTTCCCAACATTCTGAGTCTAGTTCTTCGAACACTTTCTGATCCTTCACAATGTTCCTGCAATATATCCCATGCATCCTTAGAAGAAACACAGTTAGATATCAGTTTAAGCATAGAAACATCAGTAGCAGTAAAAATCGCATTGAGGGCTTTAGAATTGAAATTGGCTGATGTGCATTCATCATTGGACCAATCAATCTCCTTTTTTACTTGCGATTCTCCATCAATATCACCCACTGTTTTTGGAGGATTCCAACCAGACAACACACTACGCCATGCTCTCTCATCTATAGACTTAATATACACTACGCCATTCTGAGTCTAGTTCTTCGAACACTTTCTGATCCTTCACAATGTCCCAAAATTGGAGGTTTTAAAGAAGGAGTTAGTGGATATTCCATTGCAAAAACACACTTTAAACACATGACCTTTAACTTAGTGTATCAATTTTATGGCTCTGGCGCCAACTGAAAGTGTGTGTGCGTGTATTTTCAGAGTGTTGTTGAAAATGTTGTGAAACATATAAAACAACATACGACAGCGGAAGTATAAAAACGAAGTGCAAAGTATTTCCAAAATTGTGTATAGTCTATAATAAGACTATACGAACCTCATGGTTAAAAACATCACTATAACAAGTAGTGAGATACACACGAATCTCTTACAAGATCCTAAAAGGTGTAGTGAAAAACCACACACCAAAAATCAATCTATTCGAACAAGTAACTAGTGATCTTATTCAACCTAAAACTTGATCTACTAAGACAAACACAATACTGATGGAAAATGTTGGTATACACTCGACCAGTATAAATACACATAGCATCAACCCTCACACTCCACTCACGGTTGTGTCTCGGATGCTACTCTCTTAAGTTTGGAGTAGAGCAAATGAGATTTCACTTTAACTCAAACTTGAATGTCCACCAATTCAGTCTATTTATAGACATTCGGACCAACTGCATTGTCCTATCCACTTGGTGTGGACAGCCTTGAAGATCTCCTCCACTATCTCCATGATCTTGGTTTAACCACCCATGATCTTTCTATTCTTACTCCATTATTGCAACCGCTTGACAATATTCAAAATTGTCTTCAACCTACAATGTAGGAAACATAAAAAAACACGTCTAATAAAACGAAGTCAGTGTTAGGAGAAAGAGCAAATTTAAGATGTTGTGCAGAATGTTGTCCAACATCTGGAACAACATACGTGCAACATCAACATTAATTATTATACAATTAAATAAATTATATTACTTACTTCCACCTGTTGGGATTATACTGGAAAGTATGCTTTTACTTTGTATAATCAAACTGAATTTCAGACTTATTTACTGAATTAAATTGTTTATCACTGATGCTGTAAATATCATCGAATGTTACATATATTTACTGCATAACTGTTCAATAAATAGTACGTGTTACATTGTAGTTAATTTAGTGATACCAGATCACAGAAGATTAAATTAACAGTCCCTTGTGACCAAAAGTACACCATTCACGACCTAGATGGGAATGAACAATCCATCATGAAAGGTTGAAGTGTAACGCTCAGATTGGCTTGTCTTGACCAAGAGATTACACTAGTGCATGTCTAGTGCACTGAAGAGGACCTAAAGGAGGACAAATTCTTCAGAACTGAACTAGGAAGAATTAGACCTCAATTGGTTCGTTATTTCTTAATCTTCGTCCCTTAAATAGGATCGCGTGTGGTTAGTAATTATTGCTTTGACTTATTACGGGTAGAGAATCAACGAGATTCAATACTTTATATCTTGGGCAATATTATTGGTCACATGTGTTGCTAAGATTTAATACGGAGAATCGTGTGCAAGTACGCTTGTTCGATTTGCCCCCTTGGGAGGTGCATAAGTTTTATCATACCAAATCTTGCAAGTGGAACTAGTTTTCGGTATGAATAATAATGTTGAACCGTTCCTTTACCAAGGATAAAAGATATTAATTAATGGAAAGCTATTTCAGTGGCTTGAATTAATTAATGAGCTAGATAATCTTAAACACGGGAAATAATAACCGGGAGCCATATTGACTATAATATGGGTTAAGATGGATAGTGCAATATTAATTATGTAGTGGGATTAATTAATATTTATGGGCTTGAATAATATTGTGGCTCAATATTGATAATTCAAGATCCATTGGAAGATCCAATCTTAATTCTCCTAAAGGCCCCCCCAGTAGCCCAACATAAAGTCCAATAACTGAAAAAGGTGTTTAAAAATAAAATAAATTTTGTTGCTTATTTTTCCTCATTTTTTCGAAAATTATGAATAAAATGAGAGAAAGATTTCCTTTGAATTTTGTTATGGAATGAAGATATGTATTCTTGGAATACAAGATTATCTCATTAAATTCAAGGAATCTCCCACTTGGTTATTCATATGGATATTTTCGAAATTTTTGAAATAAAAGGGAAAGAAAAATTTTCTTGATTTTCTTGAAAAGATATTATGGAAGATATGTATTTCTTGAAATACAAGTATATCTCATAAATTCAAGAAGATCCAAATCTTGGTTTCTTGTTCCTATTAATTTTGAAAATTCCCATAACAAGAGGAGTTGGGATTTTTATGGAATATTTTAATTATGGAGAAAAGAATATAGGAGATATATTCAAGATTTCTTGGAGATCAAGAAAAATATTTTCTTCCCCTTATTCCATGCCAAAAAATCGTCCAACACCCCTCTATAAATAGGGGATGAATGTTTCATCCCCAAGTACAATTCCATGTGCTGGAAAAATTAGTAAATCCACAAAGGTGGTGCAACAAATTTTTATTTTCCCTTTTGTTAATTGTTCGCGAGCTTCCTTCCACCGGTTTGACGAGCAAGGACTAGGGAATACTTGGGAAGGCTTTTTTGGTGTGTTCTTATCGACGAGACCATTGTCGCTCCAAGAGGTTAGTTCACGTAAACCTGTAGCAATTCCGCATGCGTAGGATTTATGTGAACTATTTATATGCATGATTTGTTGTTGAATTATTATTTGAATTAATATAGGATTAATTCATGCTAGTAATAATTGTTAGAATTAAATTTGTACTTAAATATTCATCCCGAATAGATCCAGGCAATTAATTCCCCAACAATTGGTATCAGAGCCTCGGTTTCGGGCTCTAATCTTTAAATTGTAATTTAATTCGTTTTCATTAAATTTGAAATTGGATAGTAGAATTGCTAGATCTTTTTTGCAGGTATCCAATTGTCATGGAATTTAATGTGTTTATTTATGTATGCATATAAATTGTTTTTTTTTTAATTCGATTCGTTCGAATTCGTTTGCCTCGTGAGAAAATCCATGAGTAGATTAGAATTTGTTTGACTTGATCAATGTAATAGACTAGTCTAGATCTAGGTTTATTTATTTTTGTAAATAAATTATAACCGGATCTAAACGGAAGCGAGACGAAGAATTAAAAGACGGGATCCGTAATCGGCGAGGCGCTGCGTCGTCGCATAAAATGTGCCAAAGGAGGAGGCACGCAAGAACGCTGGATGTCGGGGGCGCCAAGACGGGCGGGGGCGAGGCCGGAGGGGCCGAGCGAAAAGTGGAGGGTGATGCGGGCGACGAGTGAGGGGCCGAGAAGAGCGCGGGCGACGAGGGCGACGCCGACGGGCGCGGGCGAGGGCGGATCGGCGTGGTGGGCGACGCTGCATACGCGACGCTCGCCGAGATCCGGGCCGAGGACTACCGAAAGGGACGCACCGCCGGGCCGGCGACGACGGGCGCCGGCGCCAAGGCCAAGACGGACGCTTACTCGACACGGCCGGGAGTGTTAGAAGGGAGTTCGACCATGAATGGGTCGATGACATGGCTTGACAAGGCATTTTTTTAAGACGGTCAAGTGGGAGCTTTTCAAGATGAACGATGAAGGCTATGTAGACGATTTCTCAAGATCAAGACATGACAAAAATTAACCATGACATTTGGATATATGTGCCCAATATGTTTAATTTTTTATTTTGATGTTATGCATTATTTTATGCTTATTTAAATTGTGTTTAAATTTGCGATGCATGAGAAAATGTTTTGAAAAATCTCACTTTCGAAAATTACTAAGTATGCTTAAACAATTAATTGACAATTTTATGAATAATAAAATTGAATTAATTTTGACCTCCATGATTTATCTATTTGTGAATTCTTTTGGAGAAATTCCCCCCACTGGACGGTCAAAATATAGCTTTCGCATGAATAAATTCCAAATGGATGATTGTGGATTATAACTAGTGGTGACGATGACCCTCCCCACGAGGCTCGTTCAAAGCGAAATAATAATTCTGTATTTAATCATGGTTATTACTTAGGTATAAAATTGATATGCATATACTTTCCCGAAGTCCCTATCAATTTTATATTGGTCAAGTGGAAGCCAACTATTAATCTAGTTATTAAAGGTTTGTAACTGTTCTTGTTTGTAACCTGCTTGAATGTGTTTAAATAATGACCCACCCCACGTGGCTTATTTAAACTGTTTTGAGATGTTGGCTGATGATGTTGGGGAATAAGTTGCACGGATCTATTCGGGATAAATATTTAAATACAAATTTAATTCTGATAATTATTACTAGCATGAATTAATCCTATATTAATTCAAATAATAATTCAACAACAAATCATGCATATAATCAATTCACGTAAATCCTAAGCATGCGGAATTTCTACGAGTTCACGTGAACGTACCTCTTGGAATGGTAATGGCCTCGTTGATTAAACACACCAAAAGAACCTTCCCAAGTATTCCCTTAATCCTTGCTCGACAATCCTGTGGTAGGACGCTTGCGAACAATTAACAAAAGGAAAATAAACTTTGTTGCACCACCTTTGTGGATTTGCTAATTTTTCCAGCACATGGAATTGTACTTGGGAATGAAACATTCATCCCCTATTTATAGAGGGTGTTGGTTGAAAATTTGGGATAAAATAATATGGGAAAATCTTTTTCTTGATCTCCAAGAAATCTTGAATATATCTATATTCTTTTCTCCATAATTAAAATATTCCACAAAAATCCCAACTCCTCTTTGTTATGGAAATTTTGAAAAATATAGGGAACAAGAATCCAAGATTTGGATCTTCTTGAATTTATAAGATATTCTTGTATTTCAAGAAATACATATCTTTTCAAGAAAATCAAGAAAATCTTTCTTGCCCTTTATATTTCAAGATTTTCGAAAATTGCTATATGGATAACCAAGTGGGAGATTTCTTGAATTTAATGAGATAATCTTGTATTCCAAGAATACATATCTTCATTCCATAACAAAATTTAAAGAAAATCTTTCTCCCTTTTAATCCATAATTTTTGAAATTTTGAGGAAAAATATGCAACAAGATTTATTTTATTTTTAAACACATTTTTCAGTTATTGGACTTTATGTTGGGCTACTTAGGGGGCCTTTAGGAGAATTAAGATTGGACCTTCCAATGGATCTTGAATTATCAATATTGAGCCACAATATTATTCAAGCCCATAAATATTAATTAATCCCACTAGATAATTAATATTGCACTATCCATCTTAACCCATATTACAGTCAATATGGCTCCCGGTTATTATTTCCCGTGTTTAAGATTATCTAGCCCATTAATTAATTCAAGCCATTGAAATAGATTTCCATTAATTAATATCTTTTGTCCTTGGTTAAGGAACGATTCAACATTATTATCCATACCGGAAACTAGTTCCACTTGCAAGATTTGGTATGATAAAGCTTATGAACCTCCCAAGGGGGCAAATCGAACGAGCGTACTTGCACACGATTCTTCGTATTAAATCTTAGCAATCGCATATGACCAATAATATTGCCCAAGATAAAAAGTATTGAATCTCGTTGATTCTCTACCCATGATAAGTCAAAGCAATAGTTACCAACCACACGTGATCCTATTTAAGGAACGAAGATTAAGAAATAACGAACCACTGAGGTCTAATTCTTCCTTGTTCAGTTCTGAAGAATTTATCCTCCTGTAGGTCCTATTCAGTGCATCAGTCATGCACCAGTGTAATCTCTTGGTCAAGACAAGCCAATCCGAGCCTTACACTTCAACCTTTCACGATGGATTATTCATTTCCATCTAGGTCGTGAATGGTGTACTTTTTAGTTACAAGGATTGTTAATTTAATCTTACGTGATCCGGTATCACTAAATTAACTACAATGTAACACGTCTTATTTATTGAGCAGTTATGCAAAGAAATATATGTAACATTCGATGATGATATTTAAAGCATAAATGATAAACAATTTATTTGAAAGAATAAGTCCGAAATTAGGTTTTGATTATACAAAGTAAAAGCATACTTGCCAAGATAATCCCAACAATCTCCCACTTATACTCAAAGTCCGCTTTTAAGTATACTACAACATGTCTCGTAGTTCCTGTCACGTGACATCTAATGTCACCTACACGAACCTAATAATTTCTCCCACTTATACTCAGCATTATCGACCGGTCTTGACACCCATTCCTTCCACATGTCTCTCGAATGTATTCAGAGGCGCACCCTTTGTGAATGGATCCGCTAGGTTGTCTTGACGCTATCTTTGCCAATTTATATCTCCTCTCTTAACGATATCTCGTATAAGATGGTATTTCCTTTCAATGTGTTAGCTTGCCTTGTGGGCTCTTGGTTCCCTTGAATTTGAAACTGCTCCGACATTGTCACAATAAATAGTGATTCTGCTGGGCAAATTCGGAACTACATTCAAGTCCACTAGGAAGTTCTTGAGCCAAACCGCTTTTTTTTCATTTGCCTCGCATAAGCAGCTACATATTCGCTTCCATGGTAGAATCTGCGACGATTTCGCTTGACGCTTCTCCATGTCATGGCTCCTCCCCCCATGCAAAACACACTACCGGAGGTAGATTTTCTGGAGTCTATATCTGATTGGAAATCCGAGTCCGTGTAGCCGATGGGGATTAGACTATCTGACTGATAAATTAACATTCTATCCCGAGTTCTTTTCAGATACTTCGTAATGTTTTTTAATCGCCAATCAATGTTCTTTCCCCGGGTTACTTTGATATCTTGCCACCATGCCAACGGCAAAGCAGATATCCGGTCTCGTACACAGCATTGCATACATAAGGCTTCCGATAGCCGAAGCATATGGAATGCCTTTCATGTCATCTATCTCCTTTTGTGTCTTAGGGCACATTTTCTTGGATAGATGGATTCCATGTCTGAAAGGTACGAAACCTTTCTTGGAATTCTACATGCTGAATCGTTTCAAGACAGTGTCTATGTATGAAGCTTGCAATAAGCCTATCATCATTTTCTTGCGATCTCGAGTGATCTTGATCCCAAGGATGTGTTCGGCTTCCCCTAAGTCCTTCATATCAATCTGTTTTGAAAGCTATGCCATTACGTCTGATAGCACCTTTACATTGTTCCCGATGATCAGAAAATTGTCTACGTATAGTACTAAGAATACCAATGCAGTTCCGACACGCTTTTTGTACACACAACTTTCGAACTCGTTTTGATCAAACCCATAAGACTTTATAACATGATCAAAACATTGGTTCCAAGCTCTGGATGCCTGTTTGAGTCCGTATATGGACTTCATGAGCTTACAAACTAGGTGTTCTTGGCCTTTTTCAATGAAGCCTTGGGGTTGTTGCATATAGATCTCTTCATCAAGACTTCCGTTAAGGAAAGCTGTCTTGACATCCATTTGCCAGATTTCAAAGTCGAGATGCACAGCAATCGATAAGAGAATTCGGATGGACTTGAGCATGGCTACGGGCGAAAAAGTTTCCTCATAATCGATCCCTTCTTTCTGAGTATAACCTTTCTCCACGAGTCTTGCCTTGAAGGTTTCCCCCTTCCCGTCCGGTCCTCTTTTTCTCTTATACACCCACTTGCTAACCCCATTAAGTGGTTCGACTAGCTCCCACACTCTGTTATGATACATAGAACCCATTTCGGCTTTCATTGCTGTTTGCCAAGAATCTGCATCCTTGTCTTGGATTGCCTCGCCATATGTCCATGGGTCTGATTCGTCTTGTCCGGGAATCAAGTCCGAGGACTCTCCTATTCCCATGAATCTCTCGGGCTGTTTCACAACCCTCCCACTACGACGAGGTTCCGATTGTGTAAGTGTGTCGTTTGGTATGTCATCTTGTACAGTTGGCATTGAGGTTAGCCCCCTTAGCTCATTTAAGGTAATCTCACTTCTGGGTCTTCTTTCGTTCATATAGTCTTCTTCCAAAAATCTAAAGTGGGTGCTTATTACCACCTTTTGATCTTCGGGACCATAGAACATACACCCTTTTTGTTCCCTGGGGTATTCCACAAACAACCTTAATTCTGATCGAGGATCCAATTTACCGGCTTCCTTGTCCAACACGTAGGCCGGACACCCCCAAATCTTCATGTGTCTTAGACTGGGCTTGCGCCCCGTTCACAATTCTTTGGGAGTTTTGGGAACCGATTTGGATGGCACCAAGTTCAGAATGTAGGCTGCTGTTTTCAAGGCATGACCCCAGAACGACTTGGGAAGATCCGCATAACTCATCATAGATCTAACCATTTCCAAAAGAGTTCTGTTTCTTCGCTCTGCAACCCCCGTTTTGTTGAGGGTTAAAGGTGCGATTAGTGGGATGCAATCCCTTCATCGAACAAGTAGTTCAAAAACTCATATTTGAGGTATTCGCCCTCCACGATCGGATCGTAGAGACTTGATACGTTTTTCCCTATGATTCTCTGCTTGAGCCTTAAATTCTTTGAATTTCTCAAAGGTCTCAGATTTATGCTTCATAAGGAAAATATAACTGTACTTTGAGTAATCATCAATAAAAGTGACAAAATACTCATAACCTCCTCTTGCTTTGGTTGACATTGAACCACATACATCTTTGTGAACGATTTCTAACACTTCTTTGGCTCTATTCCTCTTGGCTCCAAATGCCCTCTTGGTCATTTTACCCTCCAAACATGATTCGCATGTTGGAATTGGTTCAACTTGGAGAAACTCCAGTGAACCGTCTTTCACCAACCTTTGGATCCTCTTTGGATTTATATGTCCCAATCTTAGATGCCATAGAAGTGTCTCGTTCACGTCTGATGAACGTTTTCTTTTCTCGGAAACAGTTGATGTGTTATAGGATGCATTTCGTGAGTGGTGTGCATAGTTAATTGTATAGAGATTATTCGACAACGTTCCATGACAGATAAATTTATCAAAAAGAGAAATGGTAACAACTTTATTAAAAGTAACCGAATATCCATCAATAAAAAGTTTAGAAACTGAAATTAAATTCTTTCTAAAAATCGGAACGTAAAGAACATCTCTTAAAATTAGAACTCTGTCTTCAAAAGACAGGTGCACTTCTCCCACTGCTTCAGCTGCCACTCTCGTAGCATTGCCCAGTGTGATGAGGATCTCACTCTCACTAAGTTGCCAGGTCCGCTTGAACCCCTGTAAAGTGAAACAAACATGATCAGTGGACCCCGTATCCACTACCCATAAATGGGAGGCATACGCCGCTAAGCAAGTTTCAACAACTAGTGCGTGAGAATTACCTTTCTTTACATTCCTTTTGGGTTTGGAACAGGCTGACCTCCAATGTCCCTTTTCACCGCAGTTGAAGCACTTCCCCTTAGCTGGCTTACTCACTGCTCTACCCTTCTTCACCTTTTCTTTGCCATTGACAACACTTGAGTTCACTTGCTTGTGGCTTTTGTCCTTTTTCTTATTCTTACCACCCCTTGGCCTAGAAGAAGAAGAAGGTCCATTTGCCACCAAGGCTTGGCTCTTTTGCCCCAATATCGCCTCTGCCGAGACTAAAGCTTGCAATAGATCAGGCATCGAGAACTTCTGATTATTCATCTGGCAGTTCAGCCTGAACTATTCAAAACTTTTCGGCAGAGAGTGGAGCACGAAATCGATTTGGGTCTCAATGTCGTATTCAGCGCCAAGTACCTCAAGTTTGTTTAAGGTGAGCCATCATCTGGAGAACGTGCTCCCTTACGGGCGTTCCCTCCACCATTTTCATAGAGAGCAAGTCCCTCATGGTGATCTGACGAGCAACACGGTTCTGATGTTGAAACATCGCTTTAAGACTAGTCATGATGTCTGCAGCGGTCTCAACGTTCTGGTGTTGGTGTTGCAACACACCTGACATAGAAGCCAAGATGGTACACTTTGCCATTTCGTTGGAACGCTCCCAGTCAGCATACTCTTTCTTAACCGTTTTAGTTGACTCATCTTTTGGCTTTTCTGGTTTAGGTGTAGTGAGAACCCAGTTATGACTTTGTGCAATGAGGAAAATAGTAAGTTTACGATTCCAATCAACAAAGTTTTCACCAGTAAGCAAATTGTCTTTAAGTATATTGAATAGTGGATTAAAAGGTTGCGACATGATGAACTGAAATAAACAATAATATGCATAAGCACAAATATATCACAAGGTTCGATCACATGCATTATATTAAAATCTCAAAAAAAAATGAACATGCATCAGCCAACATCTCAAAATAGTTTAAATAGGCCACGTGGGGTGGGTCATTATTTAAACACATTCAAGCAGGCTACAAACTGTTGCGAGTCGTTTTATATGGAGAATATTATGTGGCTAATTTGATAATAACTCACAAACAAAATAAGTACGTGTACTATATATGGTAAATAACAGGAAATTGTTGACCCAGTTCGTCAGTGAATGACTACTCTGGGGGCATGCCAAGCCAGGGATGTTGTATTGCGAGATTTATATACACAGTACAACATACTTTTCATGAGATGAACTTCTATGAAAGAAGATGATTTGAAGAGTAAGTGTGTGAGTGCTAGGGATTTTTCCGAGTATGGATGATTTGTGAACTCTGGAATTTTTCACAACCTAATCACTCCGGGAAATTTTTGTGAACCTGTCTCTTGTTCTTTTTTCTTCTATTTATAGTACTTTGACAAGCATGAGCTGATTTGGCAAGCATGAGCTGGAGACTTTGTATCTTGTAAGAACTCATGTGATGCTGCCACGTTTTCAATTTCGTCTTCCTGGTTGACCTTTATATTTGCTTGTTCATATGGCACTCTTTTGGTCGTCCAAATCAATCTTTTGCTCGATTAGTTCCCTGTTCGCCCCTTCGGACATATCAATTTTATACAGGAACATTGTCCTCATCGAGCATATCTGAGCTCAGGTTAACTGAGTCTTCAGGTTATCTGAGCCCTCAGGTTATCTGAGCCTTCAGGTTATCTGAGCCTTCAGGTTATCTGAGCCCTTAGGTTATATGAGCCTTCAGGTTATCTGAGCCTTCAGGTTACTCAGGCTTACTGAGTTCAGCTCTTCTGAGTTCAGACATCCTGACCCTCAGGTCACTTGACTCAGGCTATCTGATTTCTTCTTGCCTGATCTGATAAGCTCGACGGATCAGATCAACATCTCTTCAGGATCATCTCAAAATTGCATCAAGTCATTATACCAGATTTGGCAAGCTGCAAGCGTATTTGCTTGATCGACAAGTGGTGAGCCAGCGAACAAACGAGTTCGTTCGGTGAGCGGTAAGCCAACGAGCAAACTTGCTCGTTCGGAGAGCGGCGAGCCGCCGAACAAATGATGATTGTTCGGCGAATAGCGAACCGGCGAGCAAACTTGCTTAGTCAGCGAGTGGCGAGCTGGCGAGCAAATATGTTTGGTCGGCAAGCAACGAGCACACTTGTCCACCGAGCATGATTATTTTAATAGTTGATTAATACACGTGTCCCTTCGACGCGTTCGATTAAATTGAATAATTATATCGAACACAACAATACCCCCCAGCCGGGTCGCTTTGTATTCATCATGGGGGCCCAGCTATTATAATTTGATTGGGCTGTCGTGAGAGTCATTTCGTCTTCTGTGCCGGATTTTTAAAATTTAACCCGGTATCTATAAATACCTATTTTGCCTCCTCAGTACCTTTTCTTTCTTTTCATCTTCTTCTCTTTCTCTTCAGCTTCCTTCTCGTCTGAAACTTCCGGCAAGGGCTCTCTTATTTCGGCAAAGGATTTCATTCAGGTAATTATTTCATACCCTCTTTAATTCCAATTATGGCTTCTCTTTCAAGATCTTCTGCTTCAATAGAATCGAACCACCATAGTTCCTCCTCCCCCTCTTTCTGTACTATTTCTCGTGGCGACGCTAATGCGTCGGAGATGAATGCCTCGGGTTCTAGGTCTCGTAGGCAAGTTCGGCAGCCATTTGCCATTCTTTCATCGGATTCCGATGATGCCCTAAATGAATTAGATAGAGATTTAGCCCGTACCAATTTTTTGGATGATTCGAGTGAGGATTTTTTGCCCCAACCCCAAATTAGGTCTAGGGTTGTAAATAGTTCTGATGTAAATAGGGATGATGATAATGTGAGGGAGGAAATCCTGATGGCTGAGAATATTGATGAGTCGAACAGAGGATTCGACGACGAGCAGAACACAGAGCTCGACATCCCTGTTGGTCTTCCTTATAGCCCAACATATAGCGAGTATAATGCTCATTATAATTTTGATTGGCCCGAACAACCCCATAGGACCAGGGTTGAGAATGAATATCCGGCGAGCAAAATTGCGAGCGTAATTTATGTAGATATGCTCGCCCAATTGTATAGGAATTATGAAACTCCGAAAGATGTATTTTTCTGGCCACCTGGTCCCGATGAGCGAGCAGACCAGCCTCCTGAGGGTTGTGTTGCTGTGAATTTGGACACAATGGAAGTGGGTCTTCGATTCCCATTTCATCCGGCTATCACTCGTTTGCTCATAGAATGGAACATCACCATTACGCAGCTGAAGCCGAATGGGTGGCACATGATTATGAGTTTCTTAACTCTGTTCGGCAAAATGAAGCCTGTATATTATCCAACAGCAGCAGAACTCTCACGATTGGTACATTTGACTCGACCCAAGGGCAAACATGGATGGTTGTTCATGCAAGCAAACGCCAAGTGTAAGGTCATTGAGGATGTGCCGAACAAGATTACTGATTGGAAGGAGAAATTCTGGTTTGTTGGGGGCGATTGGAAGAGCCCGGCTTCTGGATGTGAACCAGATGCTCGCTTAGATATCCCCACAGATTTTGGGATTTGCCGAAGTAAGTATTTTTGTGTTTTTTGTTCTTCAGCTTGAACTGATTTTAACTTATTCTCAATTTCAGGAATTCCAGCTGCGACGGATAAAGAGACCAACGACGGCTACTTCAGCAGCATCTGGCAAATTGATCTCAAGCCTTACTCGGAGTGATCTGTGAAGACTCTGAATACTGCCGATCAAAGTAAGAAAGGAGGCTTGTACGTGCCCCCTCATCATTTAGTTGCTGTCAATCCGGCTGGTAAGGATTGTTTTTTGTATTTACAAATGTGTTGTACCCTTTGTTTGCAGTTTCGCTTTCTTTTATAATGAATTGTTTGGTTTTCAGCTTTCCCTGTTGTCACTGTTGCTGTGAGTACCTCTGAGCATACTGAAATGGCTCAAACAAAAAGACCCCAAGAGCTTGCACGAATCCAAGCAGAGAGAGATGCCCAACGAGTAAGTAGGGGGGAGGCGAGCAGAGTGAGAAAAGCCAGCCGACCATCCACAACTGAACCGGGAGAGTCGAGTCGGCCGAAGAGGACAACTCGCTCGGTCGAGCAGGTGGTGAGCGACCAAGCTCCCTCACCAAAAAGATCAAGGAGGGCTCCTGACGAGCAGAGGGCGAGCGACCAAGCTCAGACAAGCATCGATGCCATTGGGGAGATCCCCACTACTGAAGCGATCAGAATGTCCGCCTCCGTGGTCGGTCCGGTCGCGCAAATCGTCGAAATGGAGGTCGGTACATCTTCTCCACCTCCTTCAGGACCCCGAACTTGGACCCCTTTGAACCCTCAGCTCCGGTCCCCCGAGGATAAATCATTTTTAGGATGGGACCCTGCTCGGGCGAACAGGTACTCTTGTTCGCCTTATTGGAGTATTTCTTTTTTCATCAATTTTGGTCGTTTTGTCACGTTTGTTTGCTCGGGTGAACATGCAGGTTGAGCAAATTGGTGCCTTTGATGCCATAATTGAAAGATTACTACTGCTCTCCAAGTGTTCGCAATGTCCCGGGCCTTCCCGAGCACGTTCAGAAGGCGTGCGAAACCCCCATTCGAGCATGGACGACTGAGCTTGAAGAGGCCACTAAGGGTCCAACCCCTTTGGAAACCATGCGACTTGGCCTAGTTCGGCATGGTCAATCTTTGGTCCTCCTTGAGAAAGCTTACGCTGAGTCCGCCAATCTTCATGCCAACTACTTGGCTCTTATCAGAAATTTTGAAGAGAAGGTGAACGAGCTGAGCAAAACTCAAGATGAAGAGAAGTTGGCTCAGGGACAAGTATCCTCGGCCCAAGCAGAGGTTCGCAAAGATCAAGAGGATGCTCATCGAGCTCGGGAAGATGCTCGCCAGGCGAGGGAAGAGCTAATCCTTGCTCAGGAGGAGGTGATCGACAGTAGAAGAGTTCAAGATGAAATGAATGTCGAGCTTCGTAAACTCAGATCTGGCATCAAGGCCGTGGAAAGCGAGAAGAATTTGCTCGGCCAACAACTCCTTATTGCTGAAGAGACCAACACTCGTTTGGGTCTCGAAAATTCAAAAATGCACACTGAGGAGTATGTTGATTCCATGTCGAATTTCTCTTATGTATGTGCCTTTGCCGATGCCATCCGTTCTACTAGACACACGCTCGCTGCCGAACAGATTGCCCCGCTCGTAGCCCATTTTGAAAAGTACCTGATCGACAACCCCCCGGATCGCAACCTTCCGATATCTGATTTGAGCGATCTGTGCGATTTCTCTAATCTTCATGATGGGATCGAGATTTATGATCCTATTTTGGATGAGGAAGATGGTTCGGATGCGGACATTGTTGATACTGTCGACCAGACTCACCGAGCCGAGCACGGGTTCGATCAGGTGCAGAACGAACAAAGGGGGCCTCCCGAAGTCGAGCAGAATGTGTTACCTGGCGAGCAGACTAGGCCCGACAATCCTGGAGGAGCTGTTCCTGAAGGGGCCGAGCAGATGGGGCAGGATTTTTTCGATACATCGCTTCCGCCGACCCCCAACAACGAATTTGTACCTTAGTATTATTTTTGCTTTGCTGAACAATTTCCTTTGAACTTGTATAATTTTGTCTTCTTCTTTCTTGGTTGAACAATTTCGAAGTTGAATGATTAATTTTGCTTATTGAACAATTTCCTCTAACCTGATCGGTCGAGGATGAATTTTGTTGCTGATGAATGGTTGATGTTTATCTTGTTTCCAGTTTTTGCCTCTTTTCTTCTGAATGAATTCGAACATGATCTTTGTCTATGTTCCACCCTGACTTCTTTGGTTTTTGATTGTCTTATTGAGGTGCAATCAGGTTGATCGTCTTATTTAGCTGCGACCAGATGGGTTAACTTATATGCAACCCCCCCTTTCTTGGTTCGTGATCGTCTTATTTAGGCACTATCACTTCGTACTCGGGTCGTCTTATTTAGGTGCGACCCCGTACTCATCACTCGCTTTTGCTACGGGTATCTGTAAGTACGAGTCGTCTTTTGCGACTGCGTACCCATCACTCGCTTTTGCTGCGGGTATCTGAGTACGAACTGGTTCGTCAGGTGAACATAAACTTCGGGCTCGTTCGTCTTTGTTCGGGTCGTCCGGCTTAGGTGCGACCTCTGATAGGCTTCAACTAGAAAAACTTAACAAACGAAAATGTTTTTGCAACATGTTGTATTCTATTACAACCTTTACATTTGAAGAAGACTGTCTATTACACATAGCTATAGACATCAGACTATGGTTTTGAATTTAAACCTTGTCTCGAAATAGACATGAGCTGGTCTCATCTCGTCCGCGGAATTGATGTTGACAAGCATGAGGCGGATCAGCCTGTCTACTCCTCTTTAAGTAACATGCTCAAGTAGCAGCAGCATAAGCGTTTGTCCCTCCTGGACAAGTTGTGATTATGTGAGCTGCCGCGGACATGAGCATGTGGCGAGCACGCCTGCTCGCCTATATCAGGCGCGAGCAAGAGTCTCTGCTTTCGCACCTTTTTGTCCGCTTCTGTAGATGCCTTAGCATCACCATCCGCACGTTGTTTCGTGTGGATACCACGACATCCCTCCCCCTCGGAAGAGATTTTGGGGATGCCTAGGGGACTAGTGATTCACTACTGCATAAGCAGTGAGCAACGTGGAGTGGCAACCATGACTCTGCCGAGCATCTTGAGTCCGTAACGAGCACCAACCTTTGCTCGGAGTGTCAAAATCTTCGTCTGGAGGCATATCATACCAACTTTCTCTCGATAACTGAATTTTCTTTTCTACTATACTTGCAGTATTTTTTCTTTTTTCTCTTGTTTTTCTCCACTTTCTTCAGCTATCAACATGTCTATTTATAGTACTATTCCAAACATGTGCTGGCATAGCTAGTTGGTGTTGGCCTTCTTGCTTTAAATCCTCATTTTGACATCTGTCTTTGTCTTTGCCAGTTCTTATTCAAGGATTGACACATACCTCTTTTGGTTGCCACCATTTCTCAACTTGTTTCGACACGTATCTTCTATCTTTCAATTGTGCTGGCCAGAATTTCTTCTAGAAGATTCATGAATTTGTGTCGGACATGGTGTGTATTTACTTCATGTTTGTCCTGCTCGTCTTAGCTAAATGGCTGATTATGCTCGACCGATTATGTTCGTCGAGCCGAACGGCTGATTATGCTAGGCCGGTTATGCTCGTAGTTACTGATAATATTTTTTCAGATTTAACGCATTCCACGAGTAGGACAATGGGACTCCATTCAGGTCTTCCAAATCATAAGCCCCGTTTAACAAATGTTCTGTAACTCTGAATGGACCTTCCCATGCTCGGCCGAACACACCACTTGGTACCCCCGCTGCTCGTCTTAGAACCAGCTCGCCCACATTGAACCTGCGCGTTCGGACTTTGGAGTTGTAGAACTTTTCTGATCTTTTTTTATACATGGCGTTCTTGAAGTCAACCTCCATCCTTCTTTCTTCCAACAGGTCTGCACTTAGGGCGAGTGCCTGGTCGTTGATGTGCTCTCCAAAAGTCATTGTCCGATGGCTCGAAATCTTTATTTATGCGGGTATAACAACTTCCACACCAAATGCCAGGGCAAACGGGGTTTCCGCAGTTGATGTTCTGAAAGTTGTTCGATAGGCCCATAATATTTCGGGCAACTCTTCAGCCCATCCTCCCCCCTTGGAATTATCAAGTCTGGCCTTAAGAGTATGCTTGATAATTTTATTGACAGCTTCTACTTGTCCGTTTGATTGGGGGTAATACGGAGTAGAGTAATGTTTTTTTATGCCCCAGCGAGCACAATTTTGTCAGAATTCACTTCCATCGAACTGTTTGCCATTATCTGTTACCAATGATTGGGGAAGCCCAAAACAACAAATGATAATTTTCCAAACAAAGTTCCACATTCTTTGTTCGGTAGCTTTAACAATGGCCTCGGCTTTCGCCCATTTAGTGTAGTAGTCAACGGCAACCACAACATATTTTACTCCCGATGTGCCAGTAGGAAATGGGCCGATCAAATCGATTCCCCATTTAGCAAATGGCCATGGGCTGTAAACCGACACCAGTTCTTCAGGTGGGCTATGGATAAGTGGGGCATGTATCTGACACTTGTGACACGCGCGAGCATACGCGAGCGAGTCTTTTTTGAGGGTCGGCTAATAGTAACCTTGTCTGATAGTTTTATGTGCCAAAACAAGCCCACCTGAATGGTTTCCGCATACTCCATCATGAATCTGTTCCAGAATTACATGACCCTCTTCAGGAGTAATACATTTCAATAATGGAAGTGAGAAACTTCTTTTGTATAAATGCTCGTCTAAGATAGTATAACGAGCAGCTTGTAATCTGAGGCGAGTAGCTTGTGCTTTATTTTTAGGGAGAAGTCCTTTTTTGTAAGTAATTTAAAATTGGAGTCATCCAGGTTTCTTGTTCGCCCGTCACATGGGCGACCACAACTCTGGGGATTGATGGCGAACAAGTTGTGATGACCACAATGTCCGTCGTGCTCGTCACTCCTTCTGCTGTTGCCAAACGTGCCAAGGCATCAGCGAATGAATTATCCAATCGTGGTAATTGTTCTATGTAAACTTGTTCGAATTGTTCAAGCAACTCCTTTGCTAGTTGCTGATATTGTGCTATCTGTTCGCCTCGGGCCTCGTACTCGCCTAATACTTGATATACGATTATTTGAGAATCGCTGTAAATCATCAGCCTCTGAATTCCCATTGTCATAGCCATGTGTAGTCCAGCGATCAAAGCTTCATACTCGGCTTCATTATTCGTGGCTGGGAAATCAAAACGGATGACCGTTGTGAAAGTTTGTCGAGTTGGGCTGATGAGAACCACGCCTTCTCCGGCTCTTAAACTTGTTGATGAACCGTCTACATACATATGCCATGGTTGGTCGACACCTCTTTTGGGCATTTGTGGATATGTCAACTCGACCATGAAATCGGCCATAGCCTGGCCCTTCATTGCTGTTCGTGGTGCGAACGTAATGCCAAATTGGCCTAACTCCACCGCCCACTTGAGTAATCTGCCCGCAGTGTCTGGTCGGTGGAGAACTTATCGCAATGGGAAAGTGGTTAATACCTCGACTGAGTGATCGAAAAAGTATGGTCGCAGTTTTCGAACACTCATAACGAGAGCATATGCAAGTTTTTTGAGGGGAGGGTACCAGAGCTCGGCTTCTTTGAGCACCTGACTTACATAATAAATGGGCAAGTGTGTCGCTCCCTCTGCTCGAACGAGCACAACGCTAATTGCATGCTCGGATGCAGCAAGATACAGATAAAGTTGTTCGCCTGGAACAGGCTTAGACAATGTTCGAGTATCTGCAAGGTATTGCTTCAATGACTCGAATGCGTTTTGGCAATACTCTGTCCACTGGAATTTCCCTTTCTTTAATGCGTCAAAGAAAGGTTTACATTTGTCCCCAATTCGTGATATGAACCGGCTTACGGAAGCCAAACGTCCGGTTAATTTTTGAACTTCTTTCACACTTCTGGGGGCCTGCATGTCGAGCATGGCTTGAATATTTGATGGGTTTGCTTCAATCCCCCGTTGACTGACCATATGTCCGAGGAATTTTCCTGAGTGAACCCCAAAGTTGTATTTCTTCGGATTTAACTTCATGTTGTACTCCCTGAGAATATCAAACATTTGTGCGAGGTGGGTGATGTGGTCTTCCTTGTGTTCGCTTTTTACCACAATGTCATCAATGTATACTTCAACTGTTCGACCTATGTGTTCGTCGAACATCTTGTTCACTAAACGTTGATACGTTGCTCCGGCATTCTTTAATCCGAATGGCATACGTTGCCAACAATACATATTTTTTTCGCTGCAGAAAGCCGTATTTTTTTGATCGTCCGGATGCATGGGTATTTGGTGATAGCCAGCAAAAGCATCCATGAAGGTCATGAGCTCATGTCCTGCTGTGTTATCGACCAAATAATCAATATGTGGCATTGGGAAATTATCTTTCGGGCATGCCTTGTTTAAATCAGTGAAATCTATGCATAATCTCCAAGTTCCGTTAGACTTGCGGACGTGCACAGGGTTCGTAAGCCATCCTGGGCATTTTACTTCTCGAATCAGTTTATTATCGAGCAATTTCTTGATTTCACTATCCATAGCTGCATACTTCTCCGGACTGAACTTTCTGCGCTTCTGGATTACTGGAGTTTGTGTTGGATCGAGGTTAAGAGAGTGACATGCATGCTTAGGATCAATGCCAACCATGTCCTCGTGTGACCAAGCGAACACATCCAAGTTTGCTTGAAGATATGCGATCATTTCTGTTCGGAAAGGTTCAGGTAATTCCGAACCAATGAATACTTCTAATTCTGGTCTGTTCGGGTAGATATTGACAGACTCCAGTTGTTCAACAGGCATTACTCGCTTCCTTTTTTGCTTCCACCGAGGATCATCGATTGACCCCCGGTGTTCGTCGACTACCTCCATAGGATCAAAACCTATACGAGGTTCTAGATCCGGTAACTAATTTGGTGGATCAATGTTCATTAGATCTGGAAGATCTAGGATATGAGTTACCATCCCGGATTCTGTGTTAGCGTGTGGAGGTGTGCTCGTCAGAGAAGGTGTAAGCGTTCTCGGCAATATGTTCGCCTGTTGGCTTGATTCCCCGATTTCCCATGTTTGCTCCATCATGTTAATGATATTTTGCTTTTCTGGCACGCATGACAGCAAACAATCTCGAGCTTTTTTCTGGTCGCCTTTTACGCTACCCGTTCCCTCACGAGTTGGAAATTTAACACAATAGTAATAAGTCGAACAGGCAGCTTTAAATTCCTGAATAAACGGGTGACCTAGAAACCCATTATAAGTAGACGGAGCATCGACGATTACAAAATCTAGCATTCTAATTCGTCGGATCTCCGGATTTAGAGTTGACTCTAGCTCAACTCCTAACCTGATCATACCATAGGGCCGGGTTACAGATTCCCGGAACCCATGATGGTGTGGTCACATGGTTCTATATAAGTACTTAGGTCCCCAACTTGCTTCTCCATTTGGTGCAGAGTGTTGACGAACAAAATGTTCGCATACACTCCGGTATCGACCAGGAGGCGATGCACCTTCAAACTGAGAAGACGAGCGCTGATGGTTAGAGAGTCATTGTGGGGGGTGATTATGCCGTCGAGATCGTCTTCTAAGAACTTGATTTGGTGAGAGGGTGGCGTGCTAGCTGATGTGCTCGCCACCTTCACCTGATGGATGCTTTGCATGGCACGCATCTCCATCTTCTTTCGTCTGTTCGATAATGTCGGTGCCTGATAGCATCCACCCACTAGACCATAATCAGGACAAATCATGTTGATTTCTTGACTTTCTCGACCTCTACCCATAGTAGGAGCCCCTCTTTTAGGTAATTCTGACCTCTTACGGGATTCCTCGGGATCACTGTCAGATGTTTCTTCGGCCTTTCGCTTACCCCTACGATCTCCTGTTTTTTCTGTTCGGGAATCTCTGTACGCCGGCTTTTTTTAGGAACTGCGTGAGACGGTTCTCTTCATATAACTTCCAAAGTTGACGAAGTAAATCGCGACAATCTTCGGTATTATGTCCGATGTACTCGTGATAATTACAAAAACTTGGAAGCATTAAGCCGATTTTTATCCATTATGATTCTTCGTGGCTTATCCAACATGTCCCGATCTTTGATTTGATTAAAAATTGTTTCTACTGAAACGCCCAAAAGACTTCGTAGGGCGTTTGCTTCTGCTCTTTCTTCAAATGGTTTGAAAGACCCTGGGGGTTTATACCCCCCCTCATTCATTACCTTTTTACCAAAAACTTTTATTGTTGTTGTTTCCTGACCCAATCGTGATTGGGCGAGCAGATCCTGCATGGCTATGATCTTGGCTGCTTGCTATCGGAATTCGGAATATGTGTTCGGCCAATCCTGATGCATGGCCTTCCACATATCCGTATTCAGGGTCAGGCCTCCGACCACCGTGAGGATCTTGGCATCCTCTTCAACTGGGGCTCCATCATACAAACATTTATCAAATCTTTCGATGTATGCTCGATCTGACTCACCCTTTAACTGGGAAAAATGTGCCAACCTTTGTTTAGGTGCTGGGCGAGCACATATGGATGAGAAATGGGACAGGAATTTCTGTCCCAATTGGGCGAAAGACGTGATGGACGCAGCGGGCAGAGTAGAAAACCATCTGTGGGCACGGTCGCCCAACGTCATGGGGAATGATAGGCACTACGTCGCGTCGGTGGCGCCCATGACGATCATAAAGTATGAGTATTTGCTGAGATGAACATGTGGGTCAGACTTAGCATCGAACATAGGAATTGGTGGTCGGATCTTTGCCACTTTCTCTTGTATTTTGGCTGCCATGATCGCCGGTGTTAGTGGCGAGCAGGGCATTGTGCTCGCCCGAGGGAGTCCTTTTGTTGCGGCCAGATCGGCCTGTAAACCTTCTATTACTTTTTGCATTTCTACAAATTTTGTGGAAATGACAGACTTGGATAGGGGCTGTGTCCCATCATGAGGACCCAGGGGGTCATGCTCGTGATGGGGCAGTCCCCCTTTTCAAATTTGTCCTTGACTACCCAATCGATGATGGATAGACAATTTAGTTCCAGCCAATTTTTGTTCGGGTTGCGGGCGATCACGAGGATCTGAGGGAGCCGGCATGTTCGTAGGTTGTTCCTTCCCGGGATCCTGTCGCCTATGATTGCCGATTCGATCTTTAGCGGAGAGCCTCAAACGTCCAAACTCTGATGGTCTGGACCCTTAAGGCTGCTCGTCATCCGACATATCATCAGCCTTTTTGTTGGCCCGCTTCCGTGCAGCTTTCAATTTAACTTGCTCGCTATCAGGTGTATGCGAGCGTTGATCATCATCATCTTGAACTTTCAACTTGGCCAACTCTTTTTCGGCCCTCTCTTTCTGTGCTCGCAACAAGAAAGTGTTGGCCTTTGTTGTGGCCGCCGGATCGTTGGCGATATCTTCAAGATTGATGGTTTCCGCGGTCTGATTTTTGTGAGGCTGATGTTGAGCCTCTTTCTGATCGTGAGGTCGGCTCTGTCCCGACCTCTCCGTCTGAGTATTCCTAGATTGAGGCATTATATTTCTTTTTTCTGCCTCGGCTATCTACGGGATTGTGTATGGGTTGGTTTTTCTACCCTCCTTCTAGCGCCAATTGTTGAAAGTCATTTTATATGGAGAATATTATGTGGCTAATTTGATAACAACTCACAAACAAAATAAGTACGTGTACTATATATGGTAAATAACAGAAAATTGTTGACCCAGTTCGTCAGTGAATGACTACTCTTGGGGCATGCCAAGCCAGGGATGTTGTATTGCGAGATTTATATACACAGTACAGCATACTTTTCATGAGATGAACTTCTATGAAAGAAGATGATTTGGAGAGTAAGTGTGTGAGTGCTAGGGATTTTTCCGAGTATGGATGATTTGTGAACTCTGGAATTTTTCTCAACCTAATCACTCCGGGAAATTTTTGTGAACCTGTCTCTTGTTCTTTTTTCTTCTATTTATAGTACTTTGACAAGCATGAGCTGGTTTGGCAAGCATGAGCTGGAGACTTTGTATCTTGTAAGAACTCATGTGATGCTGCCACGTTTTCAATTTCGTCTTCCTGGTTGACCTTTATATTTGCTTGTTCATATGGCACTCTTTTGGTCGTCCAAATCAATCTTTTGCTCGATTAGTTTCCTGTTCTCCCCTTCGGACATATCAATTTTATACAGGAACATTGTCCTCATCGAGCATATCTGAGCTCAGGTTAACTGAGTCTTCAGGTTATCTAAGCCCTCAGGTTATCTGAGCCTTCAGGTTATCTGAGCCTTCAGGTTATCTGAGCCCTTAGGTTATCTGAGCCTTCAGGTTATCTGAGCCTTCAGGTTACTCAGGCTTACTGAGTTCAGCTCTTCTGAGTTCAGACATCCTGACCCTCAGGTCACTTGACTCGGGCTATCTGATTTCTTCTTACCTGATCTGATCAGCTCGACGGATCAGATCAACATCTCTTCAGGATCATCTCAAAATTGCATCAAGTCATTATACCAGATTTGGCAAGCTGCAAGCGTATTTGCTTGATCGGTAAGTGGTGAGCCAGCGAACAAATGAGTTCATTCGGTGAGCGGTAAGCCAACGAGCAAACTTGCTCGTTCGGAGAGCGGCGAGCCGCCGAACAAATGATGCTTGTTCGGCAAATGGCGAACAGGCGAGCAAACTTGCTTAGTCAGCGAGTGGCGAGCAAATATGTTTGGTCGGCAAGCAACGAGCACACTTGTCCACCGAGCATGATTATTTTAATAGTTGATTAATACACGTGTCCCTTCGACGTGTTCGATTAAATTGAATAATTATATTGAACACAACACAAACAAGAACAATTATTAAACCTTTAATATCCAGATTAATAGTTGGCTCCCACTTGACCAATATAAAATTGACATGGACTTCGGGGAAGTATATGCATATCAATTTTATACCTAAGTAATAACCATGATTAAATACAGAATCATTATTTCGCTTTGAACGAGCCTCGTGGGGAGGGTCATCGTCGCCACTAGTAATAATCAACAATCATCCATTTGGAATTCATTCATGTGAAAGCTAACTTTTGACCGCGAATCCGTGTGGGAATTTCTCCAAAAGAATTCACAAATAAATAAATCATGGAGGTCAAAATTAATTCAATTTTATTTTTCAGAATAAAATTGTCAATTAATTATTTAAACATACTTAGTAATTTTTGAAGGTGAGATTTTTCATTGGGCAACTCTCATGCAAACACATTTAAACAAATTAAATAAAGCACAAGAAAACACAATAATAAATCAAGCAAAGCGGAAAAATAAACATATTGGGCACAAATTATCCAATTGTCATGGTTTGATTTTTCTTGGCTTGATTTTGAAAAACGCCGTCTTGAATTTCTCCCGCCGATCGTCTCGAAAGAACTCAGATCTCGAAATGCCAGTGGCGCTCGCCTTGCCGGGATGCCGCCCGGCATCCGGCCGGTATGATGAGAGTCGACCTCAGCGGCCTCGGCACTCCTCCGGCGAGCTCGCCCGCCGTGCCTCGCCACACTTTAAATGACATTTCTTCGGCGGTGGCCGTACGCTTTCGGCTTATTTCGCCATGACCTGGCGCCGGTGTCCCGCGCGCCCCGTCGCCTACGCCCGCCCATCCGCCTCGGCTGCTTCGCGCAGCGCCCGATGCGTGTCGCTCGATCTCGCCCGCGTGCGTCCAGGTCGATCCCGCCCGACGCCTAGCATCGCGCCCGTGCACATGGCGACGTCCGCGTGGAGCGCGTGCCTCCCTTGGCATGTTTTGCGCGATGCACGTCGTCTGCGTACGGTTCCAGATCTATCCTTTAATACTTCGTCTCCGCCTCCGTTTCCTATCCGGTTACAATTTATTTACAAAAAATAAATAAACCTAGATCTAGACTAGTCTATTACATTGATCAAATCAAACAAATCCTAATCTACTCGTGGATTTTCTCACGAGGCAAAACGAATCCGAACGAATCGAATTAAAAACCACAATTTATATGCATGCATAAATAAACACATTAAATTCCATGACAATTGGATACCTGCAAAACAGATCTAGCAATTCTACTATCCAATTTTAAATTTAATGAAAACAAATTAAATTACAATTTAAAAAATTCAGAGCCCGAAACCGAGGCTCTAATACCAGTTGTTGGGGAATAAGTTGCACGGATCTATTCGGGATAAATATTTAAATACAAATTTAATTCTGATAATTATTACTAGCATGAATTAATCCTAATTCAAATAATAATTCAACAACAAATCATGCATATAATCAATTCACGTAAATCCTACGCATGTGAAATTTCTACGAGTTCACGTGAACGTACCTCTTGGAATGGTAATGGCCTCGTTGATTAAACACACCAAAAGAACCTTCCCAAGTATTCCCTTAATCCTTGCTCGACAATCCGGTGGTAGGACGCTTGCGAACAATTAACAAAAGGAAAATAAACTTTGTTGCACCACCTTTGTGGATTTGCTAATTTTTCCAGCACATGGAATTGTACTTGGGAATGAAACACTCATCCCCTATTTATAGAGGGTGTTGGTCGAAAATTTGGGATAAAATAATATGGAAAAATCTTTTTCTTGATCTCCAAGAAATCTTGAATATATCTCATATAATCTTTTCTCCATAATTAAAATATTCCACAAAAATCCTTACTCCTCTTTGTTATGGAAACTTCGAAAAATATAGGGAACAAGAATCCAAGATTTGGATCTTCTTGAATTTATAAGATATTCTTGTATTTCAAGAAATACATATCTTTTCAAGAAAATCAAGAAAATCTTTCCTGCCCTTTATATTTCAAGATTTTCGAAAATTGATATATGGATAACCAAGTGGGAGATTTCTTGAATTTAATGAGATAATCTTGTATTCCAAGAATACATATCTTCATTCCATAACAAAATTCAAAGAAAATCTTTCTCCCTTTTAATCCATAATTTTCGAAATTTTGAGGAAAAATATGCAACAAGATTTATTTTATTTTTAAACACCTTTTTCAGTTATTGGACTTTATGTTGGGCTACTTAGGGGGCCTTTAGGAGAATTAAGATTGGACCTTCCAATGGATCTTGAATTATCAATATTGAGCCACAATATTATTCAAGCCCATAAATATTAATTAATCCCACTACATAATTAATATTGCACTATCCATATTAACCCATATTACAGTCGATATGGCTCATGATTATTATTTCCCGTGTTTAAGATTATCTAGCCCATTAATTAATTCAAGCCACTGAAATAGCTTTCCATTAATTAATATCTTTTGTCCTTGGTTAAGGAACGGTTCAACATTATTATCCATACCGGAAACTAGTTCCACTTGCAAGATTTGGTATGATAAAGCTTATGAACCTCCCAAGGGGGCAAATCGAACAAGCGTACTTGCACACGATTCTTCGTATTAAATCTTAGCAATCACATGTGACCAATAATATTGCCCAAGATAAAAAGTATTGAATCTTGTTGATTCTCTACCCATGAAAAGTCAAAGCAATAGTTACCAACCACATATGATCCTATTTAAGGAACGAAGATTAAGAAATAACGAACCACTGAGGTCTAATACTTCCTTGTTCAGTTCTGAAGAATTTATCCTCCTGTAGGTCCTATTCAGTGCATCCGTCATGCACTAGTGTAATCTCTTGGTCAAGACAAGCCAATCCGAGCCTTACACTTCAACCTTTCACGATGGATTGTTCATTTCCATCTAGGTCGTGAATGGTGTACTTTTAGTTACAAGGGATTGTTAATTTAATCTTCTGTGATCTGGTATCACTAAATTAACTACAATGTAACACGTACTATTTATTGAACAGTTATGCAGTAAATATATGTAACATTCGATGATATTTAAAGCATCAGTGATAAACAATTTATTTCAGTAAATAAGTCCGAAATTCAGTTTTGATTATACAAAGTAAAAGCATACTTTCCAGTATAATCCCAACAGATGCATGTTCATATTTTTTTTTTGAGATTTTAATATGAAACATGTGATCGAACCTTGTGATATATTTGTGCTTATGCATATTATTATTTATTTCAGTTCAGCATGTCGTAACCTTTTAATCCACTGCTATTATACTTAAAGTCAATAGAATAAGTATGGAAACTATATTGATTGGAAACGAAAAATTATAATTGTCCTAACTGCACAAAAGCACAAGTCGATTCTTGACACACCAAAATCATATGAGCCAACTGACGAGTCAAAAATGCGGGACTCGTCAGATCACCTTGCGAGAGATGACGTCGCTGAAAATGGTGGAGGGCAAACTCGTAAGGGATTATGTCCTCAAAATTGATGGCCCATCTGAACAAACTTGAGGTTCTGAGTGCAGATTATAATCTGGAGACTCAGATGAATTTGGTACTTCACTCTCTGCCCAAAATTTTTTGAGCATTTTGGCCTCGCTAGCTGATTTGTTGCAAGCTTTGGTCTCGGCAGAGATGTTGATGGGGCACCAAACTCAAGCTTTGACGGCAAGTGGTCCTTCTTCATTTTCTAGGCCAAGGGATGGCAAGAAGAAGAAGAAGAGAACCAAAAGCCATAAGCAATAAACCTCAACTGTTGCCAAGGGCAATGGTAAGATGAGGAATGCTTGTGGTGTCAAGGAAAATCCAAAGAGGAATTGCTTCAACAGCGGTAAGGACAATGGAGGTTTGCCTGTTCCAACCCCAAAAGGGCCGGAAAGAAAGGTAGTTCTCACACACTAGTTGTTGAAACTTGTTTAGCAGCGTATACTTCTCATTCGTGGGTAGTTGATACGGGATCCACTGATCATGTTTGTTTCACGGGTTCAAGCTGACCCGGCAACTTAGTGGGAGTGAGATCCTCATCACACTGGGCGATGCTACGAGAGTGGCAGCTGAAGCAGTGGGAGAAGTGCACCTGTCTTTTAAAAACAAAGTTTTAATTTTAAGAGACGTTCTTTATGTTCCCAGTTTTAGAAAGAATTCACTTTCAGTTTCTAAATCCTGTTAATGGATACTTAGTTTCTTTTAATAAGAATGACATCATTTCTTGAAGTGATGAGTGTATATGTTATGGGACATTGATAGACAATCTCTATACAATTAACTGTGCACACCACTCACGAAATGCATCCTATAACACATCAATTGTTTCCGATAAAAGAAAACGTTCATCAGACGTAACACTTCCATGGCATATAAGATTGGGACATATTAATCCAAAGAGGATCCAAAGGTTGGTAGAAGACGTTTCACTGGAGTCTCTCCAAGTTGAACCAATTCCAACCTGCGAATCATGTTTGGAGGGTAAAATGACCAAGAGGGCATTCGGAGCCAAGGGGAATAGAGCCAAAGAAGTGTTAGAAATCGTTCACACAGACGTATGTGGTCCAATGTCAACCAAAGCAAGAGGAGGTTGTGAGTATTTCGTCACTTTTATTGATGACTACTCAAGGTACGGCTATATTTTCCTTATGAAGCATAAATCTGAGACCTTTGACAAATTCAAAGAATTTAAGGCTCAAGCAGAGAATCATAGGGAAAAACGTATCAAGTCTCTACAATCCAATCGTGGAGGCGAGTACCTCAGCGATGAGTTTTTGAACTACTTGTCAGATGAAGGGATTGTATCCCAGCTAACTGCACCCGGAACCCCTCAACAAAACGGGGTTGCAGAGTGAAGAAACATAACTCTTTTAGAAATGGTTAGATCAATGATGAGTTATGCGGATCTTCCCAAGTCGTTCTGGGGTCATGCCTTGGAAACAGTGGCTTACATTCTGAACTTGGTGCCATCCAAATCGTTTCCCAAAACTCCCAAAGAATTGTGGACCGGGCGCAAGCCCAGTTTGAGACACATGAGAATTTTGGGGTGTCCGGCCTACGTGTTGGACAAGGAAGCCGGAAAATTAGATCCTCGATCAGAATTAAGGTTGTTTATAGGATACACCGAGGGAACAAAAGGGTGTATGTTCTATGGTCCCGAAGATCAAAAGGTGGTAATAAGCACCCACTTTAGATTTTTGGAAGAAGGCTATATGAACGAAAGAAGACCCATAAGTGAGATTACCTTAAATGAGCTAAGGGGGCTAACCTCATTGCCAACTGTACAAGATGACATACCAAACGACACACTTTCACAACCGGAACCTCGTCGTAGTGGGAGGGTTGCAAGACAGCCTGAGAGATTCATGGGGATAGGAGAGTCCTCGGACTTGATTCCCGGTCAAGATGAATCAAACCCATGGACATATGATGAGGCAATCCAAGACAAGGATGCGGTTTCTTGGCAAAAGGCAATGAAAGCCAAAATGGGTTCTATGGATCATAACAGAGTGTGGGAGCTAGTCGAACCACTTAATGGGGTCAAACCCATTGGTTGCAAGTGGGTATACAAGAGAAAAAGGGGACCGGACGGGAAGGTGGAAATCTTCAAGGCAAGGCTTGTGGCGAAAGGTTATACTCAGAAAGAAGGGATCGACTATGAGGAAACCTTTTCACCTGTAGCGATGCTCAAGTCCATCCGGATTCTCTTGTCGATTGCTGCGCATCTCAATTTTGAAATCTGGCAAATGGATGTCAAGACAACTTTCCTTAACGGAAGTCTTGATGAAGAAATCTATATGCAACAACCCCAAGGCTTCATTGAAAAGGGCCAAGAACTACTAGTTTGTAAGCTCATTTACGGACTCAAACAAGCATCCAGAGCTTGGAACCAATGTTTTGATCATGTTATAAAGTCTTATGGGTTTGATCAAAAACGAGTTCGAAAGTTGTGTGTACAAAAAGCGTGTCGGAACTGCATTGGTATTCTTAGTACTATACGTAGATGACATTCTGCTCATCGGGAACGATGTAAAGGTGTTATCAGTCGTAAGGGCTTGGCTTTCAAAATAGTTTAATATGAAGGACTTAGGGGAAGCTGGGCACATCCTTGGGATCAAGATCACTCGAGATCGCAAGAAAAGGATGATAGGCTTATCGCAAGCTTCATACATAGACACTGTCTTGAAACGATTCAGCATGCAGGATTCCAAGAAAGGCTTCGTACCTTTCAGGCATGGAATCCATCTATCCAAGGAAATGTGCCCTAAGACACAAAGGAGATAGATAACATGAAAGGCATTCCTTATGCTTCGGCTGTCGGAAGCCTTATGTATGCAATGTTGTGAACGAGACCGGATATCTGCTTTGCCGTTGACATGGTGGCAAGATATCAAAGTAACCCGGGGAAAGAACATTGGACGGCAGTTAAAAACATTCTGAAGTATCTGAAAAGAACTCGAGATAGAATGTTGGTTTATCAGTCAGATAGTCTAATCCCCATAGGCTACACGGACTCGGATTTCCAATCAGACTTAGATTCCAGAAACTATCTGCCTCAGTTAGTGTGCTTTCATTTGGGAAGTGTAGCCATGAAATGGACGAGTGTGAAGCAGAAATGCATCACTGACTCAACCATGGAAGCCGGGTAAGTAGCTGCTTGTGAAGCAGTGAAGGAACCAGTTTGGCTCTAGACCTTCTTAGTGGACTTGGATGAAGTTCCGAATTTGTCTAGCAATATTTGCTAGGGGCAGTTGCAAATTCAAGGGAACCAAGAGTCCACGAGTCAAACAAGCACACTGAAGGAAAGGAATCTTAGATGAGAAATCGTTAAGAGAGGAGATGAAGAGGTGACTAAGATCGCATTGGAGGATAACCTAGCTAACCCTTTCACAAAGTGTCTGCCTCTGGAAACATTCAAGAGACATGTCGGAGGAATAGTTGTCAAGTGCTTAGCCAATCTGCTTTGAGTATAAGTGGGAGACATTATTAGGTTCGTGTAGGTGACATTATATGTCACGTATCTACACGAGACATGTTGTAGTATACTTAAAAGCAGACTTTGAGTATAAGTGGGAGATTGTTGGGATTATACTGGAAAGTATGCTTTTACTTTGTATAATCAAACTGAATTTCGGACTTATTTACTGAATTAAATTGTTTATCACTGATGCTGTAAATATCATCGAATGTTACATATATTTACTGCATAACTGTTCAATAAATAGTACGTGTTACATTGTAGTTAATTTAGTGATACCAGATCACAGAAGATTAAATTAACAGTCCCTTGTGACCAAAAGTACAACATTCACGACCTAGATGGAAATTAACAATCCATCGTGAAAGGTTGAAGTGTAACACTCAGATTGGCTTGTCTTGACCAAGAGATTACACTAGTGCATGTTTAGTGCACTGAAGATGACCTACAGGAGGACAAATTCTTCAGAACTGAACTAGGAAGAATTAGACCTCAATTGGTTCGTTATTTCTTAATCTTCGTCCCTTAAATAGGATCGCGTGTGGTTAGTAATTATTGCTTTGACTTATTATGGGTAGAGAATCAACGAGATTCAATACTTTATATCTTGGGCAATATTATTGGTCACATGTGTTGCTAAGATTTAATACGGAGAATCGTGTGTAAGTACGCTTGTTCGATTTGCCCCATTGGGAGGTTCATAAGTTTTATCATACCAAATCTTGCAAGTGGAACTAGTTTCCGGTATGAATAATAATGTTGAACCGTTCCTTTACCAAGGATAAAAGATATTAATTAATGGAAAGCTATTTCAGTGGCTTGAATTAATTAATGGGCTAGATAATCTTAAACACGGGAAATAATAACCGGGAGCCATATTGACTATAATATGGGTTAAGATGGATAGTGCAATATTAATTATATAGTGGGATTAATTAATATTTATGGCTTGAATAATATTGTGGCTCAATATTGATAATTCAAGATCCATTGGAAGATCCAATCTTAATTCTCCTAAAGGCCCCCCAAGTAGCCCAACATAAAGTCCAATAACTGAAAAAGGTGTTTAAAAATAAAATAAATTTTGTTGCTTATTTTTCCTCATTTTTTCAAAAATTATGAATAAAAGGGGAGAAAGATTTTCTTTGAATTTTTTTATGGAATGAAGATATGTATTCTTGGAATACAAGATTATCTCATTAAATTCAAGAAATCTCCCACTTGGTTATTCATATGGATATTTTCGAAAATTTTGAAATAAAAGGGAAAGAAAGATTTTCTTGATTTTCTTGAAAAGATATTATGGAAGATATGTATTTCTTGAAATACAAGTATATCTCATAAATTCAAGAAGATCCAAATCTTGGTTTCTTGTTCCTATTATTTTCGAAAATTCCCATAACAAGAGGAGTTGGGATTTTTATGGAATATTTTAATTATGGAGAAAATAATATAGGAGATATATTCAAGATTTCTTGGAGATCAAGAAAAAGATTTTCTTCCCCCTATTCCATGCCAAAGAATCGTCCAACACCCCTCTATAAATAGGGGATGAATGTTTCATTCCCAAGTACAATTCCATGTGCTGGAAAAATTAGTAAATCCACAAAGGTGGTGCAACAAATTTTTATTTTCCCTTTTGTTAATTGTTCGCGAGCTTCCTTCCACCGGATTGACGAGCAAGGACTAGGGAATACTTGGGAAGGCTTTTTGGTGTGTTCTTATCGACGAGACCATTGCCACTCCACGAGGTTAGTTCACGTAAACCCGTAGCAATTCCGCATGCGTAGGATTTATGTGAACTGTTTATATGCATGATTTGTTGTTGAATTATTATTTGAATTAATATAGGATTAATTCATGCTAGTAATAATTGTTAGAATTAAATTTGTATTTAAATATTCATCCCGAATAGATCCAGACAATTAATTCCCCAACACCACCATGCGGTGCTTCATAATCGACCGGGATCCGGCCTTGTGCACAGCGACAACCCCATCCTCTCCTTGATGGCTCATGCGATTTTGGCGATTCTTCCGGAACATCTCCTGGTATGCGGGATCACTCCAAACCGCCACAATCGACTCCCACACGCCAGGGTCCATGTCATCCGTTATATCCAGCCCTTCATCCCTCCACCCGGCATGCCACCTGTAAAGCATGTCCTTGTACCGGGCAACGGCAAGCTTACAGAATGATCTGTAGAAATCGGCCGGTTTCTGCATTTTATTAACACAAACTTTATTAAATTTATATATAACAATATATATTATATATTAAATTAAAATAAGTAATCAATTATTGTACGTACTCTAAACTCGTCGAAGTAGAGTTGGCGTTGTTGTTCAGACACGCCTCTCCAATTGTGGGCCCCCATTGCAATTCCAACTCGCAAGATGAAGTTGGTGGTTATAGTGGAAGCCTCATGACTGGGTATGATGCTGAAACATATTAAAAAAATTAATAATTATAATTAATAATTAATTTTATAATTACTAAATAAATTAATAAGTAATTAAAAATTATAACTTACTTTCCCTGACTAAGATCGATCGCTAATCGAGCGTTGAAATTTGAGCCACGATGAATAAAGGTTGAGCTCGAGATGATGACCCTGGGGCTTTCGCTGAAATTTGGACCCGCTCTGTTCAGTTCACCGTCGTTTTTGCCAGACCTCTTCTTTCCCGGTGCTCAAAGGAATGGACCCGTCGCCCAGACCACGACCTCTGCCTCGACCATTCCCGCTACCGCATCCACCGCTGTCACTGTCACGTTCACCTTGGCTAGTACTCATCTGCATTATATAAAACAAATTCACAATATTTTTTAATAATTAAATAATTAATTAAAATTGCGCCTAAATTTTGACAGAATTTCGACTGTATTATTATATATATTCATCCTAGTCAACCATAAATCTAACAATCCTAACCAATATTCTAACCATTAATCTATCACATAATTATAAAATATCCTAATCAACCAAACTAATCTAACATGCATATGCGTATTTGAAATAAATATACGTAATTGACTAATTAAACTAAAATACATATATATAATATCTAATATATATTTCAAATTATATATATATAATTCAAATATATATATATATATATATATATATATATATATATATATATATATAAACGTACGAAATGAGAAAATAAACGGTTAAAAATTAGAAAAAATATCGTCAAAAGGAAGAATACGACGATACGAATTGAACCACGTGCACTGAATGCTCAGGACATCGTATGGCGACGGCGGCGGACGAACAATTTGGGGAAGAACCGGGTCAGAATGCTGAACTTGCAGGTTATATAATTGGAATTTAGCGATGGATTAGCGACTGTAAAAAACTGTCGCTTTGTTCAAAAACCGTAGCTAAACTCGGCTGGGCGGTGGTCCAAGTGTCGAGATGCTTCGTGCTCCGGGTCTGACTTTAGCGATGGATATATCCGTCACTTAATGACCCGATTTGACCCGGTTCGAATATTCCGTCGCTAAACCGACGCTAGTAGCGGCGGATGCTAAAACCGTCGCTAAATACGAGGAATTTGACCATCTGACTTAATACGTCGCTAAAATCGTCGCTAGTAGCGACGGTAGTTGGATTCGTCGCTAAAATCCGTCGTTAAATTCCGTTTTTTTGTAGTGTCAATGGCTTGGAATCTCACTTGTTTTGCACAATCAAGTGAGAAATAATTTCTTGATGTTTTCTGGGATATTACAAGGGAAGAAAGGTCATAGATCGTTGTTGGAATTTGGGAATGCATGGTTTGGGCAGTTTGGAAAGCGAGAAATAAACTCATCTTTGAAGGCTTGGAGTTTGATACAAAAAAAATCTTGGAGGAGATAAAAGGAAGATTGTGGAATTGGTGCTTGGCGGGTAAAGTAATCGATTGTAATTCTTCTCTTCATACATGGTTAGAAAATCCTAGATTGACACTAGATTGCTAATTTCTGAAACTGATGTAAATGTATTTTTTATCTCGGTTATACATTATAACCAAGATCATTTTTTAATAAATGTTGTTTTGCCTGGCCAAAAAAATAAATATATATGATCAACTTACACAGCCTCAACTTTTTGCACAATTGGTCCAACATTTATGCACAAGTAGTCCCAGAATTAGGCGGAAATCGCCATTAAAAAGACATGTTATTGAATTTAACCATAAGACAACACACCATCAATGACATCTCTCTATTAGGATGTGGGGTGATTTAAGAATAGTAGCTTTTTTTCAAATACTTATTAATAATTTTAGCAAAATATTTATAATATATTAACAAATTATGTATTAATATATTTTTTAGAATATTTTTATATATTTGTCAAAATAAAATTTCAATTAATTTAATGCTACATTTTTATTGGTTTAATATTATTCATATTATTTTTTAAATTTATTATAGATTCAGTTTTATAAAAATCATTTATTTGGTCGGATATAATTTAACATTTTTGAATATGTATTTAAGAGCAACATTTACCCAATAACATACAAGATATTATTTTGATCGGGCAATGGGAAAGAATTTTTATTTTTTTATATTATGTTTGTCATTTAAGAATATTATACACGAATGAAGAAATTCATTAAATACAAGTATACATGTTATGTGACATATTTACTATTTCTATGAGTTTTCTATACATTTATGACAAGAGAAAGTCTATGATACAAATTTGTATACATACAAATCTCAATTGAGACCCAATTTCACTTTACCCATTTTATCCTTGACCAGCTTTGACTCCTTTTTGACCACTTGACCCACTGATCTTTTCTAAATTGATTGATTTGTATCTACACAAATTTGTACAGTAAACCTACTCTTATGACAAACTTTAATATGAATTATTTCACGAATCTTCACCAGTTACCAGTTACCACCATCAACTATAGTTGAGCCTCAATTGACGTGGTCGGCACATCGCATCCCAATTCTTGCAAAACCTGACTCGATTGATGCGACAACTATTGAGACCAACGTAATGTGCAAACTAGGAGCCAAAATAATATCTATAAGCCAAAACGCCATTTTGCAGAAAATAACAACCGTATATCGCCTGATGTCGAAGTATATATGTACTGTTTAATCAGGCCTCGTCAAGTCCCTTGTGGCAAGCAGTTATGGTTGAGGAATTTATAGCTCTTCAAAAGCATGGTACGTTGGATGTCGTACTGACTCCATCGAATGACAGCATCATAGGTTGCAAGTGGGTCTTTTGTCAAGAGAAAATCTGATGGCTCCATCCATGGGTTGACGCAGGAATGTAATCCAGTACGGGCAAAAAAACAGATAAAAAAAGGGGTAGTGAAATTTATACCCTTTTTTCATAAGAAAAAAGAATTTCTAACAACTTTATAAAAAAAATGAATTTTCTACCTAATTTTGATATAAAAAGACTCAATTACCCTTAGGCTCCATTTGGATGGATAGATTTGAAATCCATAGATTTCACACACAAATCATGTAATACCCCAATTCTAATTAAGTTAGTTATTAACATAATTTATTGACGAGACGCTACTCAATTGAAATAATGCATCCACAAAAAATTTTCGATAAGGAAGCGAAGTGTTAATCCCTTGTTTCTTATTATATTTCCTTTAATTATTATATATATATATATATATATATATATATATATATTATTTTAGCAAAATTAGTTATGACGTAATTAATATTCAATAAAAATTGAAGCAACAATAATGTAAAGGTGCAACAAAATTTATTTAAATATTTCATAATATCCATATGAAAATATGGTATGAACTCTTTTCGCATTACAATAAGCAAATTAACTTAAATAAATTTAAAAATATATTCTTTTATTTCTTGGCCATAACATCGTGGATCATCCTTCTTTGTCAAACTCCTGATCTGAAAATGGTAAAATAATTGGGATGAGTGTGTGAAAAACACTCAGTGAGGTAACTTCGTAATTGCACAAATTAAATAGCAAAATGAAAATAATATAAATAGTGTAGGTTGAGGCCTAAATAATGGCGCCGGTTGAACCAGATTGAGTATAATGATTCCGCATTGGCAGAGCCAAACTATCGAAAATATAAATGGTGCTGGCTGGGCCAGCCTTAGTATAATGAATCCGTGTCGGCATAGCCAGACTGTCGAAAATGTAACTGCAGTGATGCTGGCTGGGCCAGACTTGAAATAATCATAATACCGCTAGCTGGGCCAGACTTGACATAATATAATGATGCTGGCTGGGCCAGGCTTAGAGCAATGAATCCGTGTTGGCATAGCCAAACTGACGGAAATAACTGTAATAATGCTGGCGAGGAGGCCAAACTTAATTATATTAAAAACATAATGAAATATTAATAAGGCAATTATAACAATTGTATTGTTAAAACTCAATAAAGAGTTGAAGTAAAATCCCCACCTTAAGTGATGTGGCGTAATTAACGAAGTTCTCGAACCTTCCAAACCTACAAGGTAGTTATTTAAATTATGTAAGTAATTATTAAAATTGTTTATTAAGTTATTTGTATTTAAATGGATGTAAAATGAGGGTTTTAGGACTTAATTAAGGCTAGGGGCAAAACTGTAATTTTACAGAAATATTCACCGCTCGTATTTAGTATCAACATGTAGGGTTTTAAATTTAGGATCATTTGCCGCTTTTTTGGGTTGAATCGGATGTAAAACAATGATTTTACGAGCATTTAAAATTTAGGGGCTAAACTGTAAATTTTGGAAGGTTTGACTGACTAAATTTTTAATTGACCAGGACTTAACTGAAGTTTTCGAATTTTTCAATTTAAACTTTACTATTCATCTAATTCTCTAACACCCCCTATACTTCCAAGCAAATAACAAAATGACCCTTCCCGGAGTTTTACAACTCCGATTGACGAACGGAAAACACCGCTGGAATCCTCACGACACAAGGAACAGTTTACACCTAAAATTCGACCCAAAATAACATTTTAAATTTTTGAATATTTCAGTTGCAGCCACTGTAATACTTTTTGATGTGAAATTTTTCAGTTTTTCAGGCGAGGCTCCATCCCTCTCCGTTCTTTGACTCAAGGACAAGATGTTAACCCCCATAAACACTACTATCCATGAACGACCTCAGTTACACTAATCTTTCATATTTTTGAAACAACACACCCATCTACACAACACGACGCCGGCATCGAAGGTGCATATGTTTCCTTTCATGCCATTACTAACTAATGCGACGCAAAAGAATGCACCTCTAACCTTTATATATGACTGAACAGTGCTTAAAGAAAATTAAAGAAGAGTGTTGAAAATTTTTCGGTTTTCCGACGGATTAGAAAGCTAAATTTTAACGTAAATTACACGGTGATTAAAGGGTTGGTTGTACGATTCGAAGGTATATCGATGATCTATGCTACGAGGGAATTACATGGATGGCAAAAGTTGGATAGTTGGCTTATCGAAAGGTGATGTCGGCGAGTGGTTAGATAGGGCGGATGAGTTTTTGAGTTTGAACAATGAAGGAATGGTTTGCATTGGTTAAACTTACCTGCTTGCAGTAGGCTTGGTGTGTGACATATATTCTTGATAGAACTTCTATTTATAGCAGAACTACTACCACGGTAATTATTACCCTATAAACCTATTCTATGAGACATAATCCATTTGTTTATAAACTTGTGGTTAAAAATATTTGATACATGTATCTTGAATGTTCCTAATCTTGTCATTCAAGATTGCTACAATCTCGTTTTATATCTTAATTTGTACAAGGAATATCTAGATAGATACAAATGCACACATACACAATTGTACATATATATACTTAACTATCACATACACAAATATTCATAATTGTACTAATATATATATATATACACTTCACGTCATTTTATTATACATATTAGTGTAATTATTTTAATGTCATTATAAAAAAAATATATATATATATATATTAATTATTTAATATATATTTATGTTGGGATGTTATAAATAAAATGAAGCAGAATGGATTAGATATTACAAAATAACAATATCCATTGTCATAAAGATAGTAATTCCCTAACAGACAACGGTCATTCGTTAAGTAGTGCATAATATTAAAAATAAAAAATAAAAAAAATTTCCAAATAAAAGAAGGTGCAAATACCCTCTGGGACTTGCAATTTGTTAGGTCGAGATAAACCATCACGCAAGATTCTAGAATCAGCTGCTGAACCTTCCCATCCGGGGGAGGAAATACACAAATCTCATTTCAGTATCACATATGGCTAGAACAATGGTGGATATTTTACCCTTCCAAGTCCTATAACAAGGCCTATCCTTAACGCTCACATGAACATCAACATATATCACATCTAGAGCACCTAGAAAACCCTATAGAAATAATCAAAGTGTTATTATTAAAGTTAGAGTAAATTATGTTTTAAAGAACATTAATTATTACCTTGAGCCATTTCCATCTCGGATCTATTGAATCATCGGCGATAGGTGTGGGGTTAACTAGGAAAATATTGTGGAGTTTCAAAATTGTATTCAGGACTAGATGAACATAGTGTGACACTGTTTGTCCAGATCTATGGTGGTCAAATCGAATAACTCTTTGCTTTTTGTGATGACCCAAAACAGACAAGAACATAGAAACTTGGTCTTCAACTGTCATATACCTTTGATTTTTTAAACCTCCCAACTCGCTTAATAAAAAGCACAATTTTGCAAAGGTGTTTCTATCGATTCGCAGGTTATCAAAACAAGCAGGCCCATGATCAAAATTCAACCTGTTCAGATGAGCTACTTGTCCAGGGATTCTATCTAGCATTGTATAAGGTAGGGAAGCACGGCGACGTCATTGATTTCTATTCATATTGCCTTTCAATACAAGGTGTACTGTAAGGCAAAGTGTTTTCTTTTGGATTATGCTCCGTTCTATCAGTAAGAACAAAATAAGGTTTCTCATTGATGGAGACATGGTTGTACAATACCTGTATTTGGCGTATGAACATAGAAACACTTATTTATACAGATAAAAAAAACAAGCATATTGTTTCACATGATGAACAAAACATAAAATTAAAGAATCTACGTTTCAAATGTATACCCATTTCACCATAGACTAGCCAAAAAACCTATTCATTTCACGATGCATCACACACACATACATGCAATGTGAAATCAAACAAAAAATCAATCAATTCATAACCAATCAGTCTGATACAATCTACTAAACCGTGAAATTGAAATCAACAATCAATGTACTAAAATAATCTTTCAAAACCAATCATCAAACTCTAACTTCCTGGCCCATTTCTTTTGCAAATAATAATTAACACATACTTGAAACCCAATAAATACTCAGATTTATTACTACAAACCACAACAGAAGACAAATTTACATACCTTCCTACTGGATTGTGCCTGAAATCAAGCAACTGATGTATGACCCAAATGCCTTTGAATCCCCTGGCGAAACTCAAACATAGAAACCGAAAGACCCTTTCATTCGACGAGCTCACAACCTAAAATATAGCAACAAAATTTTGATTTCAGTAATAGATGGTAAAAGTTGTGGCTTGGCAACAACATGTGTGTCTCAAACCAAACCGGAGGGAACTTCCGTCTTATGGGGAACCCTAAAAAATCCAACAACAAAAAATTGAATTAGATCGAACCCAATCAATTCACACTACCTAAAATAACGACGAATCAAATAATTAAAAGATACTCACAACTTGGGGGATCAAAAAATCAATCGAAAGACGGCTAATTTGAATCGCGATGGGTGTTTTCATTTTTGAACTTTTTCCAGACACGAAAATGAAATTTGAATCGATTTGGGATTTTTCTGATTTGAAAATGTTGTCAATAGGATTTGATCATGGCCCACTTGGGGGTAATTTTGTCAAACAAGAAACACTGTTCAAATCTATTTAAAATAAAACCATGTAGGTGAAGGTATTATTTGTACAAAAGTGAACAGTGATCGGCTACATATACTAACCCGGGTCTAGCTATAACTTCCGGATCGCGGCTAAATACACTAACCTACCAATCAATCGATTATGTTAGTGGGGGAGGCCTTTTAATCCCTAATAGAGCCTACCAATCGGGGTCTTATGCTTAGATATAATATAGAACACTCTTGGATAAATTTGAATACCTCATGCTCCGTGTTCTTTAATGGAGATTCTTGAATATTTGGCTTTCTTGATCACTTGGTAGCTTTCTCCATTACCTTTTATTGAAGGTAGTGCAATGTATTTATAGTGTAAATTTGAATATTTCCGTTGGAGAGTAAATTCAAATCTATACTAATGATCTTTCAGCCTTTTCTTGTCCTTTTGCACGAGAAAAAAAAAATTTTGGTCCCATAACTAATCTACTGTCCATTTTTTGTCCCAAAAAATTTAACTGTCTAATTTTGGTCCCATAACTAAATTGATTGTCCAATTTTGGTCCCATTTTTGTCAAAAAATCGCGAACAATGCCGTTTTGATGACGTGTATGTTACATGCCGGTAAATTTAGAGGTTCTATATACCCTCGATAATGTGAACGCTGACTATTTATTTATTTTTTTACATTTTTTAATCAATTAAACTACACATGTGCAAATAATCCAATAAATTTAATCAAAACTAAAATTTTATATCTGTAAATATAAGAACGACTAAATTTTGTCGGCACATGACTTGCATGAGACCGAAAACGATATTTTTCCCAATTTTTTGGTGAAAATGGGACCAAAATTGGACAATCTATTTAGTTGTGGGGCTAAAATTGGACATTAAATTTTTTTGGGGCGAAAAATGGACAGTGCATAAGTTATGGGACCAAAAAACTTTTTTTCTCCCTTTTGCACTGTTGCATGCAACTTCCATACAGTGTTGTCAACTTCTCATTGATCTACTTTTTTGTGAGTCTAACGGATCTGATCAGCCTCATCTCATCAGATCAGCACAGCAGATCAGCACGAAAGACCAACACTGCAGGTCAACACGGTGGATCAGCACTGTGGATTTGCAAGGCGAATCATCACGATTTCTTCTAGCTCAACTTATCAGCTTACTTGGAACTCATCAGTCTAGTCTTATCGTGATCAGCCTAGTCTTATCTTGATGAGTTCCCTCTTAACTTGTTACCTGTAAGAATAAAACTAAGTCTAGAAACGCAAACTTTCTATACAAGTTAACTTGTCGTATTACAAGGCTTTTTGGCATAATAATCAAAACTGAAATTATCACAACACATCTTCATCCACATATTTAAATACATTGATGGTCTTATACTGAAATCATTTGCATTTTCTTTTCTCTGATTCTATGAACTGTGATTCTAATTTTGATGTTAAAAATGCATTTTTTTTTATGATGGACATATTTGTTTTTTTTTTTTGGTTTTCGATATTCTAAACTTTATGATTCCATCTATTTGAAAGAAAATGCATGGACTATTATATCAAAGAAAAATGTTATAAATTGCACTGATATATAGAGGGAAAAATCAGGGATGTGGATGATTAAATTTGTTGATCCTTTTCTAACAAGAACTGCATCTTCATATTATTTACTAATTCATATTCTTCCTTACTGTCTGTTTTGGTGATATTATAATTAAGTAAACTGCATAAATTTATATGCTAGTGAGTTGGTAACAAATAAGCTTGTAAGTCTTGCCCATTTTCAAGCTAAGTTGTTAATTACTAAATTATATATGTATAGTCAAACAAAAATTTATATATTATCATATTCTTCTAGGTTGAAGATGGAGATATTGGTGAGAAGTAACCTAAATCAGAAGTGACAATCAGGTGTTCGTCAAGTACCTCGTTCCATGAGAATGATTTTGTAATATTGTAGGAATATGACAATTTGGGATTCCTAATTCAAAAAATTTGTATGCCGCAAGGAATTTGAGAATGCTTTTGAACAGTTTTATTGGTTCAACTTATTAATTTATAGATTTCAATTTTTTCCTTTAGATTTTACTATCTCGATAAATAAAAAAATAATTAAAAATATTAATTATAATGAGACAATCATGGTAACTTGAATAGTTAAATATAGTATATAATGAGAGTCAAAATGATGTATTAAGGGCATGAGTTTTCATCACTATAATTTTTTTAGTTGTGGTAAATTACTCTCACTAAATACTTATTAGTAAGAGGACCCTATCCCTTCACTATTGACTTTTAACTAGAAAAGTAGTAATTAGAGGCCATGACGGGAGATTTTCGATCACTAAAACACATTAATGATGGTATTTTGAGTGTAAGCCATGGTTTCTACCCTCACTAAAAGCAATATTTCTTGTAGTGTAAAAACGAGTGCTCATAAGGTTAGATAAAAAGGTCAGCCAACTGTTCATGGGTAGTGACGAATGCAACATACAATTAAATTTTTTATGCTAATTCCCGAACAACTATGATATTGGGTTAGGACCGAGGAAAATAATATAGGCCGAAGTAGCGACCATCACTGAGACCGCCACTGAAGTCTGAGTTAGAGTATGTTGTCAGCAATAATTTATCAAATGGTCGAAGTAGAAGACCATGATGTAACCTTCAACTAGTAAGAGTCGTTTAACGGAATCCCAATCAGATGCAGTTGGAGATGACATTCTTTGAACAAACTTGTTGACCGTGAATGCGATATCATGTCGAGTAAGAGTAAGGTATTGAAGTCCTCTTATATCTCCCTGGTATTTGGTGGGATCAACTGAGCTCGATGAAGTGGCAACAGACTTGGTGGCCATGGGGATGCTCAGAGTCTTTGAACCATCCATCTTATGACGATGCAACAAATCAATGATGTATTTGTGTTGATAAAGAAACAGACCATCTCCACAAGGTGTGATTTCTAAGAGAAAATAGGCAAAAATGTCCATTTTGAACTTGCATCTCTCTTTTTTATCCTTAAACTTTTTCAACCCACATTTGTGCCCTTTTGTGACTATTCTACCCCTCCTCCTTAATCCCATCTCATCCCTTAATCTCATCCCAATTACACCACATATTCCACTTTCAAACAAGACCCGACCTAGTTCGAACCTGACCAGACCCGGACAGACCTGAACCTGGCCCGAATTATGTTCATGGTTCAGGGTCCGGGTTCATGGTTCATAGTTCAATGTTCGGGTTCGAATTCTGGTTCAGGATTCAGGGTTCGGGTTCAGGGTTCAAGGTTCATGGTTCATAGTTCAGGGTTCAGATTCATGGTTCGGGTTTGGGTTCATGTTTCAGGGTTAATGGTTTGGGTTCTGGTTTAGGGTTCGGCTTCGGGGGTTTGAGTCGTGTTTGGATGGAATGGGATTAAAGGATGGAATGGGATAGGGATGAGACAGAGATGAGATTAAGGAAAGCGGTAGAATGGTAAAAAAATGGCATATTTGTGAGTTGAAAAAGCCATAGAGCAGACAAGAGAAATGCATGTTGAAAAACAAAAAAAAGAGTTTGTCTCGATTTCTAACCCCAAAAAATAGGACAATGGTTCCAAATCTTTGATCGCAAAGTTGGCTTTCAAATGCTGAGTGAGGGCTGAGATTTGTTTATCACAAGACAAAGTGATGATTAAATCATCTACATAAAGTATCACAATTAAGTGTATAGGGCCTTCATGAAAAATGAATAAAGACATATCCGCACGAAATTGCATAAAGCCATAGAGCTTATAGAATTGTATTGTGCCCGTGGGGACTGATGAAGGCCATAGAGAGAGCACCGTAGGAGGTATACATGAGAAGTTAAGGCTGAGTCCTTGAAGTTGTGGAGCTAGGACATATAAATAGGAACATCGAGCTTGCCATGTAAGAAAACGTTGCTATATCAAGTTGGCGGATTGACCACTTAAAGAGGATAATGAGAGATAGGATAGTCCGAAAGGTTGCAGGCTTGACTACCGTACTAAACGTCTCCTGAAATCAATATCAGGGCCTGATGAATTCCTTTAGTAATGAGGTGAGCCTTGTATTTATCAATGGAGTCATGGATGGATGCACACTTAGGCATTGCCCCCACCTCAATTTTTGTTGCGAAATGCCACATATATTTCTCAAAACTTTTAAAATTTCATAAATAATTTTAACAATACAAGAAAATAGAGAATTGCCTACATAATTTTCCAATATGTCTACAAAATTTTCAATGAAAATACTTTCCTCCATAAATAGTGAGGATTACCTACAACTAGTCTACAAATTTTCCTAATCATATAGCTACTTACAAACAATTTACCTACGAAAACGTAATGCATATGTAAATTTATTTATAGGCAATTCCAAATTACAAATGTAATTGTATACAGAAATATTAATTGCCTATTAAATTATGGGAGAAAAATATTTCACTACAAAGTCACCCAAAAACTTACAACCAGATACAAAGTGCAGAAAATTTATGCACTTTAGTTCAAATTTGAACTAAAGTGCCACGTACTTTAGTTTAAATTTCTGCACTTTGTATCTGGTTGTAATGGTTTACTCAATCTACACATGTGTAAGCAATTTGTTGGTAGATAATTTGTTTTCTTTAAGAATCCATAGAATATTCATAGACAATACTTTTGTCTACTAGATTTTTGAAAAGCCGTAGAAAATACTCACTATTTAAGGACGAAATTATTTTGTTGGAAGATTCATAACCATGTTAGAAAATCTCGCGCGATCCGAAGTCAATTCTTTATTTTATTGTAATGTAAAATTAGATACCGTGACGAATGGGTGAATGATAATTAAGCAAATCATCGTGGTCAATTGTAATTCAAAGTATTAAATAATTATAAATAAATTTATATTTTTTTATGGGAAATGGGTGTTTTTACCCAAATTTCATAAGAAAAGAGGATTTCTATCCACCTCACATGCAATTCTCTACAACTGCAAATGGAATGAGGACATGGAGCATCTATTTTTTGAAATCTTGTTCAATGAATACAAAGTCAGAAATTGGGCGGGACGTGACGAGCATAACTACCATTATATTGCAACTGCCATTGGTGTCGTTAATGAGAAATTCAGGATAACAATGTCATGGGAGGACGCGGCTGCGCGTAGGCACTTTCTACAACTTCGTTGGGACGCATGGAACGAAGTGGTGAATACTCCAAATATTCACTTTGATATCTTGAAGAACACGATCTCAGGAGACGATGACATTGGCGTTACGTTATAAAGGTTAAATACCCTTACATCATATTACTATAAATTGTTGTATGAATGTAAAGTGTTACACAAATTGACTCCTATATTTATTTTATTCACAGAGGAACCATATTGCTCGGGCTTATTACTATGAGCCCGAGCCATTTTATGAATGAATGATATTGTTGTTTTCCAAGCCTCGAGTTTTCGAAGATGATGATCCAACTCTAAAAGAAGTCATTAACATTAGTGACGATACCGTTAGTCGTGGTAAGGCCATAGTTGTCTCGGATGTGATGAGGTTGAATCGCAGATGCTGGGTAACCCGAACTACACTGCAAAAAGGTTGTTTGATGAGATACAAACTCCTCCAGAGGGGAAAGGTAGTGGAAGTCTCCCAAGGTATCCCCCTAGAAATTTTAACCCACCACCCCCAACGTTTGGTCCAAATTCCAGTCAACCGCCGTCACTAACTTCCCAACGCTTAGATGAAGCATCTTGTAGTCCATTGCATGGTTTTATTTTAATGATAAGCAGCAGAAGTGAAGTGGCCTCGAGATGTTGAGGCGTGTATCGATTTTTAGTTTATGTTTGCATAACGTGACTTTTATCTATGCATGTGTGTGTGACCTTGTTTAGGGTATTTGCATGGTGTTTGTTTGGTGTGCTTTAATGCTTTTTTTTTTGTCTATTTATATTTCTATGTAATGTTTACGTTTCTGTTGTAATATATATGTGTGTTTGAACTTCTCATTATTCCAAAAATTAAATTAATATATATTTTTACCCTATTGTGTTCAAAAGTATTAATATATTTTATTTTATTTTTGATCGGACAAAGTTAGTTGTTAGATGTCAGTAGTTAGTACACCAAGCACCCAAACACTCCACAAATTCACCAAGCCACCTTATAACTCCCATACTCCAATTCGTTCCCAAAGGGAATCGAACATGGGTCTCCCACTCAATTGAGGAGCCCAGTGATCAGGTGGGCTAAGCCACCTGGTTGTTAAAAAGTATTAATATTACATGTCCCAAAAATCATTATTACTAGACTGCATACCATAATACATAATACACCTAACAAAATCATTTCTAGTAGATAATACCATAATACATAATACATGTCCCAAAGATAAATTTTGCAATATCCAAATTGTACACATAACATGCCTAATAACCCAACACAGCCAACTGGATGTTATCCTCTCCAACCAATTCATAACAATACATCTTTCGATATTTGGCAATCATGTTGGGGTCAATGTCTTTGACGGAACGTCCGCATGCAAGACACTCGAGCATTTTGATATAAAACACACCACATGAGACACTGTCTTTTTGTTGAGGCGTATCCGGGCACAACTTCACCTCCCAACTTTTCTCATCATCTGTACATCCTTCACTCGGATCAATCCTTTATAAGTGATTGACATTATCATTGCTAGCTTCCGAAATTCCGACATGTTCCTTGGATTAGGCCTTTCTGCCACCTCCAGATAGTGAATTGTATACCGTAATCACCTGCTCTTCAAGGCACAACTCGTACAACACCCAATGGTTTTGGTTGACATGCGCCACACCGAAAACCTTTTTTGCTTCTCTCCAATGCAAATTATTGTCGTCCAAAGGATATGTACCCAATACATATTTTTTGACAAAAGTTTCCTGTCATTCCCAATCCCATTCTTTACGGTTCTTCTTCTGAATGGAGGACCAATTTTTGAAAATAAAACCAGTGACGTGCCCCTACATTTTAGATTCCACATATAATCATGTTAACTACCATGTATGAGGTAATCATATAAAAGAAATTTTGAGGATATAAAAAATCCAAAGGATATGAAGAACTCACCCAAAACACTAAATCAACCACTGTCCATCCTTGAAAAAAGTATGAAGGCCATCTTTTGGCTTTATACACAACTAGATACATGAGTGCATCTATGTTCTACAAATTCATACAATTCATAGAATATAGACTAAAACTAATCATTTTATTTTTATTAACATAGTACCTCAGTGCAAAGCCATCCGCATTCATCCCAAACTCTTCTAAACCATTGGACATTGGCTTCTGGGTAGTCCCCTACGAATACACGAACTAGTGGACTCTTTTTATTAGAAAACCATTGAAAACATCCTCTACTCCTTCTGGCACAATAGTTGACATTGGATCATATACTTGAGAATCGACATGATCTTTACCTGCATCTAGACACACCTCTTCATCTTCGGGATATGAATATGCATCTATCTGCATTCAACATGTTATACTCCAACAATGTGAAGTTCCAAAATATTACAAAAAATAAAATGTTCAATGAATTACCTCTGCAGAACAGTCCAACTCGTCGCTTTTCTCAGATTCCTCTTCCAAATTTCTTTTCATTCCATCACTTGCACTTTCAAGTACTCCAAATTGTAGTTGTTTTAATTCCTTTACCTCTTCGAAACACCCCAACTTCACCATGATTATCTATTGATTATGTAGGATGCGGTCCAACTTCGAATCAATCCTTTAATGGTTACTCTTCAGTTTGTTCATATCACCAAGCATCTCGTTCATTAGTACATTTCCTTCACTTTTGCTCGACTCCCCCGTCTTCTGCTTAGGGAGGTTCAAATCAGGATTAGTATTTTCGTCAGATGGAACTTTCTTCATTTGTATGTGAGTCTTCTGCTTATGGATCTCCTTCTCAGTAAGAGTGACTTTGTCAGATGCAGTTTCCATAACTCGTTTGGAAGTCCTCTTCTTAGGGATTATCCTCTCAGGAATAATATCTTCATCAGATGCATCCCTCTTTCGTTTGTGAGTCTTGGATGATGAAGACAAAGCATTCATACTCATTTCCATCTCTTCCCAAGCTATTACCATCTTGTAATGTGGAGTTTGTTTCTCTCAACATGACGGGGCCAATGTAATCAAAAGTTTGCTCTGAAAAATGAACGTCAGTACAGTTTAGATGGATGACAAATTTGCAAATATATAATAATAGTAGTTAAAACTTATTGTAATTTTCACCTCAACCACCTCATCTTTTCGTTGAATTTCTGGGAAGAACATTCAGGTCAAAACTTCAAAACTAAATCTCCTATCAACCTCCCATCGAAGCATACGTGGGATGACATCTTCGGAAATTTTCTTGACACACATACTGGTACATATGGTATTGCTTTGTAAGACCATAGTTAAGTGCATACACGAATCCATGTAGAACCACGTGTGTCCGATGTCCTAGCTCCTACTTCACCCTCTTTTTATTTTTTTGCAGGAAACCAGACATATGGCATAATTTTCTTTGTGTCGTTCAATAGAAGCTCATAACCGACACGCCCCCAAGGAAAATTGTTAAAATCATCCAAATTATCAACCAAATGTATATATTCTGCATGACTAAACTTTGCTATCATTTCCTTTGGCAACAAAACACCGTAGAGGACCCACAACAGAGCCAATTTTAGACTCACATCACTGTCACCATTGTCTTCCACTTGTATAAATGTGTCCTCTATATCTTGAATGTAAAACTCATGTTTTGATTCACCCCATACTTCGTTTATTAAGATAGAACTCTTTGGGATTACGGGTTTAGGACCGAATTTTAAACTCGTTATCAATGTGAACTCCAACGACCCGAACTCCACTTCGCTCATATTCACGTGAAAGATAAGCTTGCAATCTCTTATATTCTTGTCTTGTTCGAACAACAGATGGAGGTATAATTGCCCTTGGAACTGGATTCTCTCCACGAGTTTAACAAAGTTCCCAAAACATGACTTATTGAATATCGTCATATTCTTCTTTGACAATTTTTGCTTTATGACATGTAAAATGTTGAGGTCCGATCGACAATTAAGTTTACAACGGAAATAATATTTTGGGACTACAACTGCCATTCTACAATAATCCAAATTGCAAAATATTTAAAACAAAAAGATGGAGGTATCCGAATTCAAAAAATCACATTAGATCATCAATGGTATGCAAATTTAGCATTGATTCTCCACCGTTTATGAAAAACCCACTTCACTAATTACCGTATCCAATTGGGTGAATAAAAGAAGCCTTATAATTCGAAATTGCTCAAGACAACAGATTGAAAAAAAAATTCAAGTCTCAACATCACCCAATGCCCAAAACCCACCGATTTCGGTTAAAGAAATTCCAAATTTAACCCCCGAATGCAAAAGAACCCGATATTTAAATTCAATGTAAACATTCATACAATCAACCATCCATCAAAATACGGCCCTATGAAGCCTAAACGAAAAATGGTTAACTGGGTGATAGCAGCGTCGATTGATACTTGCGAATAGCGGCTTCGATTGAGACTTACGAAGAGTTGGCGGCGCCTCTTTCGGATTCAGTAGAAAGTGGTTAGAAAGAGGAAAGAAATTTGGGATTTTATGTAAGGATTCTATCTGGAACCGTTTTTGTGGGTTATTTAAGGAGATATGTTGTGTCGTTTTCGAATGGGTTGTGTTGGTTGAATATGACTTTCATGTTTTTGACTTATTTTGTAGAAACGTGTCTCTCCAACTCCATCAGATTTCAACTGTCACTTTAGGAAATGATGTAAAATAATTTTGTTTATATGAAAAAAAAGACAATGTTTCTTGTGTATAATCCAAAGATTTTAATCAAATCAAAACCTTTTAAAAAAATTGTAATTTAGGTGGTTCAAAAATTATTACTTCTTCTTGAATCATATATTTTTGGCAATTCAACAATCTAAAATACGGCCGTTGAATAACAAAAATACCAAATACGCAAGTGAGTTAAGTTCGTAGACTGCGAATTCATAACAAATATACCAAGTTATGCAAGTTATGCAAGTTAGATATTCATAATAACAACAAGTCTGTAGACTGCAAATTCATCATACAACCAAAATAGAACAAGTCATAATACCAAATATAGATAATTGTATTTCATAGTGATTAGCAAAAACAAAAATATTATAATTAAATTGTTCAAAACATCAGTCAGACCCATATTCAATCAAATGGAGGTAGAAGCATTTTGCGAGGCAAAATCACCAGCTAGCAACTTCTGAACGTAATGATGACGAACTCTATGACACAGACCCATAAACATATCGAGACGACGCGTGTTCATGTATAGCATGTCAGTAGCAGTGAGACTTTCATCCATTCTCAGCTCGTGGATGCCTTCGAGAACAATGTAAACCTCATTTCGATTCATTGCCAACTTTGATTCGTAGCCGATCACATTGACAATGTTCTCAAGGTGGTCATCCGACATGGTAAAATACTGCCAATTGCTTCGATAAGCTCCTTGTTGTCACCCAGATTAGTGGAAGGCTTTTTCTTCTTGCTATAATTAGGCTTAGGGACTGCAGCTGGTTTGTCAACACCTAGGCTTTTACTCGAGAAATCCATGTCACACCAATCATCACAATCATGGATCACGTTGCCTTCTTCTAGTTGAGTATTATTTTTTCTTGAATGATTAGCCTCTTTGAAAAGTTCATTAACAACATCAATAACATTCTCAGAAGTAGACCCATTAGCCCTATCATTCCCAAAGGCCTCCTGTTAGTGTTAGTGTCCTAGAGACAATCCTTTGTATGGACATAATACTAAGATAATATTCAGTGTTGGTTTAATATTATTGTTTATTTAATATTAAATGTATGGCGTTACACTTATTAGAATATTATGTTTGATTTTTTGCATTTGTTCTTATATGTGTTCCCTTGAATCACTATTGTCGTTGAGATGTGAGAACTCAGATGACTTAATCATGATTCTCAAATATCCCCGATTAAGGATCATCAAGAATGTGATATTGATGATGCAATGGAGATTGGTGTGCGATCTGCATCATACTCTTAGAGAGTGTAGTAAGATCTCACTTACTATGAGATACTAGGTATATCATGATTGGATGCACAAATACGTTAGAGGGTATTGGTATACCCATCCGAGCAACTGTTTGATATAGTTCCACTATATGTGTCTACGGGTGTCTCGGTTAGTGGGAGCGATGCGATACTCCTTTGACTTGAGGTCAATACGCACGACATGTGTGGAGTAATGAACTTTGACCATGACCAGACACTTACACCCTTCCATGGGTAGATATGGCTTGGATTGGGTTCATCACGAAGTGCGTGTGCGTGGTAGTTGAGCCAAGAATAGGATTCATTCCTCAAAGTGGATTTAGAGAGAATACTCATCTTCTCATCATAATTGGATCAAAGTCATTGGCCTATGCACGTCAACTTGGACTTTGTGGTCAAATGTGACATAAATGATCAATTAGTGATTGGAGATAATATGATTAAGTTATTTGAATAGACGCTTCATCATGTTCAAGACTAATCGAGTATTCGTGAATGAAATGAGGAAATCGTAATAGCCCATGTTTTAGTTACAAGTAGTTGCATGTTTCTCGCAACGTACCTCATATATTGAGAATGTCTGATTTATTGTCTAGGGTTCAATTAAGACTGTTAGTTTGACTAATCGCTCGATATATGAGGTCCTATGGGTCACACAACAAGTAACTCCCGTGTACGGATTATAGTTGGTTGATTAAGTATTAAATTGGATTTAATATTTAATTTATGGAGAATTAATAATATATTAATTTAGAATTAATTATTATTACTATTTAATTAAATTAGATTTAATTAAATAGGAATCCCAAATAATATTATGGAATATTATTGTAGGAAAATATCCGTAGGGAAAAAAATATATTGGAGATTTGTTTTGCAAGATTAGGAATTATCTTCCAAATAAAGATGACTTAGGATTTAAGCCAGTCTCTCCTTATATATATGACATCCCGGGATTCATTATTTACCACAACAAGAAAACCTAGTTTCTCCATAAAATCTAGAACATGAATTTTCCTAGCATTTTCTGTCTCAGATTCAACGCTGGCAAATCTGTGCAAATTTTTCCACGGGGATTATGTGGATACCATAGTTGAGAAATCTGCTATCAAATTACTTTAAGATTTCTCGTTATGATTATTTGTACTCGTTTATGCAATTAATTGTTCGTTGTTGGTGAACTATTTAATTCCGTTGTGCATGTATTACGTGTTTACGTGCCTCTATATTCCATAGTGGTATCAGAGCTTCAAGCTCTTGTTTGATTGCATAATTGAATTGGTTTTAAAATTGATTTTTTTAAAAACCTGGTACGGTCAAATTGATTGACTGCACCTTTTGAATTCAATTGGTTTTGGGCGTGTTGTTTATTTGATATGACACGTAGTGTTGCCACTTGATGGTTGTAAACCAACTTTACTTTGTTTCACCAGCCAAAGCAGGGAAACGAAAGTTAAGTGACATCGGATTGAGCTAGGCACAATCAACTAGGAGTTGCGATTTTGCAATTGGTTCAGAGACCTACCAGTTTTATTATTGCAATAATCAGCCAAAGTAGATGTTGTAGTAATAAGAACGTGGATCATAGTCCATTATAATTTATATTAGATATAAATTCGTATTGTTCCAATTAAGTCGTTGAATATGTGAAAATAATAGAAACAAGATAAACTTAAAAGGCCACGTTTATTTTGATTGCTGAATATTGATCATAGAAATTATGTGTTTAATTCCCGTTTTATTTTATTTCTGTAGGATTGTTGAAATGAATAACTTGTCATTGAGAAGCGTTTTGGAAACGAACAAATTGGTTGGGCCAAACTTTCTCGACTGGCACCGAAGCGTTCATTTGGTGCTCAGGCAAGAAAAGATTGAGTACGTGTTGGACACGCCAATCCCTGCTACCCTGGAGGCTGGTACTGAAGAAGCCAAGGCGTTTGACGCCGAAGCTCAGAAGAAACATCAAGAGGATGTTTCCCAGGCTCAGTGTGTTATGCTACTCGGGATGACTCCCGAATTGCAAAGGCAGCATGAGAAGATGCTTCCCTTTGAGATGATCAAACATCTAAAGGATCTCTTTGATTCTGAATCTCGTTCTGAGATTTATGAAGTGATGAGAGATCTGTTTAGATGCAGACTATCCGAAGGAGGGAAGGTTTCTCCTCATGTGTTAAAGATGATAGGGCTAATCGAGAAACTTGGTCGTCTGGGCATTGAACTCAAGACCAATGTTGTTGTTTACGCCATTCTTCAATCGCTTCCCGATTCATATTCGAGTTTCATAGTAATCTTTAATATGAATAATATGGAATCGACCATGCCCGAGCTGCATAACATGCTAAAGACTTTTGAGTCTTCCACTGCTAAGGAGAAGCCCATGCTCATGGTGTGTGCCTCTGCTTCTTCTACTCCAAAAGGAAAGAAGAAGCGAAGGGGCAAGGCAAAGAATGGCTCCAAGCCAAGCTTCCTTAAGCCCAAAGGTGGAATTCAAAAGAAGGAGAGGGTGGACAAGGATGTATGCCTCCACTGCATGCAGAATGGGCATTAAAAGAAGGACTGTAAGGTTCTAGCAGCTGAAAAGAAGACACAAGGTGTCTCAGCATCTGGAACAGGTATGTTTATTATTGAGATAAACATGTCCACAAATGATACTAACTGCTTTGTATTAGATATCGGTTGTGGCTCACACATTTGTACAAATGTGCAGGGTGTCAAGGATAGCAGGGCAGTTAGGCCGGGTGAAGTCTCGCTACACGTTGGAAATGGAGCAAGAGTTGCTACCGAGCATGTTGACGTTTTTATTTTAGATTTACCCTCTGGTTTTAGACTTGAACAGAATAATTGTTATTTTGTTCCTTTTATTACCCGCAACATTATTTCTATTCCGATGTTGGATATTGAAGGTTTTTCCTTCCATTTTTCAAACAATAATTGTTATTTTTCGCTTAATGGTCGTGTGTATGGAAATGTTCCTCTATCTAATGGTTTATATTTGTTGCATTGTGGATATAACATTCTTAATGTACAAAATAAAAGACTCAAGCTTAGTTATCCTGAAAACCTGACTTACTTGTGGCATTGTAGACTTGGTCATGCAAACAAGAAAAGAATTGCAAGGTTAAGAAAGTTAGACTACTTAACCCCATTCGACTTTGAGTCTTATGGAAGTTGTGAATCTTGTCTCAAGGGAAAAATGACCGATAAACCCTTTTCTGGGAAAGGATTTCATGCCAAAGAAGTTCTAGAGTTGATCCACAGTGATGTCTGTGGACCATTGCCCACTCTAGCTAGGGGTCAATTCGGATACTTCATAACTTTTACTGATGATTTCTCAAGATACGGGTATGTGTATCTTATGAGACACAAATCCGAATCGATTGAGAAATTCAAAGAGTTTAAAGCTGAAGTAGAGAAGCAACTTGGTAAAAGTATCAAGATTCTTCATCAGATCGAGGAGGTGAATACCTTAGCCATGAATTCACTGATTACTTGAAGTTACATGGAATCCAGTCATAATGGACTCCTCCCGAAACACCTAAGATGAACGGTGTGTCCAAAAGGAGAAATCGAACCTTGTTAGACATGGTGAGGTCCATGATGAGCTTTTTCTCTCTTCCGACATTCTTATGGGAATACGCGTTACAAACCTCGATTTACATTCTGAATAGGATTCCTTCCAAATCAGTTGAGCATACTCGATATGAATTATGATGTGGCAAGAAGCCAACTTTTTCACATATCAAAACGTGGGGTTGCCCCGTGATTGTGAAAAAGATTATCACCGACAAGTTGGAATCCAAAGGTGAAAAGGGTTATTTTGTGGGATATCCTAAGGAAACTAAAAGATATTACTTCTATCTACCGGAGAAACAGTCAGTGATTGTTTCTAGGCAGACCAGATTCCTCGAGGAAGACTTTCAAGGAACATGTTGTAAGATGATAGAACTTGAAAAAATTCAAGAACCACAAACTAACAAGGAGACTGGTGGAAGTTTATGACTAAGTGATCCTCTTTCAGCTAGTGGGAGCATTTAGCAGCTCACATGGTGGAAGTTTATGACTAAGTGATCCTCTTTCAGCCAATGGGAGCGTAATGTGAGTTGTATTGCCTGAGCAACAAACTCCAAGTAGGCTGAATGAGAACAACATAGTTCAAAATCCCGCTAAAGAGGCATCTGGAAGTGCTCAAGGAGTATCCGGTAGTATCGCTCTTGAGGCCTCCCCGGTCAACGATGAAATCGCTGCACCACAAAATTTTCACGATTAGAATGTGCAGCCTGAACAACTACAACTCCGTAAATCCACTAGATTTCGTAATCCGATCACCAGATATTATGGTTTCCTCATGGAGGAACATGATGACGTGGAGATCCCGGATAAAGACGAACCTAAAACTTACACTGAGGCAACATTAGATGTTGACTCAAAGAAGTGGCATGAAGGCATGAAATTCGAGATGGACTCGATGTACACCAATCACGTCTGGGACTTGGTTGAGTTTCCAAAAGGGGTCAAACCCATAGGTTGCAAATGGGTCTACAAGCAAAAGACCGATGCAAATGGCAAGGTACAAACCTACAAGGCTAGGTTGGTGGCGAAAGGTTATAGACAACGCGAAGGCATTGACTATGACAAGACTTTCTTATCAGTTGCTAAAATCAAGTTCATTCAAATTTTACTTGAGGTAGCAGCACACCTCGATTACGAGATTTGGCAGATGGATGTCAAGACAACTTTTCTCAATGGAAACATTGAAAAGGAAGTGTTTATGACTCAACCGGAAGGTTTTATATCAAAGTCAAAATCTAATCTTGTGTTCAAGCTTAAACGATCCATTTATGGATTGAAGCAAGCTTTTAGGAGTTGGAATATCCGATTTGATGAGGATGTCAAACCATTTGACTTCATCGAAATTCGAAAGATTTGTGCGTCTATCGCAAATGCAATGGGAAGAATATTGTCTTCATAGTTGTGTATGTCGATGACATATTGATTATGGGAAATAATATCCCACTCATGCAGTCCGTGAAAGAATGGTTGTCAAAGACCTTCATGATGAACGATCTTGGTGAAGCCTGCAATATCTTAGGGATTAAGATCCACAGGGATAGATCCAAGAAGATGTTTGGGCTGTCACAGTCCACCTACGTAGATAAGGTGTTGAAGCGATTCACGACGGATAACTCTAAGAGAGGTTCTCTACCGGCATGTCATGGGATAAAGCTGTCTAAGAAGGATTGTCCTTCCACAGACGCTGATAACAAGCACATGAAGAACATACCATATGCATCTGCAATTGGGTCAATCATGTACGCCATGTGTTGGTCCAGGGGTAAACGAGTTGCACATGTGTATGGGGGGGAATACACGTGTATAGTGATTTTTAAACTTTTCAGAAAACACTATAATCAGTGAGTCAGGATGTCCTAAAGATTAGTGCTGAGAAGCACAAAATGCCCTGAGTCAAAGTCTACTGAGACAATAACACTAAGCGGCATTCAAAGACTTCAGATTAGCTCAACTGATCTTGAGTTTTAAAGCAGAGTCTAAATAAGCTTGGAGTAGATAATGATCTTACTGACTACTCAGGAGAGTTGATCAGTTTGATAACTATCTATACTAGCTTATCTAGGGTGAAAAATGTGTAGGCTCTAAGTTTATACTCGTTTTACTTTGCTGAAATTCTTGTTTTCTCAGTGAAATAGTGATTAAGGTTGTGATCAACTTAATGTAGCTTTAGTGGATTGATTTCAACTGAATATCAGAAAACTCAGCAGGCTTTCAGTGAAAATATGCAATCAGGATAAAATGCAAAACAGAAAGCAATCAACACAGCAAACTATAGTGGTTCAGAGACTCAAGCTCCTACGTCCAATCTCTCTGATCCTCAGAGAAATTCCTTAACACACTACTACTACTACCTTAAGCTTTCAGACTGAATTCAGCAGCTTACTAACTTTCCACTATGAGTTTTTAGGCTGAACTACACTGCAGCTTACTAACTCAACACACACAAGCTTTTAGACTGAACACAAACAACTTACTAACTTCTTCTCTAGAGCTTTCATGCTGAACACAAGCAGCTTACTCACTCTTCACAACTCTCACTCTCCAACAACTACACACACAAACTACTTAATCAAAGGGTTTGGGTTTTGGTTGGTTTCCAACTAAGGTGGATATCCTTTTACAATAAACACAATGATAAAAGGATAGCATATCTCTATCTAAGCTTTGGATATACTTTGAATCTACGCTTAGTAAATGAGCTCTCTTCAATGATGAAACACTTGGGAAAATCTAGAGGTTTCGAGTGCTTCACAATGTAAACTAAATACGAATGAACTCTGGAGTTGCTTTTATTTCCCGTAACCTTGGTTGTATGTAAGGCCTTGGTATTTATAGACAACTCTCTAAGAGTCCACTCTTGAAAACTATCCGCTGGAGAGATAGCTTCAAGGGTTTCCTCTTTTGGTTATTGATGAACGACTATTTTTAGGGTTTGAACGCGCCCTTGAATGGTTTAGGTAATATGCAGCCACGCAGCCAATCACCAACTTCTGTGAACTGGAAGATATCAGTCCTGATATTTCTTCAGAGATATGTCGCTTTCAGAGTCAGTAAAGTATGCTGTTGTTGCCTCCTCATTGGTCGAAATCTTCCTTTGAACAGAGACAAACAAAACGGCTCTTTTCAAGTCAACCATACTTAACTGATATGTTCCTTAATGTCCACGACTGTATAACATTCTCTTTGTTTGTACTAGGAATGAACAAAACACTATTTACTCAGAAATAGTTGTTCAGGGTCTTTTGGATCAGTACAAAACAATCTTCAGGATCTTTGGTCTTCAGGATCTTCAACTTCAGGGTTTTTTGAGTCATCAGGATGTTTCTAAGTTCCTGAATCTTTCAGGTAAATTCTATCATACTTATTTATCCCTGATCTATATCTGTTGACTATACAGAATGCAGATAATCCTGAGTTCTAGTATCTATTGAAAACTGATCCTATTCTACCAAGATGTCCTGATACATGTCATACTTAGGGGTTTTGGGATCTAATCAAAATCTTTATTAAATTCATTTCCCAACACCATGACTTACACTAGGACAGATGTGGCCTTTTCTGTCAGCACCACTGGGAGATACCAACAGAATTCGGGTGAACCTCACTGGATTACTGTCAAGAACATTCTTAAGTACCTCAGACGTACTAAAGATTGCTTCTTGGTTTATGGAGGTCAGCCAGAGCTAGTTGCTACTGGTTATGCGGGCGCAAGTTTCCAATCTGACTGTGATGATTACAAATCTCAGTCAGGCTATGTGTTCACTCTCAATGGTGGGGCGGTTAGTTGGAATAGTTCCAAGCAAGAGACTACCGCGGACTCAACAACCGAAGCTGAGTACATTGCTGCGGCGGAAGCTGCCAAAGAGGATGTCTAGATAAAATAGTTCTTAAATGAACTAGGGGTAGTTCCGAGTGCCAGCAGTCCAATAAAGGTGTATTGTGACAACACTGGTGTGGTTACGCAAGCTACAGAACCGAGATCCAATAACATAAACAAACATGTACCAAGGCGTTATCACTTGATAAGAGAGATAATCGCTAGAGGATAGATAGAGTTAGAGCGTGTTCCCACAGAAGATAATTTGACTGATCCTTTCACCAAAGCTTTGAGTACTCATGTACACACTTGACATTTCAATGGTCTAGGGGTTAGGCATGTAGATGATTGGCTCTAGTTCAAGTGGGAGATTGTTAGTGTTAGTGTCATAGAGACAATCCTTTGTATGGACATAATACTAAGATAATATTCAGTGTTGGTTTAATATTATTATTTATTTAATATTAAATGTATGGTGTTACACTTATTAGAATATTATGTTTGATTGTTTGCATTTGTTCTTATCTGTGTTCCCTTGAATCACTGTTGTCGTTGAGATGTGATAACTCAGATGACTTAAGCATGATTCTCAAATAGCCACAATCAAGGATCATCAAGAATGAGATATTGATGATGCAATGGAGATTGGTGTGCGATCTGCATCTTACTCTTAGAGAGTGTAGTAAGATCTCACTTACTACAAGATACTAGGTATCTCATGATGGATGTACAAATACCATAGAGAATATTGTTATACCCATCCGAGTAACCGTTTGATGTAGTTCCACTATATGTGTCTACGGGTGTCTCGATTAGTGGGAGCGATCCGATACTCCTTTGACTTGAGGTCAATACGCACGACATGTGTGGAGTGATGAACTTTGACCATGACCGACGCTTACACCCTTCCATGGGTAGATATGGCTTGGATTGGGTTCATCACGAAGTGCATATGCGTGGTAGTTGATCCAAGAATATGATTCATTCCTCAAAGTGGATTTAGAGAGAATACTCATCTTCTCATCATAATCGGATCAAAGTCATTGGCCAATGCACGTTAACTTGGACTTTGTGGCCAAGTGTGACATAAATTATCAATTAGCGATTGGAGATAATATGATTAAATTATTTGAATAGACACTTCATCATGTTCAAGACTAATCGAGTATTCGTGAATGAAAGGAGAAAACCGTAATAGCCCATGTTTCAGTTATAGGTAGTTGCACGTTTCGCAACGTACCTCATATATTTTGAGAATGTCTGATTTATTATCTAGGTCAATTAAGACCATTAGTTTAACTAATCGCTCGATATATGAGGGCCTATGGGTCACACAATAAGTAACTCACGTGTACGGATTATAGTTGGTTGATTAAGTATTAAATTGAATTTAATATTTAATTTATGGAGAATTAATAATATATTAATTTAGAATTAATTATTATTACTATTTAATAAATTAGATTTAATTAAATAGGAATCCCAAATAATATTATGGAATATTATTGTAGGAAAATATACGTAGGGAAAAACATATCCTTGAGATTTGTTTTGCAAGATTAGGAATTATCTTCCTAATAAAGATGGCTTAGGATTTAAGTCAGTCTCTCCCTATATATATGACATCCCGGGATTCATTATTTACCACAACAAGAAAACCTAGTTTCTCCATAAAATCTAGAACATGAATTTTCCTAGCAAATTCCTTCTCAGATTCAACGCTGGCAAATCTGTGTAAATCTGTCCACGGGGATTACGTGGATACCGTAGTTGAGAAATCTGCTATCGAATTACTGTAAGATTTCTTGTTATGATTATTCGTACTCGTTTATGCAATTAATTGTTCGTTGTTGGTGAACTATTTAATTCTGTTGCGCATGTATTACGTGTTTACGTCCCTCTATATTCCAACACCTCCAACCAATCTTCGTGGTATTTCCATGGTTTGTAGCGCATGTTCCCAAGTGAAGAGTCTTTCTACACAATATAAAATAAAACATTGGTTCAAATTATCTTAGAAAAATACAATACAAAAACATAATCTCACAAATCAATAAATTCGTATCTTCAATACTTTAGCCCAAGCATCGTCAGACACATCTAAGATCTTCGTTACAGTGTTAAACCCGCAACCAGACTCTCCTAAAGCCGTCTGAAGACAACCATGTAGCTTCTTCCATGTTTGTATCTTTGAGTTGATATGAGGAGTAGCACGGATATCAGTTCCAGGAATCCTTTGAAGCATCTTCATCTCTAGCTTATTGCAATAACCTGGTCTAAAACCGTTCTCGATTTTCCATACACCAGAGGCAACCAGTTCTTTCAACTCAGCCATCAGTATATCCTCCTCTTTCTCATTCCAAGTTCTTCTAGTACCACCAGCCCTTCTAACTCTACTAGTTCCTACGCTGCTACCATCGCCATCCTTATCTAACAAATACAGTGAATAAACATGAACGATATTACAACCGTGACAGATACAATACATCCCTTCTACAAGACACTAATACATTAGTTCTATAATCATTTTAGTACCCCCAAATTAGAATCAAAATGGTAGATTCTTGATAATTAACAAGTATTGGAATTCAAATAGGGCTTACAACACTCAATGGTACCAAGGATACTCCTCGCCACATATATCACAATTTGCTGAAATTCCTCAAAAATTTCAAACTGTATAAAATCATGTCCAAATCGACTAATGTTGCACTATCCATCTTAACCCATATTACTGTAATATGGCTCCCAGTTATTATTTCCCATGTTTAAGATTATTCAGTCCATTAATTTATTTAAGCCACTGAAAAAGCTTTATATTAATTAATATCTTTTTCCTTGGAGTAAGGTTAGCTCAACATTATTATCCATACCAGAAACAAATCCTACTTGCAAGACTTAGTATGATAAAACTTCTTATACCACCAAGGAAGAAATCACGCAAGACGTAGTTGCACACGATTCTCTGTATTAAATCTTAGCAATCGTCATGTAACTAATAATATTGTCCAAAACACAAAGTATTGAATCGCATTGATTCTCTACCCGACATGAATCAAAGCAATAATTATTAATTACACACGATCCTATTTAAGGGACAGAGATTAAGAAATAACAAACCACTGAGGTCTAATTCTTCTACATTCAGTACTAAAGAATTTATCCACGTTGTTGTTCCTATTCAGTGCATCATAATGCACTAGTGTAATCTCTTGGTCAAGACAAGCCAATATGAGCCTTACACTTCAACCTTTCACAATGGATAGTTCATTTCCATCTAGGTTGTGAATTTGTACTTATTTACAAGGAACTGTTAATGTGATCTTCTGTGATCTGGTATCACCACATTAACTACAATGTAACTCGTACTATTATTGAACAGTTATGCAGTAAATATATATAACATTCATTCATATTTAAAGCAACAGTGATAAATAATTTATTTTCAGTAAATAAGACAGAAATTCAGTTTGGTTATACAAAGTAAAAGAATAATTTCCAGTATAACCCCAACACAAGGACCCTGCACATTGAGGGTTGTATTCCAGTGAGTTGTATTGGGATCGGAAAGGGTAGAAGACGGGGGTCTGTGTCTTATGTGGCGTGGGAATATCAATATTTCCCTATTCACATTCTCGAACAATCATATTTTAGCAAACATCAGAGGAGATACAAGCCCCAAAGATTAGCACTTCACGGGAATATACGGCTGGCCAACGAGAAACTATCGGCCCAAAACTTTTCTGTTACTCCGTCGTTTGGCTCCATCCCCCGGAGTCCCTTGGCTGTGTGTGGGGGACATCAATGAGATTTTATGGTGTGGCGAGAAAAGCGGGGGAAACGTCAATCGTACCCAACATATGGACGACTTCACTAGAAAACTTAGGTTTCAAGGGCCATAAGTTCACTTGGTCTAATGGTCGAGCGGGGGGAGGCGAATATTCAAATCCGCCTCGATAGAGCTTTGGCAAACTTTCAGTTGCGTGCCCTCTATCCTTGCACCTCAGTAACACATCTTCCAAGGTTATGCTCAGATCACTCGCCACTCTCGGTGGATTGTATTGAGGGGAATCATCATGGTGGAGTCAAAGGCGGGAGAGAAAACTTTTTAAATTTGAGAAAATGTGGCTCAAAAATCAAAGTTGTTCCGAGGTGGTGAAACATGGTTGGGATCGTGACAATCCCTCGCTATCTTTCATTAAGCGAATTAAGCAGTGGGAATTTTGTTGGGGAATAGTGTGACTGGATCTATTCGAGGTGCAATTAAATACAAATTTAAATTGAACAATTATTTCTAACATGGATTAACCTATTAATTCAATTAGCAAATACCAACAACAATCATGCGTACAATAAATTTCTAGACATGCGGAATCTGTGAGTATACGAGAAAGGTACCTCTTGGAGTGACAACCTTTGAGACGATGGATCAATCTTAGTTCCTTCTCAAGTATGTCTCAAGTCCTTGCTTGTAATCCGGTGGAGGATTCACACGAACAATTATAACAAAGATGAAAAAGAAAAAATATTGCACCACCTTTGTGGATTTCTAATTTTTCCAAGACTAGAATTGTGTAGGGGATAAAAAATGCATCCCCTATTTATAAGAACTAGGGGGTGAAAATTTAGTGATTTAGGGCTTCATGGGAAATTTTCCCGTATTTTCTCCAAGACACAATCTTGAATATATCTCATATATTTTATTTTCCATAAATAATCACAAAAGAGCTTTTCTCCCATTCTTATAATATTTTCAAAATCTTTAAGTAAAGAAACAAGATTTGGGATTTCTAGAATTTATGGGATAATCTTTATTCCAAGAATACTAATCTTTTTTCATAAAAATCTTTTCAAGAAAATCAAGAAAATATTTTCCCTTCTTTTCCTTATTTTTTTCGAAAATAATAGCCAAAAATTAGGCGATATTATTCTTTTTCTCCTTTTCATTAATTGGAATTATATTGGGCTAGTTGAGGGGGCTTTAGGAGAATTAAGGTTGAACCTCCAATGGGCTCTGAATTTCTAATATTGAGCCACAATATCATTCAGCCCATTAATATTAATTTACTCAACTATAAGATTGGACCTCCAATGTTCTCTGAATTTCTAATATCGAGCCACAATATCATTCAGCCCATTAATATTAATTTACTCCACTATAAAATTAATATTGCACTGTCCATCTTAATCCATATTAGGATAATATGGCTCCCGGTTATTATTTTTCGTGTTTAAGATTATTTAGTCCATTAATTAATTAAGCCATTGAAAAGTTTTATATTAATTAATATTTTTTTCCTTGGAATAAAGACAGCTCAACATTATTATCCATACCGAAACTTAATCCACTTGCAAGATTTGTATGATAAAACTTCTGAGCCCACCAAGGGGACATATCAGACAAGACCTTCCTTGCACACGTTGCTCTATATTAAATATTAGCAATTGTCATGTAATTAATAATATTGCCCAAAATACAAATTATAGAATCGCTCTATGATTCTAAACCCAACGTAGATCAAAGTAATAAATATTAATTACACAAAATCCTATTTAAGCGACAGAGGTTAAGAAATCAACAACCACTGAGTTCTAATTCTTCATCCCATAAGTCAGTACAAAAGAATTAATCCTCTCTGTAGGTCCTCTTCAACGCGTCACAATGCGCTAGTGCAATCTCTTTGCAAGACAGGTCAATCTGAACTTTGCACTTCAACTTCTACTAATGGAGTGTTCAATTCCATCTAGGTTGTGAAGATGTACTTATTTACAAGGAACTGTTAATGTAATCTTCTGTGATCGGGTATCACCACATTAACTACAATGCAATATGTATTAATATTGAATGGTTTGCGATAAATAAATAAAATTCATTCATATTTAAAGCAAAAATGATAAAACGTTTATATTCAGTAAACAAGAGTACAATAGTTTGTTATTATGTAAAAGCATACTTTCACGTATAACCCCAACAAATTTCATCTAGGCCGTTGGGATTGGGATACGTTCGGGGGTATTGGCAAAAAAATCAAGTTGGTAAGAGAACAAATTAATTCCCTCCAGAGGCAAACCCAAAGGGAGGAGGTGATAAGAAAAATGGGAGAAAAACAACAGGAGCTCGACGAACTTCTAAAGCAAGAGAAAATCATGCGGTTCTAGAGGAGATCACGGGCCCTTTGGCTTAAAGATGGGGATCGAAATACCCCATTCTTCCACAAGAGAGCGTCCCAAAGACGAAACAGGAATCACATTCACAGCATTAAAAACCAGAATGGCGAGTGGGTCAAAGAAGTGGAAAAGGTGATGAGGGAGTTCTTTATGGATCTGTTTTCTCTGGTCAATACTAGTGATATGCACCTTATTATCGAGTCAGTTGAACTAAAGGTCTCGGGGGACATGAACGACACCCTTCTTCAACCCTACACGGAGACAGAGGTCAAGGGAGCCCTCAAGCAAATGCATCCGACAAAGGCCCCCGGGCCCAATGGTATGCCTCCTCTCTTCTTTCAGTATTTCTAGCATATTACTAAATCTTCTCTTGTTGGTATTTGCTTGGATATCTTGAATAACAATATGTATACAACCCCCTTGAGCCATACATACATTGTGCTTATTCTGAAAGTGAAATCCCCCGAGAGTCCAAAAGATTTTTGCCCCATTAACCTATGTAATGTTGTGTTTAGGGTCATCACAAAAGTCATTGCGAATCATTTGAAAATTTTCCTACAGTCTATTATAGCCCCCAATAAAAGTGTTTTCGTTCTTAATAGACTGATCACTGATAACGTTATGGTTGTCTTTGAGAAATTTCACTTTTTAAAAAAGAAGAAAAAAGGTAAAAAAGGTTGGGTAGCGTTAAAACTTGATATGGGCAAAGCCTATGAGTGGGTTGTGTTAAATTTGGCTTTGAGTTTAGGTGGATTGAGCTTGTGATGCTCTTTGAGACTACTGTCTCTTACTCACTTCTGATAAACGGCTTCCCTATCGAGAAATTTCATACCGGTAGGGGCCTGCGTCAAGGTGACCCCCTATCCCCCTATTTGTTTCTTATTTGTGCAGAGGGCTTCTCCTCCCTTATTAGACAGGCGGTAGCTCGTAGTAATGTTACTGTTGGGGTTATACTGGAAAGCATGCTTTTACTTTGTATAACCAGACTGAATTTCTGTCTTATTTGCTGAAATAAATTATTTATCACTGTTGCTTTAAATATCATTGAATGTTACATATATTTACTGCATAACTATTCAATAAATAATACGTGTTACATTGTAGTTAATTTAGTGATACTAGATCACAGAAGATTAAATTAACAGTCCCTTTTAACTAAAAGTACAGAATTCACAACCTAGATGGAAATGACCAATCCATCTTGAAAGGTTGAAGGGTAAAGCTCAGATTGGCTTGTCTTGACCAAGAGATTACACTAGTGCATAAGGATGAGCTGAAGAGGACCTACAGGAGGATAAATTTTTCAGTACTGAATATAGAAGAATTAGACCTCAGTGGTTAGTTATTTCTTAAGCCCGTCCCTTAAATAGGATCGTGTGGAATTAATAACTATTGCTTTGACTTATGATGGGTAGAGAATCAATGTGATTCAATACCTTGTATCTTGGGCAATATTATTAGTTACATGACGATTGCTAAGATTTAATACGGAGAAACGTGTGCAAGTACGTCTTGCTTGATGAAGGACACAATCTTGGCACATATGTCAGATTTATTAAGACGCCTTCACCAAGGATTTAAGTCAGCTGCAGACATCATGCGAAATCTCGAAGCAATGTTTGCACATCCGGCCCGTATGGCAATCCAAAGCATAAGGCATGAAATGGCCGAGTTAAAGATGGAAAAAGGAACTACCGCAAGGGAGCACGTTCTTAGGGTTATGGTTCTCTTTGAGGAGCTTGAGATTCTTGGCGAAAAATATGATTTCAAGACCAAAGTTGATTTCATTCTCCATACTCTGCCAAAGAGCTATGATCATCCATATCTAGAGTACCTAATGGAAGATCTGGATTTCACTATGGATGATCTAGTAAAATCTCTTACATTAGTCGAAGAGGATACGGAGCGCAAGAAAGAGTACTTGGTCACAAAAGAGTCGTCTTTTCTTTCTAGGCCAATCGGTGGTAAGTATGATGAGAAAAAGAGGCTAAACCAAGTAAGCTCAACGTCCTTCAAGAGTGAAAGCTCAAGCAAAAGGAAATGTTTGGAGTGTGGTGAAATAGGACATCGGAGGTCAGCCTGTTCCAAACCCAAGCGGATTGGAAAGAAAGGTAATTCTCATGCACTAGTTGTTCAAACTTGTTTAGCGGTGTATGCTTCCCATTTATGGGTAGTGGATATGGGATCCACTGATCATGTTTGTAGGTCCCGAACGGGTTTTGTGAGGGCAGAAGTCTAGAGGGGAGGGGTGAATAGACTTCTACAAACTTTTTGTGCAGATCAGGTGTGATGGCAGTTAGCCAGATCAGAGTGCGAGTGAATCAGTTTGGGCTGATAACCAACTTACTAATCGCCGGAAAAGCGGATCAGTTAAGAACTATCGGTTTAACTGATGTGTGCGGAAGCTTAAGTTTTACCCGTGAAAAACCAGTTTTTATAAATCAGATTCCAAAGTTAGTGTTTTAACCAGTTGACTGAAGTGTCATGCTTGATCAGATCAGAAGCTTGGTGTTAGCTGATCTCAACTTAGAATATGTATGCGCTTTAAATGTTGTGCAATTGTGTAGACAGTTAATCAAAGCGGTAAAGGCACACAAGATTTATAGTGGTTCGGACAAAACCGGTCCTACGCCCACTCTTCCCTATCACAAGGGCACCAACTTAACCAACCCGGACTTAGTTTTATGTGTTAGTCCAACACAAAGATTACGCAGACGGATATTTAAGGAGTTCTCACTCAACCGATCCCGTAAAATCGTAACTAGAAACCCTAGTCTCGAAATCTTGCTAAACAACTTAACCTAACTTTGGGTTTTGGATAAGATTGTTTTGGTTCCAACTATGAAATCTTTTCTAGTGTTTAAGGTAGCCTATATCACTAGATGAAAAGATTTCTATGCTAAGAACTTATGGGATGAACACTTAATAAAATAATCTTCTTGATCGTGTTCTTCGTGCGGAAATCGATAATTGCTTGAGCTTCTTGATTGTTCGGTGTTTTAGTGTTTTCACTCTGAAGTGTGATCCCATATTTATAGACCTTGAAATCAAAGAGTCGTTGGAGAGCAATTTGAATTTCGTGCTATATTAGGTAGGTTTCTTGAGATTGATGTGGACGTCTTGAGGCGGCATGGCGAAAAGCGTGAACTTGTATTTTATAGCCGTTAGAGAGAAAGCGGCATCAAATCCCCTTAATTGTCGGCTCCGATCATACGCGGTCTTGTTCTTATTGGTTAACAGACGACTTTTTCGTTGTTGTTCTTCCAACTAAGGTTGACATTCTTCTTGTTCAGATCATCGACGTATGATTAGGTGAAACATCAGTTTTCACTGGTGAGTGACTTCGATCACCAAGGCCGATCGGTCCACCGATGGAGTCTTCGGTGCCGGTTGACTTAGCTTCAACTAGCGGACTTACCGATGTAGGTCTTTCGTCCGATCTTCCGGAAGTCATCCGATCTTCAAGTATTTCGAGTTTGAGTTTTATGACTTGGTGAGATATCGACTAGATTAGATCGATCCGATCTTCTCGTTCTTCTAAAGCATTCTAGCCGGGATGGGATCACCGTTCTTTGGATCTTCAGATTCGACTTATACATATTGAGGTTCCCCTCAATATGTGACCTATCTATTACATCGGTTGTTCTATCAAAGAATTATCAACCTGGTATTCTATAGACGGTAATATAAACATCAGTTAGCTAACAGGTCTGACTGGTCCTATTACATGTGTTTCTTGAACTTTTATCAAAACTATAAATTTCCCAACAATTTCTTTTTTGATAAAAACCAAAACACCGAGAAACCAAACACAGTTGATAAATATAGAGCGAAAGAAAGAGCACATAATCGAAGACAATGAGATTTTGTCTTAGGATCGAAAAATAAACTTTTCTCATTAGATATGTCGATTACATGTTACATCGGAAAAGTTTGAATTTAAAAGCGATTGATCCCGAGAAGTCTTCCGACTCTTCACTTTTAGGCTTGTATCCTTCTCGCATCTCTCTTTGATCTTGAGAAGACGTTGAAAATCGATATAGTTTCCATTTGACATCATTGGTCCGCCGAGGATCGGTTATATGCGTTTTGCTTCAGGATGTCAAAATAGAATATCCGAAATGCCATCTGTTAAATGAGCCATCCGCCTTTCTTCGAGTAGTCAACAGATCATACTCTTGGTGAGATATTTTTACATTGATAAGTTTGGCCTCATTTTCCGTGATACTTTAAAAAAATACGGATATTTATTTTCTAACCGGTTGAGGAATTCATCATCCGGAGATTCTTCTCGTGGAACAAGATCAAGAACAAAAGCGTCCGAAGCCATTCACTTCGATCTTATTCCATTCCTCAAACCTCTTAGCATGTAAAAGATTTTTTGGAATGATCTCATCAACTCTTCTTTGGCGGTACCGAGGTTCCAATGCGATTTTTTCGGCCTTTCCTTTCTTCGCTCTCGATCCGAATCTTTTCTTGATTTTACGCCTCTGTCAATTTTTACGCCCTTCTTTCTTCTTCTTTTTTCGGGCCTCTTCAAAGAACTTTGCTCTTTGGGCGATTTCTCGGCCCGATTCCTTATCGGCCAGATCGGCTATTTGTCTTCTTGTAACTATTTTTTTTCTGAAGTGGTCGGTACAGGTTGTGATGTCTCAAAGCACCGCTAGCCTACCTTTTGTGATGTCCTGAAGACCCGCAGCAGCCTACCTTTTGTGATGTCCCGGCACCAAATAGCCTACCTTTCTTACCTTTGACTTTTCCATCTTTTAGAGACTTCGTTAGCAAAAGAGATCCGGATGGTCTAGTCTTTGTCCATAGGCTTCAAAATTTATGCGAATTAGGTCTTGTTGTTACGATCATGTCGATTGGTTTCTCCTCCGTCCTTCCCCTTTTTGGTTTGATCAAAAGAGATGTGAGGTGGGAAGTTAGGGATCCAAAACCGACCGATATTGCCTGTTGAGATCCGCAGCAGATAAACACGAACTTGAGGTTAGATGTTGAACCTTCGAGATCGGCTTCGGTCTTGACAGATTCCATAGCAAGAGAGAGAGTGTAAAAATCAGTTTGTCAAGTTTCTCTTCGTCAATTCGAGCTTTTCGGTGAGCATCGAAAAAAACTTGTTGTTGAACCACAGAATCGGCTTGTCATCAACGGATTTTATAAGTTCGGCAGACACACGGTGGTCACAGATTTGGGAGAAGCGATCTTTGATTGCTGTAACTGGGAAATAGTCGATTCCCTTTGATCTGTTCTTTCTTTGAGGCCAATCGCCTCGATCGGCTATCCTCCCTCAACTTCTTCTTTCAGAGATCTTTGAGACAAGATCGATCTCCGAAGTTGATCATGGTGATGTGAGATGTTGGAATGTTTTTCGTCACCGGATCTTTTTCGGTTGTTTGCGTCTCCGGTGGTTGGTCATGAATTGCAGCACGGTTCCACTATCATCGGCATCTCTCGCATCCTTCATTGTAGCATCTGCTTGAGAGCTTCTTGGCGATCTACGGTTCGCCTTGATCGATTAACCCCAGAACTTCTGTGGATCGAGCTTTGATAGATTCGATGAGTTATCGGCAAATTTGGTGATCCTACTTTAGCGATTTCCTCATATCGAAATCAAAATCTGCAAACTCATCAAGACCGCCCATCCTGTTCAATAATCATTATAAAATCGAGAAGCTTTTTAATCGAGATCTCTCGGTGAGGATCTCCATAACTTCTTCTCTAATAGCGAGGATGGGCGACCGATTACGGATACATCTCATCAATTTTCGTTCGATTTGCATTCGACCATTTTTTCCTGTGATGGTCTTTGATGATCTAGACTTCGGAATTGTTTGTCCGATTAGGTTGATGAGAAGTGGAGGGTTATGGTGGTGCTTGAGTAGGTGGAAGTTGTGCGATTGGTTCGACCGGCGAGAGGTTCTCTTTGTGGAGGGAAGCGCTGGTTCCACAAGGTAAGCTTTACGGTTTCATGAATCGATGTAGTTTCGGTGTTCATGGGACGGTGGAAGAGTAGAAGAGACATGCTCGGCGAGCCCGATGAGTCGGCGGTGAATCGATTCGAGTTGGAGGAGAAGGAGATCGTTCATCTCGTGCTTCTTCCTCGTAATGGTGGCGAGCTCTCGGAGAAGCCCGCCTGTCGATTTTTCACTGATTTTTGTGGTGCAACAGAGGACTGATCTGGCGCTCTTTCTTCATCTAACTCATCTTCTAAAGCATCGAGTCATGGAGGCTTGCCCGCCTTCGGCCTCTTCTCCCGGCCTTCACCAGTTTTTCTTTTCTTCTACGGGGGGCATCTGGTGTAGACGAAGTTGCTTCCTTGCTTTTTCCCTTCTTCGTCTTTGGGGGGTTGGCGATATCATCGTGCAGTGGCCCAAATATGGCTAAAGTGGTGGAGAGGAATGCCTTGTAGGACTTCAGTCCATTCTGTTACCATTTGGCATTTGGCATTTTGTCTTGTAGGATAACTGCAACCTTGTTGAGATTGTTGATCCTCTTCTTCAGATAGACCTGCCTCCACTCATCAACTCCAAATTTATCATGTTCTTGGAGTAGAATGGCCTTTAGGAACCCATGCCAATTGATGTTCTTGGCTTCATCAATTATTGCGACCATCTTGCTATACAAGTTTTGACGGATGTAAGAGCATTCGGATCTGAATGAAATACCCATAATTGTTTTTTGACAATATGTCAAACAACAATCGGTATTTCCTCTTGAGCATTGGCCCGACAAAGCCCGACGTATGATGTTTGTCGGCCCTCTCGATGAGCTCGTTTACATCAGCTCATCTTGATTCTCCTCAGAGTGAGTGGCGAGATTCGTCCTTTTGGTGGTAATTTGAAGCAGACGCGAGTTATATCCTCATTCGTCACCGATCTCTTCTCCGTGATTGCCGAAAGTAGTTCTTCTCTGGAGCATCTATATCCACCCTTAAATTCCTTATTTAATTCGAGGGCTTCATCATTGCATCTTTGGATTGAGCAAAGACAATATTTCTCAAGTCCTACTTTCTTGAAATTTCCTCTACTTCCATTGATTAGGATCCTTTGTAACCCAAATTGTGCGAACTTGTCCTCGACAATCCTTAATGTCGATTCAAGATAGTTGCACATTATTTTACCCATACCGTGAGTGATCATCTACAGATAAGATAGATTCGGTTAAAATTGTGCATAAATACTAAGAATATCACATATGCGGAAACCAAGAAACAAAATAACATAATACAGGATATCAACGATTGACAAAAATTTTAAGAAACAAGGTTTTAAGAGAGAAGATTCATCAGATAATCAGAAATTACCAGATTCTGTTTTTCGGGAAGATAATTTTGAAACTTAAGAAAAACACTTTGAATCGCAGAGAAGTAATCTGGAGAGTTTTCAGAAAATAAATCGCAAGTTTGTGAATTAGAAAACTCTGGTAGGGTTTTTGATGAACCTTATAAAGATGAGGAGGGAAAAAGACAAGATTTGGAATATCAACCGTTTGAAAAGATTAAACGATCCAGATTAAGCGGTTTTGATCGAATGGTTGGGGAAAAGCACGCATTTAAAAACCTTTTGGATTTAAAAGCTCATTTTGTAGCAATTAATCTGGTACCCCATGTCCGCATTAAATGATTTGCGGGGAATACGCCACACGTAATGCGCGACAAGTAAAGGCAAATAAAAATGATAAGATCCGATAAATAAGCAAATAACAAAGGGAAAAGAAAAGGCAGATCGGTTGGTCGATATAGTAATCGGTCAATACCACTTGAAGTTGATTCCACTTGTTGATCTTAGTTTTCTGCCTAAGCCTTATAATTTCCCAACTGTTCTTTTCAACTGATCTGTTTCATTTTGCGTTTGATTTCCTTTTTCGATCCTCCTTGATCGGTTGAAGTTCCCCTTCAACCGATATTTACATTTTCTCATAGATCGATATATCCGATTTGTTGAGGTTTCAAGTTCAAGTGATCTTCCTTATCTCGATCGGGCCAGATGTAATCGATTTTTGGTTGACCTAATCTGATTCTTCTCGGATCAATCAATTCTAGGGATAAGTGTTACCTTAAAACTTAGTCTAGAATAGTAGTCTCTATTCCTAAGTTGGCGCGATTTGACATGCGTAATTATAAATGCAGATATCTCGATATGTCAATCCGCCAGTAAATTTATCCAATTATCATCGGCGTGATTCCTACATCGTTGTCCTTGTGATGCAAATTTCTCTAATAGGCTTTTTGAAATCAAATTTGCATTTGCACCCTTGCTTGGTCTCTATAAATTGGACCAATGTTTTACACAACATAACCCATTCACCATACTTATCTTCTTTGTAAAATCATGTATTCTGGTGAACCCTTATTTCCGGTGAAACTTCCGGCAAACACCTTTGGCCCTTTTTCAATGATTTCAGCTTCTCAAATCAACCCTTTTTGTCCCTTATCGTTGTTTTCGTCGTCATCAAAGATTTCACATACAATTGTTGCCAAGCTTCTCTACCACCAAGGAGGCGGGTCTGCTGTCGCAACTGAGAAGACACTCCTCCTAACCGTATGCACCTTGTGTGTCTATCGAGATGACGGAACAAGCATCAACAGACTCAGTCTGATATAAAACATGAGTTTGATATACGGTCTGGATCAGACAACAGCTGATCTTCGTATATCAACTCAATTTTTTCATGTAACACATGTGCCCATAATGTCTTTGAACCAATTTCTTGGCACATGTGCTCCATTTAACAGCTGGAGAGTCCATTGACTTCAGGTCTAAGGGCTCCTGGCTTAGAAATCCTATCAACGCCGCTCTCGCTCCACTGGTTTTAGCTTCCGCTAGCGGCTTTAGGATTACTTTAAAACCTCTCTCACCCTTGTTAAGTGGGGGAAAATGAGAGCATCAGATTTAAAATCTCTCTCTCCCCTGCTCTTCTTGGGTCAGGATGAGGGTTTAGGGTTATAGGTTTAGGGTTTTCGGTTATGACTTATGTAATCGACCTCGGGTCCTTTGTACTTGTAACTTGTAATGTGTCGACCTTTGGTCTTTATCAATGAAAAGTTCTATTATTCCATTGTTGTGTAAATTCTCTGCTTTCTTATGCGATTGTAGGCTTTAATCTGTGAATTTTGCTTGTTGAATATCAGCTAAATCGACTTACAAAGATGTAAAATAACCCAACTGATTTAATCAGATATTACTTTTAAATTGAGTGTTTCCTTTAATCTGATAAACCTTAAATCTGATCAGTTCCTTTAATTTGATAACTTGTAAATCTGATTGATTTCTCATATCAGTTCCTTGACTGATCTTCTGATCAGTTGAGATACCAAGCTCAACTGACTCCTTTCAACCTGGTTAGTCTCTTAACCAGCTGGTTCTGGAGAACAATCCATCAAGCATTTTAGGTGCTTTTTCTCCAAGATCCAGAAGTCCTAGCTCATTGCACAATTCTCGAATCGATCTCAACTAGTGGCTTGGTTAGAATATCGACTTTTCAGAATAAATCAGTGTGAATCTTTTCCATTCTGATATTCTTCTTTTCAACATGATCTCTTATGAAATGGTGTCTGACATCCACATGCTTGCATCTTGTATGTAGAACAGGATTCTGAGTGATTGCAATAACACTATTACTGTCACAGAATATAGGTACATTCTTAGCTACAATGTTATAATCCCTCATTTCTTTGGCTAAGCTTGAGCGATTGGGAGCAACGACTTTCTGACCATATATTACCTTCAATAGTAGATGTCGCGAATCGATGTATAACTTCTTTTGAAAACCACGAGATCGTTTTTACTTCCTAAAAACTGACATGTTCCTGAGGTTGACTTCCTGTCAATCTTGCAACCTCCATAATCAGAATCAGAATACCCACTAAGCTCTAGATTATCATCTGATGGGTAAAATAAACCAAGATTTACTGTCCCCTTCAGATACTTAAGAATCCGCTTAGCTGCTTCTAGGTGGCTTTGCATTGGATTTGCTCGAATCGCACATACACCCTTTTGCAAAGGTGATATCCGGGTCTATTTGGCGATTAGGTATAGTAGAGATCCAATGAGAGCCCTATATTCTTTCTGATTTGTTTTCTGATCATCCTCATCTGGATCCATCTTGAATCCAGTCATCATAGGAATTTTGGCTTCCTTGCAATTTTGAACTCCAAACTTGGCCAATAAATTCCTAGTGTACTTTGCTTGGCAGATGAATATCCCTTCTGCACTTTGCTTCACCTGGAGACCCAGAAAGTAATTCATTTGTCCCATCATGGACATCTCGAACTTCCCTTGCATCAGTTTGCTGAATCTTTCACATAGACTCTTGTTGGGAGATCCGAAGATGATGTCGTCCACGTAGATCTGAACCATCAGAATATCTTCTCCATCTTCTATTCTGAATAAGGTTCTGTCCACTGTTCCTTTAGTGAACCCACTGTCGATCAAGAACTAAGAGAGTGTATCATACCAAGCTCGAGGAGCTTGTTTCAGGCCATAAAGAGCTTTTCTTAAACGGTACACTTGGTTGCTCTTTTCGAAGCCTGGAGGTTGTTCAACATAAACTTCCTCTGCTAGTACCCCGTTTAAAAATGCACTCTTTACGTCCATCTGATACATAGTGAACCCTCTGTGGGAAGCATATGCTTAAACAAACCGAATGGCTTTTAGGCGGCGGCCGGTGCAAAGGTCTCATCATAATCAATTCCTTCTGATTGTGAATACCCCTTAGCAACAAGTCTTGCCTTATTTCTGGTGATGACATTTTTCTCATCTCTCTTGTTCTTGAAAACCCACTTCGTGCCAATTACACGTCTTGATGATTTGGTCTGTCTACCAGTTCCCAAACTTGATTTCTCTCGAATCTGTTTTCCCTCTCCTCGCATGGCTAGAATCAAACTTAAGCGTCTTGTAGAGCTTCCTCTATTGTTGTTGGTTCCTTCATAGATAAATAACAAAGAATACATGGCACTTTCACCAATCGATGTCTAGTTTTAACTTTATCGGATGGGTCTCCGATGATCGGATCGGTTGGATGGTGGTTATCCATGTCCTTCTGATTCGACGGCGTCGGTTTCGAGAACATCATCCATTTTCGATAAAGGTTCATTACTAGCGGGAGTGGTGCGAGAATTATGATCCACTTGATAAGAACATGTCTCGGTGATGTTGGACTCATCATGTCGATGTACGTTCGTGGGAACTTCAGTGTTCCCCACGAACCGGATGGTTCGATTGATATTTATCTCATTTGTACCGACTTCTTCTTCATCGACGCTTTTTTTGAACCTTAGGATCCGAATGATCTGGTGAATCGGCTAGATCTAGAATGTATCTTTATTACGGTTTTTTCGATTCTTTTTCCTTGATCGTTAGCTGATCCATTTTCTGAGCATCAGGTACTGGTTGATCAAGTACGTCTTGTTCTGAGGCAGATTTCTCTTGTTCAGAAGATGCTTCATCAAAGACTACATGGGGTGTTTCTTCCACAAGTAGGGTTAAATGCATTGTAAACCCCGAAAGTTTTGCTAGATGAGGAATATCCTAAGAATATACCCTCATCTGCTTGGCCTCAAAAGTCTTCAACCGACTCTTCCCATTGTTGTGTATGAAACACTTACACCCAAAAACATGGAAGTAAGAAACACGAGGGTTTTCTGCCCTTCCACAGTTCATAGGGTGTTTTGTAGTGAGCCTTAGTCAGAAGACATCCATTACGAGTATGGCATCAAAGGTTGATTATACGCCTGAAAATGGCTTGGTATTGCATGTTCAGCTAACATCGTGCGAGCAGCTTCTTTGAGAGTTCTGTTCCTCCGTTCTGCTACTCCATTTTGTTGTGGCGTCCTTGCAGCTGATGTTTCATGTTGTATACCAAACTTAGAGCAAAAATCAGTAATAAAAGAGTTCAGAAATTTTGTACCTTTATCTGATCTGATTTTTACTACACTGACACCCTTCTCATTTTGTAATCTTTTTAGCAGTTCGGGTATCTTTGTTGTCGTCTCATTCTTCTTATGTAAGAATATAACCTGTAAAACTTGGAATAGTCATCCACGATTACGAGTATATTTTGTGTCCGTTGAGATCGGTGGGTGTAATCGGGTCCAAATAGATCCATATGAAGTAAACAAGAAGATACTCTATTTGGATGCCGCATCGTGAATTCCCTTGAATGAAGCTTTGACCTGTTTTCCCTTCTGACATGCAGTACATGTCTGATCCTTTGAAAATACTTCATTCGGAAGTTCTTCCACTAGAGACATCCTTGCTATCTTATTAAGAGTTTTAAAGTTCGGGATGGCTCATTCTTTTGTGCGAGCTAATTCGCTACTTTTGGAACTCTTGACAATCGGGCATGCATTTCTTGGGCAACTGTTCCAATCACCGTGGTAGATCGTCCCTTTCGTTGAACCGATTAGCAAAATGCGTTGAGTGGCTCGATTCTTGATAGTGCATTGGTCATCGAGAACTCAACATGAATCCGTTGTCGCAGGTGTGAAACCGATAATAGGTTGTGCCGGACCTTCGACATACAAGACTCAGTTACTTGTACATCATCATTCTCTAAGGTTCCGAATCCTTTGGTATAACCAAAGTTATCATCACCGAAGAGTACACGCGGGCCTTTCTGTTCTATGTAAGAGCTGAGGAGATGTTTGCTTCCAGTCATGTGCCTTGAGCATCCACTATCGATGTACCAGATAGTTTCTTGCACATCTCCTTTGTTTGTCAGACCCACGCGATCCTGCAGCCAAATCAGGCTTTAGGTACCCCTTTTGGATTGGGTCCTGAGGGGTTAGGTTTAGTTTTGGGGATCCATACAAACAGAGTACTTCTATTGAGATCAGTTAGATCAGAAGGCCTGATTTGTCTCCCATACCTATCAACATAATCATACGTCTCTTTATATGCTTTCTGATTAGTATGATTATTAGTGTGAACCTTGGGTGACTTAGAAGACTTGGGATTTATCTTTTTTGTTTGTCTTCTTTTCATCGATGTGGTTTCGTGCAAAGAGTGACCCTAGATTTCGATCAAAAGATTCATATCTTTTTTAAGGCATAGGTGGTTTTTGCTTTTTACGAAGCATGCTTATTAGGCAGCTGACCTTGATTGGGTCTCAGATTAGACTTCCCTTTTACATGTTATCTTTTCTGATTCCTGATCTGTTGATCAGGTTGAGGTCTCTTCAGAAGAACTGGGTTCTTCTGTTGATTCCTCTCGGCGATGTTTTTACCAGTTGGGGTCCATTTACATTTCCCTTCGGTTAGGCACACCGCTTTACACCGCTCAGCTCGGTTTTTTTCCTTATTAGATACATGTTTGGCTTTTGGTGTATCTTTGTTTAAACTTCGTCGATTACACCTTTTTGAGATGAATCGGTAGGGGCTTTTGAGGATGTGGAAGGGTTCTCATACCCAAGTCCCTTCTTGTTAATCGTTGTTCGAAAATAGGTGTTCATGTCTTGAACGGTTTTAGATAATTTTGTGAAAATCTCTATTTTCTTACGCAGATTATCCTCGAGATGATTTTAGACTTTCATGCTTCGGAATAGCTCATCGAATTTTGCTTGCGAGGATTTTGAAGTCATCGAACTTGTCATTTTGTTAATTGCGGTGATCTTTGATCCGCTTCTCTTGATCGAAGCTTTAACTTTCGAATTTTAAATTCCCCGGTTGCGCCGGCGGTTTAAGCAGATTTAAGTTCGGAGGCTTTCTTGAGATCATTCTCTTTAGCAAGGTGATTATTTACGGTCCTCGGCTTGTCGTTTTCAAGCTTCCACTATAGCATAAGTGTCTCTTTTGCATTGGAGAGATCCTCAAGCAATTGCTTTCGAGTAGAGTCTGCTGGTCAATCTCCAAAGCGGTGTGCTAATGATAGCAGTGTGTAAAGCGAACAAAGCGGGTTTGGAGGTTACCTCAGATTGGTCCTCCTTGGCCATCAGGCGAGATCTCATCATCATCGAAGAGAATATCGGATCTTCATTTCCATAGAAGTCAATGAAAGATCTGGCCGATCGGACATAAATCTTCTCTGAGGAGGAGTATCCGAGAATCCTCGGAGGGCGGAATCTGAATCGTCGATTCTCGACGATGTCGCCAACCATGGCATTTCGTCCTGTCTGTTGCTCTCTTCGTTTCCTCTTTTCTTCCCTTTCTCTTGGCGTCAGTGCAGGCGATCTCTTATTTGAAGTGACTGGCTTCTCACGGTTGAACCACGCTCCTTGATCCACTTAAACCTTTTCTTCCGGTGAATCACTCGCGTCTGTATGATCTATCGGTGACTTTTCCTTTCGGTAGTAGTCCGAGCTTCTTCCATGCGATTGGTTATCTCTTCTCTCATCATTTAGATTATCTCTTTTCCTTTCATCTCTGTGATCTCTCCGATCATCGATCTGGTTCTTTCGGAGATACATTATGCGATCTCCTATCTCTTCCTCGGCTATGTTGATAATCTTTATAGAATCTTCGATACTTACCCAGTTGAGTATTTGATTTCTCTAGTTTCCTGGTAAGCAGAGCGATCTGTTCTGCCTGACTTATGATGTTTCCAATGGGTTCATTGGTCTTCAATCTGCTGCTGGTTGCCTTAAAAGCAACTGATTTGGAAGTTGAGGCTTCAGCGGGCACCTCATCTTCATCTGCTTGTCCTCTCTCAATTAAATCGAACTCGTGAGCTTTAAGGCTCAAGAACAAGCTACTTGGCTTCATTTTTTAAATGTCTTGGCAATCCTTGATTACCGTGACCTTCATATCCCATTTCTTGGTGAGAGACCTTAAAATTTTGTAGTTGATATCTTTATCAGACATCTCTCTACCAAGTTCTCGAAGCTTATTTATTGACATTGTAATCCTTCCATCGAGCTCGTTGATGGTTTCGTTGGGCAGCATCTTCAATTTTTCGAACTTCACCGGTTAAACTGCGGAGCATTTGTCTTTTATCTGGTCATTTCCCTCGCATATTTCAGCTAGAGTATCCCACATTGCTTTCGCAGTTTTGAGATACTTAACTTTTTCCTTGGTGACCTTATCCATTGTTTTCATGATAATATGCCTTGCGATAGTATCTAGAGTATGCAGTTTCCTTTCCTCTGCATCCATCAAGGCTGGGCTTTTTCGTACAAGACTTCCCGGGGCAAAGTCTGGATCTCCTCCAACTGCAGGGTTGTCGTAATATATGATGATGGGTCCTCTTTCGATGACTTCCATCATTTACGCCACTAATCGAACCTAGATGGTTGGACATATATATGGCCAATCTGCATACTCATCGATTGAGAACTTCGCAGATCATGATACATACGAGGTGTTATCCATCTTTGAGTGTTTTTGGAAAATGAATGAGTTTTAAGAAGGTTTTTCAAGATCGAGTTCGATCGACCACAAAGATTCTTCCTCAAGAATCGATGATACACAAAGTCGATTGGTGCAGAGAACCAACCTTTGATACCACTTGTAGGTCGACGGGTTTTTGTGAGGGCGTAAGTCTAGAGGGAGGGTGAATAGACTTTCGCAAACTTTTTTTTGGCAGGGGTGTGATGGCGGTTAGCTTTGATCAGAGTCGCGAATGAATGGTTTGGGGTACGATAACCAACTTACTAATCGCCGGAAAGGCAGATCGATTCTCAGAACTATCGGTTTAAGCGATGTGTGCGGAAGCTTAAGTTTTACCCGTGAAAAACCGGTTTTTATAAATCGATTCCAAAGTTAGTGTTTTAACCGGTTGGTGAAGTGTCGAAGCTTGATCGGATCGAAGCTTGGTGCTAGTGATCTCAACTTAGAATATGTATCTTGCTTTAAAGGTTGTGCAATTGTGTAGACAGCGTTAATCAAAGCGGTAAAGGCACACAAGATTTATAGTGGTTCGGACAAACCAGGTCCCACGTCCACTCTTCCCTATCACAAGGGCACCAACTTAACCAATCTGGACTTAGTTTTATGTGTTAGTCCAACACAAGACAATCGACAGATATTTAAGGAGTTCTCACTCAACAGATCCTTAAATCGTAACTAGAAACCCTAGATCTGAAATCTTGCTAAACAACTTAACCTAACTTTGGGTTTTGGATAAGATTGTTTTGGTTCCAACTATGAAATCTTTTCTAGTGTTTAAGGTAGCCTATCGCCTAGATGAAAAGATTTCTATGCTAAGAACTTATGGGATGAACACTTAATAAAATAATCTTCTTGATCGTGTTCTTGATGCGGAAATCGATAATTGCTTGAGCTTCTTGATTGTTCGGTGTTTCCGTGTTTTCACTCAAGTGTGATCCCATATTTATAGACCTTGAAATCAAAGAGCCGTTGGAGAGCAATTTGAATTTCGTGCTATATTAGGTAGGTTTGCGAGGATTGATGTGGACGCGTCTTGAGAACGGCATGGCGAAAAGCGTGAACTTGTATTTTATAGCCGTTAGAGAGAGCAAAGATCAAATCCCTTTAATTATCGGCTCCGATCATACGTGTCTTGTTCTTATTGGTTATGAGCGACTTTTTCGGTGTTGTTCTTCCAACTAAGGTTGACATTCTTCTTGTTCGGATCATCGACGTATGATTAGGTGAAACATCGATTTTCACTGGTGGTATTTGATCGATCAAAAGGCCGATCGGTCTACCGATGGAGTCTTCTGGTGCGGTTGACTTAGCTTCAACTAGCGATTTCGGTGATGTAGGTCTTACAGTCCGATCTTCCGAAGTCATCGATCTTCAAGTATTCTGAGTTTGAGTTTTATGACTTCAGCTGAGATATCTGACTAGATTAGATCGATCTGATCTTTTGTTCTTCTCTAGCATTCTGGCCTGTCGGATATCAGCTGTTCTTTGGATCTTGGATCGACTTATACATATTGAGGTTCCCCTCAATATGTGACCTATCTATTACATCAGTTGTTCTATACAGTAATTATCAACTGGTATTCTATAGACGGTAATATAAACATCAGTCAGCTAACAGGTCTGACTGGTCCTATTACATGTGTTTCTGGAACTTTTATCAAAACTATAAATTTCCCAACAATGTTTGTTTCACTTTACAGGGGTTTAAGCGGACCCGACAACTTAGTGGGAGTGAGATCCTCATCACACTGGGCGATGCTACGAGAGTGGCAGCTGAAGCAGTGGGAGAAGTGCGGTTGTCTTTTGAAGATAAAGTGTTAATTTTGAGAGATGTTCTTTACGTTCCTAGTTTTAGAAAGAATTTGATTTCAATTTCTAAACTTTTTCTTGATGGATATTTGTTTACTTTTAATAAAGTTGTTACCATTGCTCTAAATAATGTGTTTATCTATCATGGAACGTTGTCGAATAATCTCTACACAATTAACTGTGCACACCACTCACGAAATGCATCCTCTGAGCCTTACACTTAAACATTTCACAATGGATTGTTCATTTCCATCTAGGTTGTGAATTTGTACTTATTTACAAGGAACTATTAATGTGATCTTCTGTGATCTGGTATCACCACATTAACTACAATGTATCTTGTACTATTATTGAACAGTTATGCAGTTAATATATATATATATATATCATTCATTCATATTTAAAGCAATAGTGATAAATAATTTATTTTCAGTAAATAAGACAGAAATTCAGTTTGGTTATACAAAGTAAAAACATACTTTCCAGTATAACCCCAACACAAGGACACCTTGACTATGAAGGTTGTATTCCGGTGAGTTGTATTGGGACCGGAAACGGCAGAAGCGAGGGTCTGTGTCTTATGTGGCGTGGGAATATCAATCTTTCCCTATTCACATACTCGAACAATCATATTTTAGCAAACATCAAAGGAGATACGAGCCCCAAAAATTAGCACTTCACGGGAATATACGGCTGGCCAATGAGAAACCATCGGCCCAAAACTTTTCAGTTACTCCGTCGTTTGGCTCCATCCCCCAGAGTCCCTTGGCCGTGTGTGGGGGACATCAATGAGATTTTATGGTGTGGCGAGAAAAATGGGGGAAATGTCCATCGTACCCAACGTATGGACGACTTCAGAAATACCATCTCTGACCTAGCACTCCAAAACATGGGTTTCAAGGGCCATAAGTTCACTTGGTCTAATGGTCGAGCGGGGGAGGCGAATATTCAAATCCGCCTCGATAGAGCTTTGGCAATCTTTCAGTTGCGTGTCCTCTATCCTAGCACCTCAGTAACACATCTTCCACGGTTATGCTCGGATCACTCACCACTCTCGGTGGATTGTATTGAGGGGAATCATCATGGTGGAGGTCAAAGGCGGGAGAGAAAACTTTTTAAATATGAGAAAATGTGGCTCAAAAATCAAAGTTGTTCCGAGGTGGTGAAAAATGGTTGGGATCGTGACAATCCCTCGCTATCTTTCATTAAGAGAATTAAGCAGTGTGAATTTTGTTGGGGAATAGTGTGCCTGGATCTATTCGAGGTGCAATTAAATACAAATTTAAATTGAACAATTATTTCTAACATGAATTAACCTATTAATTCAATTAGCAAATACCAACAACAATCATGCGTACAATAAATTCACATAAATTTCTACACATGCGGAATCTGGGAGTTTACGAGAAAGGTACCTCTTGGAGTGACAACCTTTGAGACGATGCATCAATCTTAGTTCCTTCTCAAGTATGTCCCAAGTCCTTGCCCGTAATTCGATGGAGAATTCGCACGAACAATTATAACAGAGGAGAAAAAGAAAAAATATTGCACCACCTTTGTGGATTTCTAATTTTTCCAAGACTGGAATTGTGAAGGGGATAAAAAATTCATCCCCTATTTATAAGAACTAGGGGGGACAAAATTTTAGTGATTTAGGGCTTCATGGGAAATTTCCTTGTATTTTCTCCAAGATACAATCTTGAATATATCTCATATATTCTATTTTTCATAAATAATCACAAAAGATCTTTTCCTCCCATTCTTATAATATTTTCAGAATCTTTAAGTAAAGAAACAAGATTTGGATTTTTTTTGAATTTATGGGATAATCTTGTATTCCAAGAACACTTATCTTTTTCCATAAAAATCTTTTCAAGAAAATAATTTCTCTTCTTTTCCTTATTTTTTTTGAAAATAATAGGCAAAAATTAGGCAATATTATTTTTTTTCTCCTTTTCATTAATTGGAATTATATTGGGCTACTTGAGGGGTCTTTAGGAGAATTAAGATTAGACCTCCAATGGGCTCTAAATTTTTAATATTGAGCCACAATATCATTCAGCCCATTAATATTAATTTACTCCACTATAAGATTGGACTTCCAATGGGCTCTGAATTTATAATATTGAGCCACAATATCATTCAGCCCATTAATATTAATTTACTCCACTATAAAATTAATATTGCACTATCCATCTTAATTCATATTACGATAATATGGCTCCCGGTTATTATTTTTCGTGTTTAAGATTATTTAGTCCATTAATTCATTAAGCCACTGAAAAGTTTTATATTAATTAATATTTTTTTCCTTGGAATAAAAACATCTCAACATTATTATCCATACCGGAACTTAATCCACTTGCAAGATTTGTATGATAAAACTTCTGAGCCCACCAAGGGGACAAATCAGAAAAGACCTTCCTTGCACACGTTGCTCTGTATTAAATCTTAGCAATTGTCATGTAATTAATAATATTGCCCAAAATACAAAGTATAGAATCGCCTCTGATTCTAAACCCAACGTATATCAAAGCAATAAATACTAATTACACAAAATCTAATTCTTCATTCCATAAGTCAGTACGGAAGAATTTATCCTCTCTATAGATCCTCTTCAGCGCATCACAATGCGCTAGTGCAATCTCTTGGTCAAGACAGTCCAATCTGAGCTTTGCACTTCAACTTCTACCAATGGAGTGTTCAATTCTGAAAGTGTGATGTGCGGGGTTGTGTTTAGTAAAATCAGAGTTATGTTACACTGAATGTTGTGACACTCAAAGTAACATTCAAAAGACAGAAACGGCGGAAGACTTAGAAACACAACACACAAATTTTAATAAGACTTTACACAATCTATATCAATATAGATTGTGAAGCCCTATGGCCAAAATCACTATTTATTAAAAATAATGAGTACAAAGAGGTTCACAAATCGACCCTCTTGAAACAAGATCAAGCATATGATCTAAAAGGCTAGGTGTATTTTCTACACTACCAAATGATCTATTCTAAGAACAAATTGAGCACCAACTCGAGGTATTGTAAACCCTACAATTACACTCTAATGGTAAAACAAAATCCACAACAACGGCCCTATCACTCTGGATGCACTCACGCACTCTACAGTTGATGCTTGATTGTTGCTTAAAGATGGCACAAGATATATAGCTATATTTGGCGATATTTGGCAATTGATGTGAACACCAATATCTTCTATTTATACACTTTGTGTATGCCTTACTAGAGCCTCCTTGAAGGATCTAGAAACTCTTCAATCCACTCTTCAATGATCTTTGTAACTGTCACTTAGTGGGTCTTCTTTGATCTCTGAAAAACAACCTCATGATCTAGTCCATTCTACTCGATTCTTGAAGCTTGTGGAACCTTCTGGAATCTTGCAGAACAACCTAGATCGTCAACCTGCAGTCAACAACATCAAAGATAACATTGAACATAGAAGTGTTAGTGGTTAAGAAGAAAGGACGAATTCTGATGTTGTAACCAATGTTGTAACATTGGTGGCAACATCAACAATCTCCCCCATTCGATCTTTCTGCTACAACACACCTGAAATACCAAATACATTAGGTATTGTGCATGATAGAGCTCATAGTCATATCAGTTGCACTACTAAGTGTCAAACCATTTTGTAGCTATCAAGAATCGAATCATCATCAAACAATTTCATTTGTTTGAGAAACTTCAGTCTGCAGAAAACTTGTCAAGGTATAATGTAAAACATATCAGAGCATATGACATATCAGAGCATCTGTGTATTACATTGAAACTCATCAGAGCAAGATGTAAGAACATATCAGAGGGAAAGGAACAATGGCACAAGTACAACATGTACCAATCCTTATACCTGCAGACAAAGTATAACATATATTCCTTGAACATATTTCCACCAATCATCAAGGTTAGATTACCAGAGCAATGAAAACAAGGATATCAGAGCTAGGAGACATCTTAACCTAAAAAACATCAGAATATCAACATCAGACCATGCTAATCATCAATATTCAAAATAACAGAATATCAGAGCAAGTCATAATACTCAAAACATAAACAAGTAAACCTATCAACTATTTGTCCAATAATTACATACCAACATGAACAGAGTTTTAGGAAATAAACTTGTAAAAATAAGATCAGTGAATATGAAGGATAAACAAGAGAGAGTGGAGGTGATGAAACTGATACATCAGCTGCAGCATCAACAAGGCCTGCACATGCTCCCCCTCATTTTGTTCTCAGCTCCCCCATTCTTCAATATCTAAAACAAACTCCCCCATTCAACCATCATGGGAGATCACCATAGACTTCCTCTATGATATCATCAATGTCAGCATCATCATCATCATCATCACCAGCTTGTTCATCGCTGACTGTTCATCTGTGCCTAAACAGGAGGATCCGCTCATTCTCTTCATGCACATCACCGAACAACAAATAGGACATCTTCAAAGAAGCTAGAACTTCAAGCAAAGAACTTCAGAGCATCGGGTGCTTTCCCTCTAGTGGAGCAGAAAGTAACCTCTCCCAAAAACTCTTCATAACATTCAGCTCAGCAATATGATCCTGCAAATTCTCAATTTTCTGAAGTATGAAATCCCTGTGAATGGTTACAGACTGAACTGGAGAATTTCTCAAGTCAGTGTCACCATCAGTGTTGCCAGCATTTGGTGCAACATCCGGATTTTGAACAACAGGTTCAACAACCTCAGGCTCAGCTTCATCTCCCTCTGCATTAGGCCTTCTGTATGGCAAGTCAAGGATTCTGTTTCCTTTCAACAACACTTTGGAAATTCCTAAGTCAGGAATCATTCCACCAAGACTTTCAACAGGTTCCCTAGCAATGTCTAACCTGTCCAGCAGAGCAAAGATCATACAAGGATATGGTAAAGCACTTTTCTTACCACCTGCACATTTCATAGCATTATCAAAGATTGTCCTCCCCAGATTGAAATTGTTCATGACCACTATCCTGTACATCAAAATAGTTTGAGCTTCAGTGATCTTGGTAGTGTTGGTAGTGGGCAACCAGTTGTACACAACAAACTTGTGAACAACTGAAAACAGACTTGTCAGCTTGGATGACAACACCCTTGTTGTCCATCTCCTTACCAAACCACCAGTAATACAGCCACAATCTCATTCAAAGTAGGAACATCATCTTCCTCGACATCAGGGGTTCTCAAAAATGCATTTATCACACCAGGATTAAAACCTTCATTCTGTCCTCTAAACCTCACATGCCCATATCCCCTAGAATTTCTTCTACCAGTTCCTTTCCTCAAATTGCAGTAAAACTCGTATACCCAAGTATTAAAGAAAGGTGAAGCAAACTGTACAGCATGTAAAAGGTTTCTTTCCTCAAAGAATTGAATCAGATTTTGCCTATCAAATTCATAAACTTTCATTCTCCTTTCAGATAACAAAAGTCTCCTTCTCATAATAGCAAATTTAGGACTAGAAATACCATGATATGCATCATCACTATCATCATCATCAGATTCAGAAGATGTGTTACCTTAACTACTTGAGGCTGATTCATCAGGATCATCAGAGTCATCTGGTTCACCTGATGGTGTTGCAGCACTGTGCTCAACATCTTCATCAACATCAGAGTCAGCAACAGGTTCATGCCTCCTCTTTGTTCTCAACTCAGTTGTAGCTTTTGTAGTAGCTTCAGGATCATTTCTGAACTTTGTCCTTCTTTCATTCCTAGCCAACAATTCAGCAAGAGGAATTATTTCATCTGAACTCTCTGAATCAGCAGGGGCATTAGCAATCCCATCATCATCATCATCATCATTAACATCAGCCGCAGGCTCAGATGCTTCACTTGGTTCACTTCCTCAGCAACCAATTTCTCACTCTCCTCAGCAACACTCTTCTCAACAGAGTGCTCAACTTCCTCAGCAGACTTCTCACTCTCCTCAGCCTTCTCCAAACTCTTTTCTGATTCAGAGGAATCAGGCACAGCAATTGGCCTAGAGGCTTGACCCAAATCAGAAGTCTTACCCCTCTTTGTCTCAGAGTAGTCAACCTTGGGCTTGTAGCAGTTTGACCTTCTCCTTGGTTTCACAGGGCTTCTCTTCCTCTTTGGCTTCTTGAAGAAAGTACCAGCAGCAGTAATGTCAGCTTTAGCCTTCTCAACGGGCTCCCCCATGGAAATGTCTTCCATCTCAACATCTGCTTGAGCATCGGGTTGCACGGGCTCGACATTTTCAGTGCTTGGTTTTGGATTTTCAGCCCCAACAATAAAATCATCTGGGAAAACACCACAAAGAGGGTTCAAGGATGAGTAGTTAGAGAAAGGTATGATATTAACTGGAAATTCTCCAAACATAATCGTCGCAGGAGTGTCAGAGCGTTGAAGCGAAATGATCGCCTCGCTCACGTTCGGCGGATGTTCGGTTTCAGGGAATGCAACCGAAATTGGTTCTGGGTTCAACGGATTCTGGAGTGTTGGGTTAGATGATTCAGCAGTAGGTGTGGCATTTGGTGAATTGATCGAAGACGCCATTGATGCAAGAAGGTGAAGCGGGTTCGTGATTTCAGGGTTCTAGAGGAAGGGTTTGAAGGCGTCTTTGGTGAGGTGTTTTGATTTCCAACCATTTGCCCTATATATATCAAAAGTGTTAGTGACAAAATAGAATTAAAAATTCAATTCCAACTAATACTTTATAACAAAACTGGTAATACCTCAACTTCTTCAAAACTTCAGTACGCAAAACTCAAAAACAAGTTTTTAGTATGAAAACCAACACCCATTCGATCCTTAAATAGAATTAGAAATCAGTATGTTACAAGTCATGATCCCACAAAGTGAATGTTCTAAAAATGGAGATAATGGGGTGCAATGTGATGAAACCATCACTCCCACTACTTCCATCATCCAACAAACACACGATCCCTGCTGATTTTTAAAAAAAAATGCCCGAAAAAAAATAAAACAATGTACAAACTGAAATTAAATAAAGTGTGGCCAATTTTTGTATTTAAATAATCAATTTAATCAAAAAGTCACAATTTAAATAATCATTCAAGTAAAATCCAGTCAAATCAAGTCAATGTTGCAATCAAGAACGGCACACACACACTTCAACATTCATTTTGCCTGTTTTACACAGCCAATGTTGCACTTTTATTTTTTCTTTTCTTTTTATACACTTAACTCATATTGATCCACCTTTTGAAAAGAGAACATTGTAGTAGCGAACTCCGTGCCCCATAGTTACTCAGTGGATTATGAGCAAATTGATGTTATATCAATCACCTTTTGAAAAGAAGACATCGTAGTAGCGAACTCCGTGCTCCATAGTTACTCAGTGAGAGATTACATCCAAAGTGTGTATTTTTTTTCTTTTTGTGCATTTAAGAAGTGTGTGTCCAGAAAATCACAATGACTCAACTCAAAAAACATATCCAAACCATGAGAATCGATCAAATCAACCAAGTGCTAAAAAAATCAAACCAGATGTTGCTTCAAATGTTGTAACATTTGTTGCAACATCCACCTTACAGAACTCAGATAGTACACAAACCAAGAGATTTCCTCAGAAAGGAAAACCTCTCATGATCAAGGGCTTTAGTAAAAATATCAGCAAGTTGATTATCAGTGGGAACATACTCTAACTTCACAATTTCCTTTTCTACAAGGTCTTTTATGAAATGATGTCTTATACTTATGTGCTTGGTGAGAGAACTTTGTACTGGGTTTTTAGAATGTTAATAGCACTAGTATTATCACAAAACACAGACAGGATATTATTTTCAAGTCCATAGTCATCAAACATCTTTTTCAACCATAAAAGTTGTGTACAACAACTACCAGCAGCAATATACTCAGACTCTGCAGTAGATTGTGAAACACAATTTTGTTTCTTACTATGCCAGGAAATCAAGTTGTTACCCATGTAAAAGCAACCACCACTTGTGCTTTTTCTATCATCAATGTCTCCAGCCCAATCAGCATCACTATATCCAGTCAGTACACTGCTTGTGTCCATTGTATACCATATACCAAGATCTGTTGTTCCAGCAACATATCTAATAATCCTCTTCACAGAATTCATGTGAGATTCCTTTGGATTAGCTTGGTACCTAGCACAAACACAAACACTATACATAATATCATGTCTACTAGAGGTGAGATATAGAAGACTACCTATCATGGATCTGTACAGTGTGTGATCAACATCTTGACCAGCACTGTCTTTGTTCAACTTCTGAGTTGATCCCATAGGTGTTTTCATATGCTTCGAATTCTCAAGACCAAATCTCTTAACCAGGTTCTTAGCATATTTGCTTTGACAAATGAAGATTCCATCATCTTTTTGCTTGATCTGCAGACCTAAAAAATAATTCAAGTCTCCAACCATGCTCATCTCAAATGTAGATGACATTACCTCAACAAATTCATTCAGCATCTTGTCTGATGTTGCTCCAAATACTATGTCATCAACATATATTTGTGCAATCATCAACCCTTCATCAACCTGTTTAATAAACAAAGTCTTGTCTGCTTCTCCTCTAACAAAGCCAAACTGCAAAAGAAATTCAGTCAATCTGCCATACCAAGCTCTAGGAGCTTGTTTCAAGCCATACAATGCTTTCTTAAGCTTATAAACATGATCAGGATAGTGAGGATCTTCAAATGCTAAGGGTTGTTAAATATAAGCTTCTTCATTCAAGATATCATTCAAAAATGCAGCCTTTACATCCATTTGATGCAATTTGATATTGATAAAACATGCAATAGCTAACAACAATCTAATAGATTCAATCATAGCTACAGGTGCAAATGTTTCATCAAAATCTATACCCTCAACTTGAGTATATCCTTGGGCAACCAATCTAGCCTTATTTCTTACTATGTTTCCAGACTCATCAGTTTTGTTCTTAAAAATCCACTTGGTTCCAATGACATTAGTGATACCAGGTCTTGAAACTAGTGTCCAAACATCATTTCTCTGAAACTGATTAAGTTCTTCATGCATAGCATTTATCCAATTTTCATCATTTAAGGCTTCTTTGACATTTTTAGGCTCAATTACAGAATGATAGCATTCAGAATTAACCATGTTGCATATATAAGACATACAAACAGATCTCACCATATCTTTTGAGCTTACCCTTCTTCTGGTTTGTACTCCAACAGAAGAATCACCAATGATTTGGTTTGAAGGATGGCTTTTCATGATTCTAGTAGCAGGTACCTTGTCATGAGTGTATTGAGTATTGCTTTCTGAACTTTCTGTTTTTTGATTTTCAGAGAATGTTGTCCCAGATGCCGTGGCATTAGGTGTAACATCCTTTGAATTTCCAGAATTTCCAGTTCCAGCATAAATCTCAATATGCTCAGACACATCTTCTTCAGTACATTTTCCTGCTATGTTAGTTGTATCATCAAAAACAACATTCACAGATTCTTGAACAGTGTTTAACCTAAGGTTGAAAATTCTATAGGTTTTACTATTTCTAGAATAGCCTAAGAAAAAACCTTTGTCACTTTTGAAGTTGATATCTATCATTCAGAATATAACACACACAACCAAACACATGAAAGTATTTCAGATTTGGCTTCTTGTTGTTCAGAATCTCATAAGTTGTTTTTGAACTTTGTGGCCTCATAAAAACTCTGTTAATAATATGGCATGCAGTGTTTAATGCTTCAGCCCAAAACCTTTTAGAAAGATGTTTAGCTTGCAACATTACCCTAGCCATTTCTTGAAGAGTTCTATTCTTCCTTTCAGCTATTCCATTTTGTTGTGGAGTTTTAGGAGAAGAAAACTCATGCATTATAACCTTCTTTTCACAAAAATCAGAAAATAAGCTATTTTCAAATTCCCTACCATGATCTGACCTAATCTTACTCACTTTTAAGTTGTATACAGTTTTAAACCTTTTATACAAAACCTTAAAAGCAGCAAAAGTTTCAGATTTTTCTTTCAAAAACTCAATCCAGGTATATCTAGAGAAATCATCTACCACAACCAACGAATACCTTTTACCTCCAAGACTTTTTGTTTCCATAGGACCCATAAGATCCATATGCAGCAGCTCAAAACATCGTGTTGTCGAACAATGTGACAACATCTTGTGTGACACTCGGATCTGTTTACCTTTCTGACAAGAACCACAAATCATGGTTTCTCCAATATTCAGCTTTGGTAAACCTCTTACAGCACCAACCTTCACAAGTTTCTGTATATTCCTATAGTTAACATGTCCAAGTTTTTGATGCCATAAAACTTATTCAGCATTATTGGCTTTGCAGACATTGTTAGTTCCAATAAGATAACAATTATCAATTGACCTATTACCAGTCATAAGACACTCATTTTCATTATTCAGAACATAACAAGAATTCTTATCAAACTTGACATGCAAATTGTCATCACACAGTTGACTTATACTAATCAAATTAGCAAGCAAACCTTCAATATGTAAGACATTAGACAGTTTAGGATATCCTTCAACATTGAGAGTACATTTCCCAAATATTTTCCCTTTGGAACCACCACCATAAGTGACATTTCCTCCATCAAATTTCTCATAATCAGACAGGAAATTCACTTGACCAGTCATGTGCCTAGAACAACCACTATCAAAGTACCATACACCAGGCACACATGCTTTCAGAGATGTATACACAACATTACAAGTCACATTTAATTTACTGACACATTCAGTTTTAGCACATTGTGACTCAGAAACTTCAGCTCGTAACACCTACATGTCCTCTTTCAATTTATCACAAAAAGGACGAATATGACCATGATCAAAACAATAGTGACACACATACTTTTTTTTCTTCATTTTTAATATGAACTTTTGTTTCCACTGGAGCTTCAACATTAGTCTTTTCTCCAGCTTTAATAAATTTCACAGGTTTAAAGCTTTTAGAAGTAGTTTTAAAACCAAGACCAGAAGTATCAGATTTACCAACCATCAAAGCATCTTTTAAAACTTCAGTACTTTTGGCATATTTCTTGAAACACAAGGTTGAACTTTTCAATTCTTCCTTAAGTTTAGAAATTTCCAAATCCTTTCTTGTTAAGACAACTTCAAGTTTGGTTAGTGAGTCTCTCAAGTCATCATTTTCCTTAGTCATAGATTTTAGAATCTGATTTTGAGATTCCCATTTATCAAACGAATCTTTACAACCTGATCCACATGATTCACTATTCACAACAGATGTTCCTTTATCATCAATTAAACCATTAAAACAGTTAACAGTTTTATCAGAACAATCTTCATCTAATGTTACTTCAGATGTGGTAACATCTGTTTCAACATCAGAATCAGAATAGTCCAGATCATCATCTAAGGAATCATCATAATCTATTCTAGTATAGAATGCACGTTCTTCATTTTGTTCTTCATGCTCTTTTCATCAGATTCATCACTTAAAGTAGCATTGAAGTTCAATTTCAGTTTAAGCAAGGTATTAGCACATTCATTCGCATAATGACCATACCGATGGCATGCATTACATTGAATAGACTTTCTATACTCAGGGTCAACTTTGTCATACCTGCCTTTGATTCCATTACCAATTTGCCTTGGTTGGAATGCATTACCTTTCTTTTCAAAGATTTGTGGAGAGTTGTTGATCTGAATCTTTGGTTGAATGTTGCCTTTGAACTTGCTATTCCTCTTTTTCATAAGAGCTTTGAATTGCCTTGTCATAAAAGCAATGTACTCTTCGGGGTTGGAACATATGTCAGCAACATCATCCTCTGAATCATCTTCAGTCACAATAGGCACTTTCTCAGCATTTGAACATGTTTCACCTTTGAACACCACCACTTTCTTTGCATCAGCTTTGTGATCCTTCTCAGTTGTATTCATCTCATATGCACGTAGCATGCTGATCAGTTCATTTTGACTTAGTGTATATGTATCCCTTGCCTCTTCAATTGCACAAATCTTTGCATTGAAGCGCTTACGTACAGTACGCAAAATCTTATGAACTAATCTCACATTGGAGATGGGATCTCCAAGAGATTGAGCTTCATTTTCAATTTCAGTGACCCGTTCATTGTAAGAAGAAATTGTTTTATCCTCCTTCATCTTCAAGTTCTCGAACTTTGTCCCAAGCATTCGAAGTCTGGACCTTCGAACACTATCCGAACCTTCATTGTGCTCTTGCAATCTATCCCAAGCTTCTTTTGCAGAAACACATGTTGATATGATCTTCAACATGGTCATATCAACTGATGTGAATATTTCATTTAAAGCTTTAGAATTGTAGCTAGCAGTTGTACTTTCATCATTAGTCCAATCCAGTTCACGTTTGACTGTAACTTCTCCTTCTTCATCTGCAGCATTCTTAGGAGGTGTCCATCCTGAAAGTATACTTCTTCAAGCACGTTCATCAATTGACTTGATGTACATTCTCATCTTTGGTTTCCAATATGCATAGTTTGTACCATTAAGAATTGGTGGTCTCAAACTTTGTGGAGTAAGTGGATATTCCATTGCCATAACTAAAAACAACACACTTGACACAGGATCTAACTTAGTAAAATCAAGTTTCAGCTCTGGTGCCAACTGAAAGTGTGATGTGCGAGGTTGTATTTAGTAAAATTAGAGTAATGTTACACTGAATGTTGTGACACTCAAAGTAACATTCAAAAGACAGAAACAGCGGAAGACTCAGAAACACAATACACGAATTTTAATAAGACTTTACACAATCTATATCAATATAGATTGTGAAGCCCTATGGCCAAAATCACTATTTATTAAAAATAATGAGTGCAAAGAGGTTCACAAATCGACCCTCTTGAAACAAGATCAAGCATATGATCTAAAAGGCTAGGTGTATTTTCTACACTACCAAATGATCTATTCTAAGAACAAATCTAGCACCAACTCGAGGTATTGTAAACCCTACAATTACACTCTAATGGTAAAACAAAATCCACAACAATGGCCCTATCACTCTGGATGCACTCACGCACTCTACAGTTGATGCTCGGTTGTTGCTTAAAGATGACACAAGATATATAGCTATATTTGGCGATATTTGGCCATTGATGTGAACACCAATATCTTCTATTTATAGACTTCGTGTATGCCTTACTAGAGCCTCCTTGAAGGATCTAGAAACTCTTCAATCCACTCTTCCATGATCTTTGTAACTGCCACTTAGTGGGTCTTCTTTGATCTCTGAAAAACAGCCACATGATCTAGTCCATTCTACTCGATTCTTGAAGTTTGTGGAACCTTCTGGAATCTTGCAGAACAACCTAGATCATCAACCTGCAGTCAACAACATCAAAGACAACATTGAACATAGAAGTGTTAGTGGTTAAGAAGAAATGACGAATACTGATGTTGTAACCAATGTTGTAACATCGGTGGCAACATCAACAAATTCCATCTAGGTTGTGAAGATGTACTTATTTACAAGGAACTGTTAATGTGATCTTCTATGATCGGGTATCACCACATTAACTACAATGCAATGTGTACTAATATTAAAAAGTTTTGCGATAAATAAATAACATTCATTCATATTTAAAGCAACAGTGATAAAATATTTATATTCAGTAAATAAGAGTACATTAGTTTGTTATTACGTAAAAACATACTTTCACGTATAACCCCAATAAATTTCATCTTGGCTGTTGGGATCGGGATATGTTTGGGGGTACTGGCAAAAAAATCAATTTGGTAAGAGAACAAATCAATTCCCTCCAGAGGCAAACCCAAAGGGAGGAGGTGATAAGAAAAATGGGAGAAACACAACAGGAGCTCGGAGAACTTCTAAAGCAAGAGAAAATCATGTGGTTCTAGAGGAGATCGCGGGCCTTTGGCTCAAAGATGGGTATCGAAATACCCCATTCTTCCACAAGAAAGCGTCTCAAAGATGAAACAGGAATCACATTTAGAGCATTAAAAACCAGAATGACGAGTGGGTCAAAGGGGAGGAGGAAGTGGGAAAGGTGATGAGGGAGTTCTTTATGGGTCTGTTTTCTTGGGTCAATACTAGTTATATGCACCTTGTTATCGAGTCAGTTGAACTAAAGGTCTCGGGGGACATGAACAACACCCTTCTTCAACCCTACACGGAGACAGAGGTCAAGGAAGCCCTCAAGCAGATGCATCCGGCAAAGGCCCCCAGGCCCAATGGTATGCCTCCTCTCTTCTTTCAGCATTTCTGGCATATTACTAAATCTTCTCTTGTTGGTATTTGCTTGGATATCTTGAATAACAATATGGATCCAACCCCCTTGAGCCATACATACATTTTGCTTATCCTGAAAGTGAAATCCCCCGAGAGTCCAAAAGATTTTCGCCCCATTAACCTATGTAATGTTGTGTTTAGGGTCATCACAAAAGTCATTGCAAATCGTTTGAAAATTGTCCTACAGTCTGTTATAGCCCCCAATCAAAGTGTTTTCGTTCTTAATAGACTGATCACTGATAACGCTATGGTTGCCTTTAAGATATTTCACTTTTTAAAAAAGAAGAAAAAAGGTAAAAAAAGATTGGGTAGCGTTAAAACTTGATATGAGCAAAGCCTATGATTGGGTTGTGTTAAATTGGGCTTTGATGTTAGGTAGATTGAGCTTGTGATGCGCTTTGAGACTACTGTCTCTTACTCACTTCTAATAAACGGCTTCTGTACCGAGAAATTTCTTCCCGGTATGGGCCTGCGTCAGGGTGACCCCCTATCCCCCTATTTGTTTCTTATTTGTGCAGAGGTTTCTATTCCCTTATAAGACAGGCGGTAGCTCATAGTGATGTTACTGGGGTCAAAATGGCTCGGTCCGCCCCACCCGTTTCCCATTTGTTCTTTGCGGATGACAATATCCTTTTCTTTCTGGCCAGCCGACAAGAGATCTATAGGGTGACCGAGATCATCCACACACATGAGGCATCCTCGGGACAAAGAATCAACATTGACAAATAGGAACTCGTTGTTAGTGGGAACATTTCTAATGACAGAAGGGAGGAGATCGGGCAGCAACTTGGGGCCAAAACGGTGGTCCATTACTCCAAGTACCTGTGCCTACATTCAGTCATTGGGAGGGGGAAAAATTCGTGTTTCAAACTGTTGTTGACAGGGTGATTAGCAAACTGAAGTGGTGGAAAGAAAAAACTCCCACAAAAGTTGGGCAGGAAGTTTTGATAAAGTTTGTAATCCGAGCGATTCCTAATTATACTACGATGTGTTTTTTCATGTTCCCCTGGTCTTTGTGTGCAGACATTGAAAAAGTCGTTGCAAGATTCTATTGGGGAGCATCCCCGTGGGAGAGAAAGAAACATTGGTTCAGTTGGGAAAAGATATCTCGTTCGAAGGATAGGGGTGGTTTGGGATTCCGTGAGATGTTTTACTTCAATTTAGCAATGGTTACAAAGCAATATTGGCACCTCTCTCAAAACACCGACTCTTTGGAAGTCACGATTTTGAGAGCTCGTTACTTCCCGAGAGGTAATATTGATTCGGCAACCATTGGGTTTCAACCAAGTTTTCTTTGGCAGAGTATCATAAAAACCAGGGACCTGGTTAGGGAAGGGTCAGCGTGGCAGGTGGGGGATGGCACCCAGATTCGTTGTTTCAAAGACCGGTGGATTGGTACAGACCACAGAAGAAGCCCAACATTAGAGGGGAAGTGGAAAATCCGGATATACGTGTGGCGAATCTGCGACTCGGGGGTAGGGGTGATTGGAACCAGTCACTGATTAATGCTCTGTTTGAGGAGGAGGATGCAAAAGAGATTACCCAGATTCCTTTGAGCTCAAGATGCGTTAACGATAGGATTGTTTGGAACTTCACAAAGAGTAGCAAATTCACGGTGAGATCAGCGTACCACCTCAATGTTAATCGCTTCTCCTCATGCACGAGAAACCTCCCATCCAGTAGCGAAACACACTCACTTTGGAAAAAATTGTGGCATTGCAAAGTCCCTCCCAGAATTCAACACTTCTTGTGGCGGGCGTGTAACGAGGCTCTCCCAACTTTTCAAGCACTTGCACGGCGGGGGATCCTAACTGAGGTCATCTTTAAATCGTGTGGTGGTGAGGTGGAAAGTACGACACATGTTCTCCTCCGATGCCCAGTAGGTGCCCTTTTCAGATTTTATCCCCCACACACTTGGGGATAGATTTTAAGAGTTTGTTCTGGAACTTGCTGTCCTCGCTACCGGACCCGGGCATCACCATTTTCGCCACCACGGCATGGAACACCTGGAAGGCAAGAAACACCTTTCGTTTTTAGCAGGTCATACAAAATCCTGCACTTATTGCTTCTCGATCCATTACTATGGCAGGTGAATTCTCGACTTTAGCATACACTGGAAAACATCTGAGGAGCAGGGGCAATACTCTTGAAGCGTGGAGTCGCCCGCCGCCAGCCACCCTTAAATTGAACTCGGCGCGACCGTCTTCTCCGAGGGCTCTGTGGGCTTTGGATTTATCATTCGTAACAAGCGGGGCGAGGTTCGTTTGGCGGGGACTAAGAGGTGCACAACGAAAACTGGAAATAATACCCTCATTGAGGCCTTGGCTCTTAGATTTGGCTTACAACAGGCGGAATCAAATGGCCTCAAAAATCTGATCCTAGATACTGACTCCAGAAACCTTATTTTGGCTTTGAGAAGAGAGGAGGAGATCGACACTTATTACATGATGCTGGTTGAAGACATTCTTTTTTTATTAGAAAAGATGGCCAATTCAAAGTTTAGTTTTGTGCGAGGCGATGCAAATCAAGCAGCACATACTCTTGCATATTCGCGTTGTGATGTTGAATTTGAGCATTTTTGGTATAGCGAAATCCCAGATTGTTGTTACCACGTCGTTGTACAGATGTAAGGCGTGAGCCTGATATTTCTTGAATTAATACACGGTTACTTTTTCTGTCAAAAAAAAAAGTTCAACAAAACCATACAATTTCAACCCAATCAGGCATCCATGTCTGACTAATAAACATTCATAAATTGAAACAAAATTGATCAGAACATTACAAGCCGAATAGACCATGGACTGAAAATTGTCCATCTTTGGCAAAAACCCCAAAAATCAAATCGAATTTTAAAAATTCTGAATTGAAGTAGATTCAAGAAATGCACGAAACTCGTATATAATGAAGAGCGGATCCAATAAAACATTTCTAAATTAATATTGTTGGAAGCGTAAAATTTCATTAATTTAGAGAGTGTTGGGATATTTTAGTTTTGATGAATTATGCCAAAACATTATCAACTTGTGTTTTTGAAGCTAATCTACAGATAACAAGTTGAGGGGGAACGAGAGAACAGATTGAGGGAGAACTCACGAAATCAGAAGTAGATGATCGAGATCAGACGAGGCTGCAGACGAGACTGATCGAGATCAGATGAGTTAGATGAGTTCGAAGTTAAACTGATGAGCTGTGCAAAATCAGAAGAGAAGAAAAGCTAAGCCAGCTGATCAGAAGAATCAGAAGGTCAAATGATCAGATGACCAAAACTGAACTGATCAGGAGACCAGATCAGATGACCAGATGACAGGATCAGAAGAGAAGGTTGCAGATCAGAAGAAGAGCAGATGAGACTGATCGAGATCAGACGTGATCGAGATCAGATATGAAGATGAGCAGATGGTCAAGATCAGACGTGATTGAGACCAGATGTGTTAACCTGATATGCTAACCTAATATGATAATCTGATGAACTAATCTGATGCAGATAAACTGATATGTGACCTGATGCTATACTGATCTGATCATGTGAGCTGATCAGATCAGGCGAGAAGAAATCAGATATCAGAAAACCAGAAATCTGCATACCAGATCAGAAGAGAAGTCATCTGAAGTCATGTTCACTGAGAATCAGAACGCTACTGATGATCAGTTAGCCTGAGTGCTAGTGACCTGAGGGTCAGATTGTCTGAAGACAGAAGAACTGAACTCAGTTAGCCTGAGTGTCAGTATGCCTGATCAGATAAGGTCCGCTGAAGAGAAGTCAGCTGAAGGCTCAGATAGACCTGAAGGCTCAGATAGACTGAAGACACTGAGACTCAGAGAATCCTGAATGATTCCAAGGCGAGGAATCTAAGGAATATAGCCGTTAGAATCAGCTGACGTGGACCAATGAGAGGAAGACAACCAGCCTGGAAAAGCTGCAAGAAGCTACAGAATAGTATGGATTTGAATGTGACTCCATCCAACGGTAACATTCAAATCCACACTATAAATACAAGTTCTTCCTTCATTATCAGGTGTGAAAAGCGGAAATGAGAAGATAGCAACGATGCTACAGAGCCAAAGAGAGTTAAGCTTTCCCACCCTAGAACACAAGTCTATAGATATACAAATATAATCAAAGAGTGTTCTAGAACCCAACCTAAGTAACCCACGATGTATCTTAAGCTTAGAGAGATTTTCCCAACCTTAGCATTGAGGCTAAATCATTGTAAGGGAAAATCTCACCATAGTTGGAGACAACACCAAAACCAAACCCCATGGTGAAGTGAGGTAGTTGTTAGGCAATCCCGAGTGAGGGTGATAAGTCCCGTTGGAGTGTGAACTCGTTAAACATCTATAGGCAATCCCGTGGAGGGTGATAAGTCCCGAGGCGAACCCTAGAGAGGGTTATAAGTCCAGTTCGAGTGTGAGCTCGGTAAATATCTATAGGCAATCCCGTGGAGGGTGATAAGTCCCGTTGAAGGAATTTCCCTAGAGAGGGAGAGTGGATGTAGGACTGGTTGTCCGAACCACTATATATTGCTGTGTTAATTTACTGTTTTATGTTTATACTTGTCATATGCATTCGATTATAAGCAAAACACAACACATGAGCCTAAAAATGCAAAAATCTGTAATCACTCTGCCCTCACCCCTGTTTTATATGCACTGAACTGAAATGTTTGCTTCCGCACGCGCAAAATGGGTTTTCCCACCCGGGACCATCAGAGAGGTTTTTATTAATTAATTGATAAATTAATAATTTATTAATTATTTAAAATAGGTATTTATATTCAGCGAACTTAATCTTAATTATATAGAAAAATACATGAATATTATATATTTTTTAAAATAAATATGAACATTAAATATATAGGTACTTGAATCTAATAATAATAACATCGATAATCTTTTATAAGTTTTTGTTGCAGTTCGAGAACGTCACGCCAGAGCTTTTGGATGTCGTTAAAAATGTTACAGATGAAATTTATTTTGATTAATTTAAATTTTAATATAAATTAAATAAAAATATATTCACATTTTATTAAATTTATCCTAACTCTCTTTGTAATTTGGAGATTATTAATTTATGATGTTCATGGATCATATATTTATATAAGAATTTTCAAAGACATTATTATCTTATTAATTTATCGAAATAAATCATTTGTTAAAGGGGCTCAAGTTGGATCTGAAGAAAATTATTAACTTAGTCTTAGAGACGATATTAATTTACCTAGTATTAATTTATGGAGATTCTACTGTATATATTTCACAATTTAATTCAGAAAAATAAGAGAAGGTATTGATCGCTCATAAATGAAGTCAATAAATTGTTACAAAGAAAGGAATAGAAACCAATTATCAAGAACAAAAAAATTCGAAGATGACAAATGAAAAATCCATAACAAGCTGTTAAAACGGAAAATGTAGAGATATAGAAAGTCTCTAAAAAGTTTTAGAGGTAAAGTTATAAATGGCTAAAAAATATTTGTGTCATTAAATTTTAAATTGATTTTAATCTAATCAATAGAATAACTATTTGGAGAACTAATTACGCTTAATGAACCTATTAATATTTTTAATAAAATAAGAAAAAGAATTATCTCACCCTATCCACTATCTGCACGGGAACTCTCCTCCGACCTCCAATGACAGTTGATGGCCGCTCTTCAGTTCCACACGTTATTCTTCCCGTCCCACACTTTATTTAAGTCCGCACTACATTTACATTAAGCTCGTACTATCATTAATTCACACAATACCACACTTTAAGTATGTACCACAATTTAGTTAATCTCGTACCACCTTTAACCTTCTACCATAATTTATTTAAGCCCATACCACCCCCTTTAATTCACCTTCTACCATAATTTATTTAAGTTTATATCATCATATGTTAAACTTGTATCATCATTCTAAAATATCGGCAAGGAACGTTGATGCTTTCCGGGCAAGTGAACGACATAGTGATGCCTTGAGCGCCTGCCTATTTTGTGAGATGATCGCTGCATGAAATCGGTGAGTAAGGTAAGCGAGAGAAAACACTTTCCCATTCATCAAAACCCTAGCCTTAACCCGAAACCTACAAGTGCAACCGTGAGGAAATTCCCAAAACCTGTGAGAAATAGTAGACATGGTGGCAAAGAAGGTCGTAACAATGTGAAGCACACAAATAATGGTAGATTCCTCCGTACCAACCAAGTTTTTCATGATGGAAAAGCCAAAGAGTGCAGTTTTTACATCACTAACTTCCCTGAAAGTTGGAAGTCAAAAGACTTGGCGGACGTGTTTGCAAAGTTTGGCAAGGTTAAGGACGTCCTGGTCCCAGACAAGAGAAATAGGATCGGATGGAGATTCGCTTTCGCTCGCTTCGTGGATTGTGAATCCATATTAGATTTGGAGAGAGAACTTGACAACATTTGGATCGGTAGTTATAAGTTACGAGCCAACATAGCAAAATACAAGGAACAAGTTAACAAGATCGTGGCGAGGGCGGAACGAGCTCAAAATCGGGGCAGAATAGTTAATAAAGCTATGGTCAAGGAAAATATCAGTTTCGCAGACACGATTAAGATGCAGAAGCAGTCCCATAATATGACTGTGGGCAGTGATAAAAAAGTTGGAGCAAAAGTTACTAATTTGACAGAAAATAAGCAGGTTAGTGTAAAAGGATCTCTAAAGAAATACAATCCCTGAGGGAAGGAAGCGGATTGGTTAAAGAGGGCTTTAGTGGGGAAGGCAAAAAACACAGAGGATTGGCCAAAAGCTATCCAAGTTGTCAAGACTCTGGGTTACAAAAACATACATCAGCCCCCTAAATGGAGATTCGTGGATAATTTTCGGTAATGAGGAATCGAGCGTGAAAAACTTTGAGGAAGAAGAGGAGAAATGGTTAATAGAGTGGTTCTTCGAATGGCGTCCGTGGGATGGAATATCCGAAAGATGTACGTGGATTCAAATAATTGGTATTCCATTGGACTTGTGGAACGAATCTTTCCTGCAGTGGATTTTGGGGGAAGATGGGGTCATCACAAACAAGCAACCGATGAAAATTGGGCGTTGCTCGAGTTCGCATAATAACTACAGTTTTCCGGCATATACTTCGGACTCTACTATGCTCGATGGGGGTAAATCATTCTAGATATCACTAATGGAAGAAGTCACTGTCTTATCGGAATCCGTCCAAAATCACGATCAACAAAAAGTGGAGTATTTTCACATGGCGACAAGCTGATGAATTTAATGGTGGCTAAAACACCATCGCCCATGGCGGCAGACCAAGAGGCGAATAGGGACGCTAACATTAATGAGAAGAGAAGAACAAACTGGAAAAGTAGTGAAAATTCCAAATCCAGATCACCAATTATTGAAACCATTAATGTTGACGTTAATACGCTGGCGACGAGTGGAGGAGTATGAGGAATCTAGTGGGATATTCATGGAACCAGGCCGGGACATGGCGCATAGTCAAAGTGAATGAGAAAATTCTGGAAGAGGCCTCTAGCAATACTAGAGCGCTTGGTGGCCGCCTCATCAAAAAAACATGGGCAGAGATTCAGAGTTCTATTTTATCAACGGGCAGCTTGACGGGTCGGATCCTGCAAACCAAAAAGTAGTGGGCCGTGTGTTAGTACGCAATGAAAATAATCAAGAAAATTATACACATAATCTGCCTCCAAATACATCCCTGTGCGAATTCTTCAAAGAGGGACGGGTTCTCCAAGAATGGAATCTCGAAGCCCACTCTTGAAACCTACGGAACCTAAAGCGAATCTCTCCTCAGTTAGATATTCCCCACTTGGAATCACACTGGAGACGACGCTGGATCCACAGGAAATTCAGAGAGGGATAGGAGAAAGAGGCGGAATACGAAAAGAAAAAAATTCATCGAGTGTTAAGATGATTTTTCAGAAAATCAAAAGAGATCTTGGGCCAAATTTGGAGGTAGAGGCCGATGAATATGAAACATCGATTCGGTGCGATGAAAATCAACATGTGTACAGCGATTCTAAAGAATCGTCGTCCGGGGCATGAACGCGTACTAAATCAAAAAAGTTTTAGAGAGCCAGAAAGAAACGTATGCGGAAAATTCAAAAAAAAAAAGGCAGTTGAAGGTGAAGGAAAAGGAATGGGCATTTTCACAGAGGGTCTAGGCGATTCCATTGAGAGGCGAAAGTTATCAGCTCTGTGTGGTAGGCACCGTGCGAGTCAGGATACTATACCAAAATCACCGAAAGCAGTGGAAGTTCAAGAGGCTATAGATCTGTGAGTTGGGAAAACAATTGGGGGTTATCAATGAGAAGAACGAGAGCTGGGTATTCAGTCGTATTAAAGAGTTGGAAACAAGGATCGAGGAGGGGAAGAAATCAGGACAACTGGTTGTTGATCAATGAAGCTCCTATCTTATAACATTAGGGGGCTGGGGGCGAGCTTGAAGAAACAGCAAGTCAGGAATCTAATCGGTAAGTTTAATCCGGATTTCATTTGTGTTCAGGAGACTAAAATTAGTGATCATGACATCTTAAACTGTGATACAATATGAGGAAGTGGTCTTGATATCGGCTGGGTAGCAAAAAATTCGATAGGTCAGGCTGGGAGCTTATGAATTTCTTGGGATAAGGAGAAATTTGATTTTTCAAACTCATGGGTAATAGAAGGTGCAGTGGGAGTAGAAGGGCAGTGGATTTCTTATGGGAAAGAGGTGGTAATAGTTAATGTATACGGACCTCTTGACACTGGAGGGAAAATAGAATTGTGGAGAAATTTGCTCGAAAAAATTCAGAACAGTGCACTATAGTGCTGGTGCCTAGTAGGCGACTTCAATGAGGTCTGCTTCATCAGCGAAAGGAAAGGAAGGTCAGTTTACAATCCAAGCTCCAATTCCAGAAAATTTGAAGAATTCATAAGTGAAGCTGGATTGACAGATGTACCACTAGTTGAGAGAAAGTTCACTCTGATCATTGTCCAATCTTCTTGCACTATACTGTTCAAAATTGGGGACCGAAACCATTTCGGTTCTACAATGAATGGTTGAAACATCCTGACTTTGTGAGTTTTGTTGAAGAGAAATGGAGTAATTATGAGTGCTCAGGGTGGGGAAGTTATGTTCTTAAGGAAAAATTGAAGATGCTTAGAATCGACATCAAAGAGTGGAGCGGTGAGAAATTCGGAGACTTGGAACGGTCAATCTTGGAGGAAAGCAAGATATTCAATGACCTGGATCGAGCACAGGAGGTCAGAGATCTTTCCGAAATAGAGTGTACACAGATGAAAGAGCTGAAAGCCCACATTTGGCACTTAAAGAAAATCCACAATGGATATAAATTTCAGAAAGCTCGGGTGCAGTGGATTCGGGAAAAAGATGCAAATACAGCTTTTTTTCATAGATGCATCAATAACCAAACGAGAGCCAATAGAATTCATGGTCTGAGCATTGGAGAGGAGTGGGTAGAGGATGCGGGCAGAGTGAAGAAGGAGATTTTCGAGTTCTTCAAAGGGCATTTTTCAAAAAATTCAGAAAATTGGTTATCAATCAGTAGCTTGGTCCGAAAGAAGATTGATGAGGAAGATAATTTGTTTTTGATCAGCCCTTTCTCCGAGGAGGAGGTGAAATCAGCAGTATGGAGTTATGGGGGCAATAAAAGCCCCGGCCCGGACATAAATAAATTTGTACGCAAGATGTGGCATTGCTTGAAGAAAGACATCATGAGATTTATGGAGGAATTTCATCAACATGGGAGTATTGTTAAAGGAGGTAATCCTTGTTTTGTCACATTGATACCAGAAAAACAAGATTCCTCAAGTATAAAAGATTATCGATCGATTTCGTTGATCGGGTGTATCTATAAGATTTTGGCCAAGGTATTGGCAAACCGACCTCCAAAGTAGTGGGTTCCGTAATTTCCGAGAATCAGAGTGCATTCGTGGGAGAGAAGCGAATTCTGGATAGCATCCTAATTCTTAACGAGTCCGTCGATTTTATGAAGCGATCAAAGCAGAAGGGGATTTTTTTTAAGGTCGAGTTTGAGAAAGCATACGATTCGGTATATTGAGAATTTTTGGATGATATGATGCGAGCAATAAATTTTAACTGGAAGTGGAGAAAATGGATGAGAGGATGCCTCTGGTCTACATCTATGTCAGTCTTGGTGAACGGTAGCCCGTCCGGTGAATTTTCTCTCCAAAAAGGCATCCGTCAGGGAGATCCTCTGTCACCTTTTCTATTCATGATTGCAGCAGAGGGATTGAGCTGGGTCATGAAGAAAGATGAAGTGGAGCAGATTTTCGATGGCCTCGAGATTGGGCTTGATAAGATTCTAGTGAGTCATTTACAATTTGCAGATGACACTATTATAATGGGACAAGCAACGGTGCAGAATGCAAAGTCTTTGAAAGGCATCTTAAAAAATTTCGAGATTGCTTCTGGAGTGAAAGTCAACTTTCAAAAAAGTTCTCTCCATGGATCAAATGTACACGAGGAGGATATGAGTTCTCTGGCTAGCATCTTGGGGTGCATATTGGATCGGGTTCCATTTGATTATCTGGGGCTCCCGATTGGAGCTAATTTCAGGAAAAAAGAGGTGTGGAAACCACTCGTGGCACACTTTCATCGGAAATTATTTGGATGGGAAAGGAGGAATTTATAATTGGGAGGAAGTATCACGTTGTTGAATTCGGTTCTTTTGGCATTGCTATTATCTCTCATTTTTAAAGCCCCTGAGTGCATAATCAAAACCATTACCAAATTGCAGAGGAATTTTCTTTTTCGGGGGGGGGGGAAGAATCATGTCGAAAAATTGTGTGGGTTAAGTGGAAATATGTGTGTGTGGAAAAGTCGAGGGGAGGTCTAGGTGTGCATGATTTAAAGAATTTTAATCTAGCTCTATTATGTAAATGGTTATGGAGGTGGGTGTCGGGTGAGAAGTCATTGTGGGTAGATATTGTGAAGTCCAAGTATAGGTCTTCTAGTATTGAGTAGGTCAATGGGTCATAGTCGAAGGGTTGGTCATTGTGGTGGAAAGATTTGTCTGAAATCTGGTGTGGGTCGGTTGGGGTGTATCTTTCGGAGTAATATTGCCTTGTCTTTGGTTGATGGTAGAGTCTTTAAGTTTTGGTCAGATCCTTGGTTGTCAGGTCGGAGAGTCTGAAAAGTTGCTTTCCAAGCTTGTATAGGTGGTCAGCTCAAAAGGGTGTGTGCGTGTGTGAGGTCTTTTCTTGGTCCGAAAATTGTTGGTTATTCAAGTGGGAGATGTTCTTTACTACTAATGAATTGCTCGAGTTGTGGGAATGACAGATGTATTTACAGGGTGAAGATCCGTTCGAATTGCCCAGACTCATGGGAATGGCGTGGTTCTCTGGGAGGGTTGTTCGAAACCAGAGAAATGTACCAGCTGATCTCCTGGGCTGATTGCGCATAAGAGGAAGGCACGTTTCCATGGACGAAGATTTGGTGAAAAGTTATCCCCTCTAAGGTAGCCGCATTTGTTTGGAAAGGAGTTCGGAGCAAAATCCCAACTAAAGGCAATCTGTACAAGAGAGGAATCTTGAGGTCTTCCGATTCGACTTTGTGTTCGTGCTGCAACTTCTCGGAGGAATCTTCGAATCATTTGCTACTTACATGTCCATGTTCGTTACTTGTATGGGAAGCAATATGCATTTGGTTGGGCAAGCCTTGATACTCGCTAATAATATTCATGAGCATTTCCTTGAATTTGTAACACCCAATTTGAATGGTACAAAGAGGAAAGTTATGAGCTTAATTTGGCAATGCAGGGTTTGGAAGATTTGGAAATTGAGGAACAACATTGTGTTTAAAGAAAGTGTCTATACCTTGGATGAGCTTATCGATGGTATCAAGTTCAGCTCGTGGAAGTGGATCCGTTCTCATTATCCGCTAGCATTCATTGCTTCAGAGGCTTTCTGGGAATCTCATCCGTTAGATAGCATTCACCTGCAAAATTGTAACTAGTTTCTTGACATATATGTTGTACTCTGTGAATGAATTTCATCTTTATTTCTCAAAAAAAAAAAAAAAACTTGTATCATCATTAATTAATTCACCTTATACCACGCCTTAAACCCATACCACCCCATGTGAAGTTAGTACCACAATTTTCAAGACTGTATAATTAAATTATTTAGCCCATGCCAACGTGTTAAATATTGTATAATCATAATCTTAAAGCCGTACTATCCTATATCATAAACTCTAAAACTATAAGTTAAAAAAGAAGAAGAAGAATGCCTATTGATTTTATCTTTGAGGAAATCTCAGAAGGAGTATTATATTATTCTTGACATCTCCATAATCGTTTTAATATATATATATATATATATATATATATATATATATTTTTAATATATATATATATAGGTGCCTATTAGCCTGACACATCTCCACAACATTAAATATTTTTTCGACTGAATAATTGAAAAAGAGAGAGAGATGGTAAGGCTAGAGGGCAAAGGGAGACTCATGAAAATACATTTTAGAATTATAACTTATAAATAGGTGTAAAATAATTACATATAAATATGTATATTTGTACTTTCACATGCAATTTTGACAATATATATAATTTTATTTATATTTATTAATAACTTACATTAACAAATTGTATCTATTAATAATTTTCTCGGTGGCAAGAATGAGATAGTTGTTTATGAGAAAGAAGTTATTACAATGAGATAGTTGTTTATGAGAAAGAAGTTATTGCAAAAGAGGAGACATGGGCGGCAAGAGGAAAAACTTTTGGGGAGAGAGATTAGGGATGCAACCGAGAAGAAAAGGGAATATGGAGAAAAATAGAAAAAAGTAACCTCACTCATTTTAGGAGAAGAGCAGTTCAATTCCTCTGTGTCAATTTTTTGTGTTCCAAGATTATTTCACCTCCTGGATCTTTAAAACATGGACTTAGGGTAATGGTGGTTCGTTGAATTTTTTTGCCCATTACATGTGTCATTAATCTACCATATGGAGCACAGAGTGGAACACAAATATATGGAACAGATGATAATCTGCGGGAGAAGAGGGATGAGCTTAGAATTGTATAAAAATGACAAAAGAACTCGTACAAAACGATCTTATACGTGAGACTGGGTACAATTTAACAAAAATCAATATTCATTACTCCTAAAATATTAAAATATCAATGACTAAATTATGTTCCATCTAACCGGAAAACCGTCTCATACAAATGTGTTATCTATAATGATATACTTTCTTATCATTTTCCTCTTGACTGAAAAAGACTGAAAATAAAAAAATTTATAAAAATAAAATTTTAAAATAAAAACGGACTAAGAATGGAAGTTTTCTCAAAAGTAAAATTATAATATGCAAATAATAAATAACATGGATATAATAATAGATAATTGCAAAAGTAGACACTAAACAGTCCAAAAGTATTTATCACCCTGAAATCAATTTTTAATATAGACTGATAGATAGAAATAGATTAAGATAGGGTCCTAATCATATATAATAATATATGAGAGGTTATTATTTATTAGAATATTCTAGTAATAGAAATTGTCAAGCTGATGTATTTTCGTTGCTTCTACGTACAGAATTCCCAAATCAGTGGTGATTTTCTTCAATACGTTCAAACCCTCGTTAACTTTATTTTCCTCAATTGTCCTCATTGCGAAAATGAGATCAACGGATAAACTAATGTCGTGCCCACATATAATTCGTATATTTTGAGACCCAGTTAATTATAAAGAAAAAGACATACTCCATCCGTCTTATTTTTTATTATCTGATTACTGTAAACACGGAGATTAAGAAAAAGTAGGAGATAATAATATTAAATGGTGTAAAGTGGGTAAAGTGAGTTTGATGGAGAGAAATAATTGTATTAAATAGTGTAAGTGAGTTTGGTGGAGAGAAATAATAGTATTGAAAGTTTTTTTATTTCCTTTTTAAGAAATGGTCAAACAAAATTAGGACGGTTATTTACGGAAAGTGGACAATCAAAATTAGGACAGAGGGAGTAGTATATAGTGAACAAATTTCACGCAAGGAGATCCATAAAATTAAAAAATAGTGTGACTTATATTATATATAATAGTGCATCAGTCATGATAATTGGAATGTATGATTTATTACTATAATAAAAAAAGTATTATTCGTGATACTAAAAAGTATAACTTGTATTACATTGATGACAAAATGGTACGACTCATATGACAAAAGAGGAAGTTCCATATGACATATCTACTCAAACACACTTATCGATATCAATCGAGACTAAGAGGTTGTTTGGCACAGTTTATAAGCTCTTTAAAACAGCTTATAAGTTATTTAGGAATTTATAAGCTCCAAGCTCCTTAATTTTGTTTGTTAAATAAGATGTTTAACGTCTTATAAGTTCTTAAAAATAAACTCTTTAGAGCTTATAAGCTCCAAAAAAATAAATTAGAATATCTCTATTTATCTTACAAAAATTGTATAAGTTTTACTCCATTCTAACCCGGCCCGGGCATCTAAACATAAAAAAATAAAAAATAATTATTTTATATTATATTAAAATTTTAAAAAATATTAATTATTAATTAAAGAATTTATAAGCTTTATTAGTCAAACACTTTAACAATTTATAAGCTACTTAAAAAGTACTCCCTCCATCCCGCTATGTTTGTCACGTTTCTTTTTGTTGAATGGTTTAAGGAACAACATTAAAATAATAGATAGTGGGTTTCTATAGTATTTAATTGATAAAAAGTGAAAGGTATGTGGGGTAGTTGGTATGAAAAGTGAGAGGAATAATATTAAAATAATAGGTACTGGAATGTTGTTTTTTCCTTTTATGGAATGTAACAAACATTTCGGGACATCCATAAAAAAAACGTGACAAACATAGCAGGACGGGGGAATATAATTTATAAACTTTTAAAATAACTTATAAAACATTAAAGTTTATAAGACATTTAAACGAGGATTAGTCAAACAATAGTAATAGAATTACGGCGTGTCAAGAACTAAAAACTGAGCAAACTTATAGTACTAAAGAAACACATTTTCCCCTCAATAGTAAAAGTCAGAGAAAGCTACACTTGAATGCATATTTACGGATATATTGTGCCGGCCACTATTTCTGACCAACAAAATATGGAGTTAGATATAAGTGTCTATTTTTTGGTGCGTAAAGTTTTATGGGACAGATCAAAAAAAAAGTGTGCTAAGTTTTTTAGGACAGATGAAGTATATATTTGGGAGTGTGGATTTTGTAGAATTCGAAAAAGTAGGATTTTGAAAAAATATATGATAGAAATAATACTATATTCTAAAAAGTAATATATAAATGATTGAATGATTATGCAACGATAATAAAGTAAAAAAATAGAAGAGAGGGTATTGAGTTGAATAAATAATAATAATTAGAAAAAGTAAGATAGATGATTGATAGTGTATTGAAAATTGTGTTTGAAAAAAATAAAATAAGTATATTATAGGTGTTATAGAGTAAAATTGAAATTCTATACTAAAATCCTAATAAGCAAACAGGTATTTGAAATTTGAAATTTAAAAGAGACTTCTCAAACCATAAAGAAACATATCCTTAATAAATGTTCATTTTCTTTTATTTTTCTAGAACATTTTTTGATCTTATTGTGGGGTAATTTGGACAACCAGATTTGGACATTTTGAGGGGGGCCAAGTGAAACTCACATTAACAAAGTAAAATCCACGTTAACAAATATTTTTTTGACATGTGTTTTTGGTGCATGAGAATGAGAGTTGCTCCTTTTGAGTTAAGTTGTTGAGACATTATAAGCCACTCAAATTAATCAATGGATTTGATTTTAAAATAATAAATTTTTCAATTTAATTTTATCAACAGAATTATGTTTTGTTCGTAGTATTAGATGTATTAACATTCATGCTTTCTACAAAGACATGACACATTTCTAAATCTATAAAGCTAGAATTGTATATAAAGGTAATTGTTGAGACAAATGATAGGATATGGGAAAGAATCTCTAATGCACGGATTCTTCAAAAATTAACAGTATGCAGTATCGGATTCGCCTGGGGTGCGATTCGGGTGGGATTCGTCTGGGATTCGCACCCGATTCGCCACGTGGCGAATCCCAATTATTTTTAATTTTTTTATTATCGGATACGCGTATCCTGTTCCGAGGATACGCGTATCGGATACGTATCAGGATTTTTTTGTAAAATTTATTAAATTTTGGGGTTTTTATTTTTGTAAAAAATTAAAACTTACTAATAATTTGAAGGACACACTCTAAAACTTATTAAATATTAAAATTTATTAATCTTTTATTATGATTTATGACTTGTATGTGTTAATGATATTTGATTTAATTATTGTTTTGTTACTTATGAGATGAATTCCTTGATATTAGTACTTGTGTTTTAAATACTCTTGATATTACTACATGTATTATATATAATTGTTATAAATTTTTTAATATTATTACAGGTGATATATATAATTAAATTAAAAAAATTGACGTATACTGGTCGTATCGTATCCTAAAAATTTAAAAATCTACGAATCCCCGCACCCGATTCGTATCGTATCTGCACCCCGCACCCGTGCAACACAGAAAAGAATACTTTCATTATTTAAATAGTATTTTGATGTTTGTGTATGAAATAAAGAAAATCAGCAAATTTTGGGTATAATTTAAGAATAATATTTTAACACTTCAAAAGAAAGATAATTTTATGAATCGTTACACAAATTCTTGCCTTAAAAATTATAACTTCGCTATTATTTAAAAAAATATATCTAAAACTAAAAGGTTTTCTAGAATACACCAGAACAGTAGCCAAAAATCATAATTAGAACTGCTTTAATATATCATATCTAGGGTCCGTCCATATTGGGCACTACCCAACTAGACATGCTCACGGTTTCGGTTTCGAACCGGCGGTTCCAAAATTCTGGGAGGGGGAATCGGAATCGAACCGTGGCCAAGGCGGTTTCGGTTCGGTTCTCGAACCGGCGGTTCCGGTTCCGAATCGCCGGTTCGGCCGGTTTTTTTCTTTTTTTCTTTTTTTTTCATATATTTTTTCTTGTATTTCTTAGTTTTTTGGATCTAAAATTTGAAGGAATGTATAGTTAGACATGAAATTGGACATTGTTATTGTTAATGTGAGGATTTAAATTGAAGATTACATTAGTAATTGAACTATTATAAATTAGTAGCTATTACAAAGTAATTGAACTATTACAAAATAGTAATTCTAACTTAAAATAAGCTAGTAATCTACTATTACAAATTAATTGAACTATTACAAATTTATAAATTACAAAGTGAACTATATTGAATTAGTAATTACAATTACAACTTAAAATTTTAAACTTTACAAAATAAATTTGGGGGAGGGGAGGATTTAAAGAAATTGGACTTGAGTTTAAATTTAAGAAATAAACTTAGAAATTCTAAGTTTGAAACTTAAAATTAAGTTGCCTACGTATCCAAATAGGAATCAAAGTCCACGTAGTTCTCTTACCTCAAACTTACCTCCTTGATTTGGATCGATTCGATTCTTCATGCATCACTTCCGGTGGTAGTTTCTTCGGAGCTATCTTGATCATCATTATCAATAAATTCTTGACTTCTCTTTTCGGCTCTTACCCAATCATCAAGCAAGCATTGGTTTTCCACGTTTTCAACGGTCATATTTGATCTCGTTGCATCCAAAGTGTAGCCTCCCAAACTAAAAGCTTGTTCAACGGCAACGGTTGAGGCGGGAGATGCAAAAATTTCTCTTGCTAGCATTGACAATATTGGATAGATATTTTTCATCCTCGACCACCACTTTAGTATATTAAAAGTAGTGTTGTCTTCATCTTCATCAAGCCGAACAAATGAAGAGGATAAATAATGATCAAGTTCGTAATAAGGGTTAGAAGTAGACCTTGGACGTTTTTGAGAACGCTCATCATAAAAACCCGTTAATATATCTACTTCTTGACTCATAGAAGAGCCACCACCTAAATTTTCTTCAAAACCGGGACCACTATATTCTCTAAATAAAGACATTAAAGTAACTTTAATCCGATTACCAATCTCTTCCGGATTAGGATATACATCATCTTCACCCATGACCATATGTCTATTAGGAAATAAATAATTATAATACATATTTAACATCATTATTAATTCATCAAATCTTACTCTAGGATCAAACACTTTAGCAACCAAGAATAGATCGGGAATATTTGTAAAATATTTTTTCCATTTTTGCATCATAGAGAAAGTAGCACCACTTAATAAAGGATTTGTAATATTTTCATTTAACACATGAGCAACTTTAATACAATAATCAAGCGCTAAATTACCGTGGGATAATAAACACCGGATAACACTTTTGTGGAATCATTAAAAATTCCCAAAATTTTACACAAAGAAGTGCATGAATCCCAATATTGAGGATATAAAACGAATACCACAATTTTCTTGAGTAAAAATGTACATAAAGCGTCTTTATAATCCATAGACTCCTTTAACAATTTATACGTGGAATTCCAACGAGTTGACACATCAAGAGAAAATTTTTTGGGATGCATATTGTATGTTCTACAAAAAACTTTCCATTTTTTCAACAATTTTGAATGTCTCGACATATAATAAATAGCGGATCTAATAGGACCAACTTGTTCTTTCAAAGCATCTAAACCATCTTGAACACATAAATTTAAAATATGACACATACATCTAACATGAAAAAAATTTCCACCAAGATATGGTTGACAAATATTTGTAAGATCTTCAATAGTAGCCGTATTTGCACTAGCATTATCAAAACCAATAGAAAATATTTTTTTAGTAAGAGCATACTCATTTAAAATATCATGCAATTTATCTCTAATATTAACGACATTGTGTTCTGTATCAAAATCTCTATAAGCAATCAATCTTTTGTTAAGAGTCCATGAATCATCAATCCAAGTGCATGTAACTCCTATATAACTATGCTTTTGAAAATTATCACTCCAAATATCCGCACATATACAAACTTTAACATTTAAATCGGCAAATAGATTAATCAAAGCATATTTATACTCATAAACAACTTTAGCAACATCACGAGTAGTAGTATGACGTGAAACTTTTTTTGCCGCGGGTTGAAGACCAAGGTTAACAAAATCATTCCAAAAGGGATTATCGGCAAATTGAAAAGGAAGGTGTTGTGTGCACACAAATTTAGCTAACAATTTTCTATATTTCATTTGATCAAATGTAAATAGAGAAGTGGGGTTACTTACCTCGCCTTGAACTCCACCACCGCCACCGGTTGACGTAAATCCACGAAGTTGTGCTTGGTTTGAACTAATTCCAACTCTATCCGGATGAAAATGTCCCATATCCCCCTCCTTTGACAAAAGAATATATTTTCTCACAATAGTTGCAATGAACTTTAATAGTACCATCCTCGTTGATCACTTTATTAAAGTGACGTGCAAAAATATCCAACTTAAGTTGAGCTCGACTTGGAGTTGGGGTTGGAGTTGGCTCGGCATTGGAGTCGGTTGGGTGGTTTTGACTTTCTTGAGTAGGACGTCGTGGACCTTGTGGTATAGCATCATCTTCAAGAGGATTCTCATAACCGGGACCAAGTGTGGCCTCAATATCATCTAAACTCCACTCGATCGGTCTTGCGGTGGTTGTGGAAGATTTAAGCGGAAGAGGTGGAAAAAGCTTTGCCTTTTTACCCTTACCCTTGCTTTGATGGCTTGCCATAATATGTATGTAAGTGTATATGTAAATAATATATGTATGTAAGTGTAGTGTAATATACTAATATGTATGTAAGTGTAGTGTAATATACTAATATGTAGTATAGTACTATAGTAGTATACTAGTATAGTGTAATATATAGTGTATATAATATATAGTGTAGTATAATATGTAGTGTAGTATGATATATAGTTTAGTGATGTAATATGTAAGTAATGTAAATAATATGTAAATAATAAACTTTGAGAATTGAGTGAGAGTTGAGACTTGAGAGAGAGATGAGAAGAAAGTAATGAGTTGAATAACTTTGGAGTGAATTTTGGAGTGGAATGAGGTGGTATTTATAAATGAAATCTTGAAAAAAAAAAAAAAAAAAAAAAAACCGGTTCACGGTTAAAACAAGCCGGTTTCTGAATCAACTCTTTAATCTCGGCCGTTGGATCTCAACGACTCTTTAATCTGGGCGTTGGATCTCAACGGCTATAATTTTCAAAATTGAGGCGGTTAGGTTCGAGAATCCGGTTCGTTTTGGTTTTGCTAGAACCGGAACCAAACCGTGGGATTTACGGTTTCGGTTCGATTTTGAAACCGCGGAACCGGCGGTTCCAAAACCGCGGAACCGGCGGTTCCGGTTTGAACCGGCGGTTCCGGTTCGGTTTGAGCATGCCTATACCCAACACTCCCATTAAAGTCTGACATGCATAAAAGTTTTTTTTCTTTTTTTTTTAAATTCTTACTTTTTGGCAATTGAATACAAATTGGCAGGTCATCAGAAGTGCAGTTAATACAAATAGATTTATTAATGGGAGAGGTGCTAAATGAGCAGATTCTGCTCAGGACAGAATTATTAAAAAGTTTTTGTCATAAAATCAAGTCCACCCAAAAATTTATCATCAATCAAGTACATCAAATTTAAAATAGCATTTTCTGTCAAGTGCAAAATCTGTCCACCAAGAATTACCCTTTATTTATACCTTTATTTATGAATTGTGGGCAGGCCCTCTTATTTTCGAAAAAATAAAATATTCATACATATATCACATCGAGGATTGGGTCACTTGTACACGCAGTGCACTGTGCATTCATAGTGCATTTTAGAAACATGCAATTTGTTATATTAAAAAGTATAACTTATTTATATTGAATTGTGCAAAACTATTTTTCCATATTAATAGTTACACGCTTCAGTGTAATTAAATTACAATTTTCAACATAAAAAATACGCACGTTTTTTAAATGCATTATGAATACACGGTGCACATTAATACATACGAGACATAGCCCACATGGAGTCATGTCAATATCTAATCCTGCACCTCCCTCAAAAACAAAAAAAAAACAAAAAAAAGAAAATCTAATCTGGGACCATTTTGATAGAATGCACGGAATGACCTCTCATCACATTCACCATTCGCAATATATACATCCCACATATTTATTCTTCTCAACAGTTAAAAATACTATAAACACAACCAAAAATGATGCTTGTTTTCCTCATCATCATCTTCTTCTCTTCCCTGCTTTGCTTGTCTTCCTATTCCACAAAACACTACAACCAGGCCCGAAACCGTATCCACCGGGCCCACGGGGCCTTCCCATCATCGGAAACCTGCACCAATTCGACACCGTCGCTCCTCACATCTACCTCTCCCAACTCTCCAAAAAATACGGGGCTCTCATGTCCATGAAGCTCGGTTCCGTTCGTCTGCTGGTCGTCTCATCAGCAGACACCGCTAAGGAAGTACTCAAAACGCAGGACCTCAGTTTCTGCAGCAGGCCCAAGGCTCTGGGACAGAATAAACTCTCCTACAATGGATTAGACGTCGCTTTCTCGCCTTACAGCCATTCCTGGAGGGAGTTGAGAAAGATTTGCGTACTTCATCTCCTTAGCAACAGGCAAGCAATATATATATATATATATGGAATTTAAACCAAAATCTTCCGTCAAAAAAAAAATCAAAATCGTCTCATAACTTTGCATTTTTATTTAAATCATCTCATAGTTATTAACTTTTACAAAAAGACGTTCTGGACAATTTTAAGCCACCTCCGGAGATTTGAGATTAAATTGGATCAAATTCAATATATGTGGTACTAAATTGAAAAAGTTAATATTTATGAGACTATTTCAATAAAGATGCAAAGTTATAAAACTATTTTGGTTTATTTCGCATATATGTACATATCTTGGGTCCAAAGGACCACTGCTCCCCTCAAATTTTAATCTTTGTTTTGGAAATTATAATTTTTGTTAATTTATTTGTTATAGACTTATAGCATAGTGCTTGACTGATTATGGGGGTGTTTCCAAGAAATTATAAGGGATTATAATCACCTAAAATTGTGAGTATAAGCAATTTAAAGTGTTTATTTCTCTTTTGTTAATTAGATTAAATAAGCTCTCAAAAGTTATAAGTTAAAAGTGGATTGCTTTTGGTAGCTTATGAGTATTTTTTTAAGTATTATTTGTTTTTTTTATAAACACTATCAATTTTTCTTTGAATTTTTTTACAAACACCATCAATTTCTACTATATAATCAATTTTCTTATAATCACTAATTTTAATCAGTTTTTCAAAAAGATAATTTTTTGCAAACACCCCCTATGTGTATATTATTAGATACATACCACGGTTAATTTTTTTCCACGAGTGAGCAATAAACTATTGAATGATTGTTTGGTAACATATATCGTAATTAAGTTATATGCAATGAGTACAAGTTTCAAAGTATTGAAATTAAAATGTTGTATGATGTTTTTTTTTTATCGGGCATATGGTGACTCGAACCCATGACCTCACGTTATGATGTAATTGTATTATGTTATGTGACTACAGGCAAGTGCAGTCGTTTAGGCCTATTCGGGAAGCTGAAGTGTTTGGCATGATAAGAGACATATCTGCTAGTGCAACTGCAGGTGAAGTTATCAACTTGAACAAGTTGATGTTGTCGTTTTCGAGCACGTTGATCTGTACCGTAGCGTTTGGTAAGAGGCTTGACGAGGAAGGGACGAAAAGGAGGAGGTTTGATGAACTTATGATTGAATCTCAGGCTATGCAAGGTGGAGTGTTCATTTCGGATTATCTGCCTTCGTTTGGTTGGGTGGATAAAGTGAGTGGGATGATTGTGAGGCTGGATAAGGTTTGTAAGGAATTGGATGAATTCTTCAAGGAGCTGATTGATGAGCACCTGGAAATGAGCAGACAAAGCTCGGGAAATCCCAACATTCTTGATCTTTTGATCCAGCTAAAGGAGGACAAATCTTGTTCCCTTGACTTAACATGGGATCATGTCAAAGCTATACTCATGGTCAGCAATCTTCTTTTAAATAACAGATTATACAGAACTTATATAACTTCTTGTCATTTCAAAAAATTATTTTTTATCTCATCTACTTTCATTCTCGGCCACCCACCCCTCTAGAGAAAATTGGAAAATTTGTGTTCTTTTCAAAATATAAATCGATACAGAGGTGTTTTAGTCTTTTCAACTACAAAGTAGTATTTCAGGGCCTGCTTGATTGGGAATAATGGAAGGGGTAATAAAAATTATTCTCATTAGTAGTGTTTGGTAGCTTTGATACACCCATAATGAAAATAGAAGTAAGCAATTGATTACCCTATTTTCATTACCTAATTCACTCATGTAAGCATTCACTCAACCCTCCTAAGATGATATTCATTATTGATTTTCTAACTAAACAATAACAATACAATCAAATTACCATTATCATCATCATTCTCTAGTCATATCAAGCTGCCCTCAAATTTTTTCAATAAAATGACCATTTTCTACCCTTTAACCCTTCTATTATTCGCAACTTATTTTATCGGAACGTTCCTCAACCATTTACATAGTTCAATCCTTACAATATTCAATATTTTACACAACATTTCATTAAAATGGACCACACATAAACCAATTCAACTCATGTCTTTATTTTTAAAATAAAGCCGGACAGAATCATCCCTCGTAAAACAATCAAATAAAGGAAAAAGTGCACTTCTCTTAATTTGTGTGAACAAATTAGGATGCAAATAATAGTGGGACGGGAGGGGAGTAAAAAAATTTCTTCATACCAGAACGAGTTAGAAATGATTCAGATTTCCTGTTACGCAATCCATTAGAAACCCAACCTCCTTCAATTTTTATTTTATTTTATTTTTAATTCCACGTGAATTGTACAGGATATATTTATTGCTGGAACAGACACAGGTGCAGCAACGGTAACCTGGGCAATGACAGCCCTAATGAAAAATCCAACAACAATGAACAAATTGCAAAATGAAATCAGAGAATCAGTTGGAGAAAAAGGTGAAGTAAATGAAGATGATCTCCCAAAACTAGCCTACCTAAAAGCAGTGATTAAAGAGACCATGAGATTATACCCACCAGCTCCACTCCTACTGCCTAGGGAAACACTCGGAGTATGCAACATGAACGGCTACACAATTCCACCTAAAACTATGGTCCTCATAAATGCATGGGATATTGCACGAGATCCAGAGTACTGGGAAAGTCCGAATGAGTTTAAACCCGAGAGATTCTTGAACAAAAATGTGGATATCATAGGGCAAGATTTTCAGGTGATTCCGTTTGGAGCAGGGCGAAGGGGATGCCCCGGAATATCCATGGGACTTGCAAATGTGGAGCTCACTCTTGCCAACCTCGTTTACTCGTTCGATTGGCAACTGCCTCCTGGGACGAGTAAAGAAGATATTGATGTTGATGTCTTGCCTGGGATTACCATGCATAAGAAGAATCCCCTTTGTGTTGTGCCTATAAATACGCATCTTCATCACTTGTAAACTTGTTCTATATAATGTGACATAATGTTTTATTTATTTCAATAGACTTATGCTTTGCAATCAGGTTTAACTGTTCAACTTCAGAGTTGTCAAAATAAGTAGGGGTGAGCATTCAATTATTTTGATTACTTCTGACTGATTTTATACTCTATAATCACTCTGAGACTTTAAATGGAAAAAAAACCTGTGCTTTGCCTCTTGCACCTCCACCAGAAGTAGCACCTCCACCTACACCAATGATGCACCAACACCTTCGCCACCAAATACCACCTACAAGTATTCATAAGCCATGAGTCGACGATGAAAAAAAACCTTCATAGCTAAATAATAAAGACAACTATAATTTACTTTTTCATAGACTAGACAAAATAACAAAGAATTCACCAAGAATTTAAACTCACAGAAATAAAATCAATTGACTTCATGTAACGGAAAACCTGAAAGACAGCAGATCGATTGATGCAAGTATCAGTCCTAGTGCGCACAGAACTCGTGAATCCTATCCTATACTCAAGGTCAACCTATCTTAAACAAGTGACAAAAGTAATGAGTTTTAAAATAATTGTATATAGTATATACAAGTACAACAGAACTCGTACATTTCCCAAAAAAAAAAGTGTTTACATTACAAAACTACTTTAAATCTTATTGAGTAACGAAAAGATAGAGAATAAGCAGTATATTCTACAACTTCAGGCCAGAGTGGATGGCAACAACTCCTCCAGCAAGGTTTTCATACTCAACCTTCTGAAAACCAGCCTCTTCTACCATACTGGAAAATTTCTCCTGCAGTTGCAAATTACATCCAAATCAGAAGGTTAAAATCACTATACACAGTTAAACTCAAAACACCATAATTTCCACTAGCAATCATATGTAGAAAAGGCTTGAAGACCCTTTTAACAATAACATAAATGGTTGAGGCTCTGATTAGAGATCAAATAGTGTTCAATGCACAGACATTAAAAATCTATATTGTCAAGATCATCATACACAAAGAGCCACTGACACAAGACATGTCTGGCTACATACACAGAGCATCAAATAAGCTTTTAAGGCAAACAAAGAGAGTGAGTAATGTTAAAGGAATTATGAACGAGGAACAATTATAAGCTTCAAAAATTATTTTCGTGAAGATGACATGAATTGACGTCCGTTTGGCTGAAGGAGCTTATATGCTCTAAAAGTGTTTGGTAAGAAAAAGTTTTAACAGCTTATAGGATCTTAAAGTATGCTCTTTACTTGTCAAAAAAAAAAAAAAAAAGTATGCTCTTTATAGTTATAAGCTCCAAAACTATAAGTACAATACACCAACTTATTTTTCTAAAATATTTCAAGATATACTTAAATAAAAAACAAAAAATCACACACCCCCATCCCCATCCCACCCTACCCAACCCCAACCAACTCCAACCCACCCGCAACCCCCACACCTCAAAAAAAAAAAAAAAAAAATATATATATATAATTATTTTTAATATATATATATATAATTATTTATATTAAAATTAAAAAGAAAAGACAATCTCTCAAATTATCAAAGAACTTATAAGTTTTGTTGATCAAACAATTTAACAGCTTATAAGCCACTTAAAAATTAAAACTTTATAAGCTCTTAAAAACAACTTATAAGATGTTAGAGCTTATAGATATTTCAAATAAGTTTAAACAAGCGGGCTCTTAGTTAGAAAGAACTGCATTTTCATAGCAAATTGGAAATATGGAACTCACAAAAAGCTAAAGCTACACTGCTAATCACTCAAGTTTGAAGAACAATATGACATAATGGTACAAGAAATGTAGCCAAAACATAGAAATGGAATGATATAGAAGCGTTCAAGAAAGCGCTTTTTTAGGACTGCAATATAACTGTCAAAAGACTGAGTGCCTATCAACAGTCTTGGACCTCTTGGTATATAAAGGAAGAAATGAATAGATTCAATTCTGTTAACTAATTTGACAGTTATGTTTATATACAACAATTTCAAAATGGAAAAAAACATTCCATTTACACTAAAAGAAAATGCCCAAACAAATTCAAGATTTGATAAATTTGCAAAAGAATGCATTGCACCTGTGAGGGGAAATGACGGATGCTCTCAACCAGATACTTATACGATTCACGATCACGTGCAACAAATTCACCTAGTTGAGGAATGACTGAAAGGAATAATACTCATACCTGAGAGATAAACATTGTACACTAAGTATCAACCAAAGGATAAATAAAAAATAGGAACACAGTTGATTAAAAATCATTGAAAAATGTATAACTTAAATTTTACGCATAATTCTAGAAGTTTCCTACCTCTCTCAATAATTCAGAAGTAAAGACAGCATAAGAAAGAACCAACAAATCAAGAATTTTCATTAACATATAAAACTAGCCAGAATAGAATAAAAGTAACAAAAAAATCACATTGTGTACACCAGATACTATGAATGCTTCTGTCCTGTTACAATTCCCTTATGGAAAATTAGTCAACTAACAGCAACCAGGACATGTGGTTGAACTGCCTGTAACAGACAGTCCTCTTGCTCCACAATAAAAATGTTTATGAGAACGAAAACCCGAAGGGTGATGTTTGATTTGGGTTTTAAGTGGTTTTTACGATTGTTGAAATCTAGGGATTTTGAAATTCGGATAAATAGTAAGGTGCGTGTATTTTTTGGGATTTTGAGTAGGCTGGGATCTAACTTTATGTAAAATCAATGTTCAAGAGTGAATAATGTTGTACAATTATCTTGTTGTTGGGTGTGACTGTAATAATGGATATGTTGGTCATGATTTAAATATATTAAAGTGCAAGTAAAGAGAATTGATTGTATTAAAAAGTGTGATATTAGGTTTAGGTGTTGTAGTGATGGTTTTATAAAACCGGATTTCAAGATCCCGAAAAAGAACCGGATTTAGATTTGTAAATCCAAAACCTTGTTTTTTGAAACCCTAAACAAACATCACCAAAATGATGGATCAATTTTAATCATTAATGAATCTCACAACAATTTAGAATTTGTGCGCTCATGAGCGCATGGTTGTCGTATACAAACTGTGATCGTAAGAGCATAAGAGGCCTATCATAAGGTACATTGGTAAAACGTAGTACTTACAACTCTTTAAATATTGGAATTTCGACATGGCTCAGTTCAAGGCAAAGAAATCTTCCTCCTCTTTTAAGCACCCTTCCAAATACAAGAAAGACAAGTTAGAAAATCATATAAATTAACTACAGAGAAAAGGAAATTGAGCAGGGGTGTGATAAATTAAACAGGAATCCCACATGCGAAATTTAACATGGGCCTGGTATGTTAAAAACTAATTATAAAAAAGGCAATTGATATTCCTTTAAAAAGACGTTTGCCAGAACTTATCTCTAGAACATTCCATTTGCACGAAATAATTAGGAACGTCATATGAATAGTACACTCTAAAGTAAGTAAACAAATGAGATTGACATTAAAAAAAAAAAAAGCAGATTCAACCACGCTTCCAACTCCAAATTAATCAGATACACAATAAACAAATACTGAACACAATAATAGATGAAACACAGTATCTGACAATACAAAATCATGTAGCAAAGATCAGAAACCTAACCTGTAAGCTTCTGCGAGAGCTTTTTCTATATGTGTCACATTCCTTATTCCAAATGCAATTGTATAACCATCCATTGAATTATCTATAAATTTTAATGCTTCGGCATTTCCTTGTTCCCAAACAAGAGTTTTATGTACATTAACACCTGAATGCATTAAAGACAAATCTCTTCCTCAGAAAATGAATGAAATACTTCGAGACATTTTTATCAAAGAAATGATACTCCATTCATTTCATAATAAGTGCCACTTTAGAGGTTAAATTTTGTTTCTAATTAATTTTCACCTAAGCTTTTCTTCCAAATCTATCCTCACATTATCCCTAAAAGATCTCTTATTTTTTCAATTAAGGATATCTTTTAGAATTTATAGGTGTTGATTGAGGATAAATCTTCAAAACTGTATTTTCCTTAATTTGATACACTAAAACAACACTTATTATGAAACAGATGGAGTATGCATTTCCCACAAGTGGAGTACCGAACATAAAGTTAGTGACTTACCTCTCTCTCTGGCCCTCTTTTTTCCAACAGCCAACATATTGGGGTTAATATCATAAACAAACACTTGAGTTTCATTTATTAGACTATCATAACTTTTGTCTCTCAGGGCTCTATATTTGGGTTGATATATACTTTCCAGGATTCTGAAAGCAACATCCCCTGCAAAATTAGAGAAGCTCCTCACCAAGCAAATAATATGACTTCAGACATATTTAACTATATATCAAAAGAATCAAACTTTAAGAATATAGTTTTCACTTCTTTAAAATATAATGTATGATAAGAGAGAACATTTTAACCCAAAGGACAGGAGTAAATAGCATTATAAACTTGACTATGCAACATGCACAGATCAGTTAATGTTGAAGATTCTAAGGAGGTGGTGTATTCGATATATACATAGTTTGCCACTACTGGATTAAATTATAATTTTTTTAAATAAAGTGAAAACTTCGTATAGGACAAATCAGCTATCTGGTGAGGAATTTCAGAATGTAAGTCCCAAGACTTCTATAATCTCTCTTCTACTGCCTTACAGATATTGCGATTTGCAAAAAACCAAGCAATGTATTAATGCACAAAATTGGGCAGACAAGTCACTAACGTAATCCGTTGCGAGTACTATGATATACTGAAAGAAATATGTTAAGGGCCTTAAAGCCGAAATGAAGAAAGTGTGGGGAATGGAAAAGTTATTAGATAATTTATTGACCAATAACGTTACAACATAGTTGTGTCTAGTAGAAACTAAGTCTGGCTAACTCATTTCCTCACTAACATATTATGATATACAGGTCCTTTCATATAGATTAAGTACTACCACGTTAAAGTAATGACTAATGCCTAGTAAATATTCAAGTTAAGACAATATTCAAAATATTAAGGATTATTATATCATATTGTTTGTGTTAGGGAAAAGAACCGGGAAGAAGACTTTTATTGAATTTGAATAAGATAAACCGAAAAATAAAGTATGGGAAGGAAAAGCTTCCCCAACAGGATATATATACCTGTCCCAAGAATTAACATCTAGAGTAACATCTTTTTGCCCGCCCCCCTATGGAAGTGTCTATTTATAAAGAGCACATAAGGTAGAAATAACATATGCTAGATTACATCCCAAAACTTCAGTCACTTTAATTGTTAATTCTGTTTGGAACTCTTTATTAATCTTAATTATATAATAAGACATCGAGTCTATCCATGTGATCTTCCTCATTAGTTTGGGATATGTCTCAACATAGAACTTAATGTAATGCTCGGAGGATATGTAAAGATTCGAGAATAGTTGTGCAGAAATTGAATATTCATTGTTAGATGTATAGGGAATTAAATTTAAAAGGTTCATTAAGAAATACACTAATAACTAATCGTCATCTTGAATAGAGCTTGCACTCTTAATTTGAACTTCAAGTTTGTATGATCTACCAAAAACCATGCATATTAATCAGACAAGTTATTACCACACTCATAGATCACCTGTTCCACCAGCCACATCCAAATGCTTCATCCCCGGAAATGGATGCAACTAAGAGGAAATTCCCAGATTTTGGTTCAAGTTTTGGGCAACCAATGTTTTTAAAACCGGACCGGCCGGTTCGGTCGGGTTAACCGGGAACCGATCACGATGCCGGTCCGGTTATTAGCACAAAGCGGTTTTATAATAAACCAGTCCGGACCGGTAAAAAACCGGGTAGAACCACTGAATCGCTGAACCAGTTAAACCGGTTTTGTAATGTAAAAAAAGAAGAAAGGTTTGTTCTCAGTTCCTGAATCACGGCAAGAATAGAAACGACAGTCATTTTCCATTGCTAATACTACCGTACCATTACAATCCTTACCTTCAGAATCACGGCGAAACTAAGATGAGTAGAACCTCACATGGAATTATAGATAAATTGAATTTGGAAAAAGTGACCCATTGAAGACGGCAGTTGATTAGGGATGTCAATGGGTCGGGTCGGGTACCCAGACCCGGTCCACTCTTGAAACGGGGCGGGGCGGGGCGACCCATATTAAATATATTTTCATATTTTATTTTATTTTACAATTTAAAATATTAATATCAATAGATAATTTTAATTTAAATAACATATTATATTTCATATAGACCTAAAAAACATCTATAAAGTTGAATTTTTGTTATCTTCATATTAATAAATATGAAAAAATATAAAAATATATTATATTTATATATATTATATAATATATATATTGATTTTTAATATATAAAACGGGGCATGGGTCCCGAGTAATACCCAGACCCACCCCGTTTCACTAAGGGTCTGGTGCGGGTCCGACCCAAACAATGCGGGTTAGGACGGGTCAGAGTGGGCCGGGGTAATATTGACATCCCTACCGCTAATGAAGAATGGAGATAGACACAATACATATAGGCTCCGTTTGCTTGGCCTTTATAGGCCAAAATTCGTCTGATTAAAAGGCTTATCAATGTGTTTTGCGTGTTTGGTTGGGTTTCAATGGGCCTGAGAAATACTAGTGGCCCTCAAATGATTATACGAGCTCGCCTTATTCTCAATCGGTCTTCACAGGTCCGATATATAATCTGTGCGATTAAGGGGATCTTATTACAACAGTAAATTACCAATATACCCTTCAAGTATATATATCTCACCTTCGGCGAAAAAAACTCAAACCCTAGAATCGCGAACATAACTCCGCCGTTGGAGAATTTCTCATCTGCTCTGGCGAAAAAATGGTGAAATCTTTCGCGCTTTCATTTCCGACGACAACGTCGGTTCATTTTTACAGAAGAAAGATAAAATCGTCCTAATCGTTGTTATTTTTTGTTTGTTACAGGTTGCGACGTTGGCGAATCGCATAAGATCTGGTGGAGTCAATTCTTGAATCGAGACAAGAATCACTCGAAGGTAACATGTTTAGTCTCTTCTCGGATTTTCGTCTTCTGGGCTTTTGTGGGTTAAAACGCGAATCGCATCTATTTGCTGATTTTCGTCATTTGTGTTTTTGTTTTATGGTATAGTGTTCGAGGTTTAGGGTTGTATTTTACATCTATTAACCTATTTTCTCGAATCTAGACAAGAACTCACATCTATTAACCTACCCTAAATTTCCAGTTTCTAAAGGTTGAGTCTTTTAGTGTTCAGGTTGTATAAATCTGTATAAGTTGTTCTGATATAATTTTATAAAATAATTTTTTGTTTTTACAATCTGAAACAATCAAAATTATTTCTATACTCATAATTTCATCTCAAAAAATCTTGAGGATTTGTATTACCGCAATTGTTGTTTCTATGGTGGACTATTCTAGTTGGGTTTATGTGTAGTTATTTTTGGGAATCTATGAATTCCTTGTGATCTAAATGTAGTGTTGTTTGTATTGTATAATTCATGGAATCATGGGTTAACAGCAGCCTAGCCTGTGTAGAAACCTCTCAAATGTTACACCCTGCTGTACTTTTGGAATGAACCTTAATAAGTTGTTGGTATCTGCCATATGTTAACCCCACTGTGAATTTCTATTTTATTGGTGGAGTGTCTTACAAATTCCCACATGTTTGTGGTTCAAATGATGATATGAGTACTAATTTTACAATCCATGTTGTTTTGTTTTGTCTTAACAACATAATTTGGTGCAGTATCCATGGCACGTCCATGCAGAAGAAAGGCTGAGATTGTTCTTGTGTTGGAGGAAATTGTTTTCCAAATAATATATATGATGGCAATGATGTATACACGATATAGAGCTCTAGGAGGTACTCATTTAAGGCGTTTGATTAGATATAGGATGGTTGATAACATCCCAAAACAAATTTCCCACATGAATGACTTGGTTGGTTTAAGTGACACTGATTGTTTTGGTAATTTAAGAATGAATCGTGCAACCTTTAATCGTCTGTGTTGTCTTCTAAGTCATTCTGGGGGTCTAGTTGATAGTAAATACGTGTTGGTAGCAGAGCAAGTTGCTTACTTCTTGAGTGTGTTAGCCCATCACAACAAGGTAAGGTGTGTGAGGTTTAATTTCAAGCGTAGTGGCCAAACTGTAAGTAAGCACTTCCACCGAGTATTAAATGTTGTATTACGTCTACATGGAATACTACTTGCTACTCCTACACCAGTTGAAGAAGACTGCACTCACCCTCAATGGAGACATTTCAAGTTACCATGTACATTATATTTACTGATTTTATGACATGTCATAAGGGTTATATATTTTTCAACTTACTAACCAAAGTCATCACTTAATTTGTATGCCAACTTTTGCTAGGGTTGCTTGGGGGCCTTGGATGGCACCTACATTGATGTTACAGTACCCGAGTCTGATAAACCGAGATACCGGACAAGAAAGGGTCGTCTATCTGTAAATATTCTTGCAGCCTGTGATAGGAATATGCGTTTCATTTACATGCTGACTGGTTGGGAAGGATCTGCTGCTGATGCACGTGTTCTTAGGGATGTGGTGACTAGGACGAATGGTTTTAAAGTCCCTCAAGGTAACATATGACCTAAATGCAGTTTTTCCCTATTTAATACATTTGCACATGATGACATGATCCTCTATTAATGTGTCTTTTCAATTCTACTTGTTTAATAGGTAAGTTCTATTTGTGTGACAATGGATATACAAATGGAGAAGGTTTCTTGACCCCGTACAAATGGTAAGATACCATTTGCATGAGTAGGGGAACGTTCCATCTACCCCTCAAAACTACAAGGAGTACTTCCACATGAACCACGCCAAGGCTCATAATGTGATAGAGCGCACTTTTGGATTATTAAAGAAACGTTGGGCTGTTCTTAGAAGCCCTAGCTTTTATCCTATCACGGTTCAGAATAAGATGATACTCGCTTGTGCGCTGCTCCATAATTTCATCCGTAATGAAATGCCAGATGATCCGTTATTGGATGATGACGAGGATGTGGTGCTTAATAATGAAGACAACGATGATGGACCGTTCATAGACTCTATTAATTCTACACAAGCTTGGACAACTTGGAGGGACAATATGGCCCAACATATGTACTTGAACTGGAGGGGCGTTGTGTGATGTGTTTAATCACTACACTTTGTAATTTTTAGTAATTCGTAGGACTAGGTTATTTTCAAAAACTACTCTACTATTCTGTTTTATAATGTTTTGAGTGGATGGTTGATCTTATCATGGATGGTTGCTTATTCATTGAGATGCTTACTATTATTTACTACTTGTGCAATTATTCGCTCATTACTTATTAGTTTTGCATATTTGTTTGTTCAGCTCCTTATGAACTATTTTAATCTATATTTTACTGATTTTTTTTTGTAGATTCAATGGAAGGTGGTGTTGTACCTGGTGGTGGGGGGGCCATTCGCACAAGGGTTGATAAGGGTCGGAGGGGATGGAGTTGTCTGGAGGAGAAGGTCTTAGCTGAAGCTATGAAGAAAATTATGAGAGAAGGATGGAAGTCGGAGAACGGTTTTCGAACTGAATATCTTCAGGTCTTGGCTAACAGCATTAAAGAGGTATTCCCGAACACTGATATCAAACCTGAGCCCCATATCACGTCACGAATAACAGTCTGGAAAAAGAACTACCATACCATCTTTGAGATACTGTTCAAGACTGGAGTTGGATTGGATTCTACCACCAACATGATTGAAGCAACTGATGAGCAGTGGGTTGAGATTGTTAAGGTACAAAGTTCTTTTATTTTTGTAAACAATCTAATATTTTTAGTTAATGAAATCTGTTTAATGTGAATGTTGAGGTACATTAGATGCACCTGTTATTTCATATTGAAGTAGTGTAAATGTGACATATTTCTGAGGGATCAATGATTAACATGCATTGCAGATTGTTTTGGGACTAAAAGTGGTTTATGGTAATGAGTGTGTTTGATGAAAAGATGTGCTTGCAGGGTAGGAATTTACAATGTCCTATTCTTGTAGGGTGAAAGCTATTTTCAAATTCATTGAAAATGTCTTTGCAGAATTTGAATTTTATTTACATTACCCATAATTACCACATTTTTATAATGCCCCTATTTTTCAACAGTTTGTTTGGTTCACTGTTATTTTATTTTTCTTAACTACTGGATCAAAGTGAATGCATTAAAAATGATGTTATAATTTTGATAACCTGTTAGTTCTAAAATGTTTTGTAAATCTATAAATTGCAAGCTAACTTGTTGTTATTCGGTTTGTAGAAGGACCCTAATGCACGACTAATGAAGCATAAGTCGTGGCCCTTGTACGATGACTGGTGTGAGATATTTGGAGTGTCTAGGGCCACGGGTGAGGGAGATTCTGATTTTTCAATCCCGGCATTCCTCCGACTGATAATCTTCCTGGATGTGGATGAAGATGACGTGTCTACAAGGGTGAACGATGATAATCAAGGAGAAAGCCAAACTCTAACTGAAAACGCTCAAAGCAGTTCTGAGATGGGTAAGACTAGAAGTGGTAGGAAACGGAAGAGTCGTGTCACTCCAGATCCTTTTTTGTCTGTGATGCAAGGTTTTTGTGACACGGCCACAGCAAGGCTTGGTGAGATTGCTCAAAGGATTGGATTTGAGCAAGACATCTCTACTGCAAGGCGTGAGATCTACAAATCTATCTCTGTGATGACCATCATCACCAAAGCAAGAGATGCTTCGTGCCACTGCACTTATAGCACGTAGCGTGGAAGATACTGATGTGTTCTTTTCATTGCCTGAGGCTGATCGGGTGGAGTTGGTTCTGATGTTGCTTCGTAATGAAGTTTGATTGTTATGAGTGCACTACTTGCTACCTCTTTTATTTTGTACTGAAGTTATCTTAATCGAACTACGTACAATGGTCTCTCGTTTTATGTTTTAGTAGTCTAACGAACTGAACGTGTGATTTGGTACTCTTAATTTTGCTTTTGACTGTAGTATGCCATGCGTAATACGTTTGAATATGTTGCCGGACTTATTTTGTGGTAATATTATGTTTGTGCTATGGATGCATCTAAATTAATGTTGATAGTTGGTTTTACAATCAGTTTGGTTATATTGCTGATATGTGATGTTTTTTTTTTCTGTGATTTTGGATAAAATGACATTAGGTCTATAAATTGGTAGAACTTTATAAGCCTGCCAACTGTGGACACCTCCTATATTTAAAAACTGTACGTAGGACTTATACAATTTTTGGTCCTCAACTTGTTGTTAACGATGTTGAGGGACTTATAAAACTTTCACATTAATGCATCAATTGTTGCAACATTTAAACCACGGTAGTTCAACTGAATCGCCATACTAATACAAGAGATATTATATGGCCTACTCAACATGAAATATTGCATGAAGCGATTCAAACTCCGGTTCACCAAACTCTCTATACACCTTCCCGAGTTTTTCAGTTTATAAAAAAAAACGTAAACATACAAAAATAATATCACAAGAATTATAGAAATATATACTATAGTGAATTTACCTTGCAAATGATATCCCAATCATGTTCAGTGCACTCTATCATGCTAGATGAAGAGTTGAAAGTCACTCCACTCATTTGCGTAATGTTGACAAAAGCTTGATATCGACGACGAAGCTTTTGGGTTTCATTCACACAATATTTGTAACTAAAATTCTTACCAAATTGGTCATTGATAACCTGCATTGCAGTTCGTATACTCACTTCATTGTTAAAACCTGAAGCTACGAAATTACCATACTGAACCTCTTTCTCTAGAACATGAATGAACTTTCTTTCAATCTCAACTGATCACTCGTTACCATAGAACATCTTATTTATTCCTACTGATGTCGATCCATCTTTTTTTGAATCGGTCATTTTTTGTTAAAATACTCGTGGGATTTGTTTAACACAATACACAATGTTATGCACTATTTTCTACAATTTATAAAACCTTTTTGGTTGATATAGGACAAATGGTTCAAGAATCTCAAATAATAACTTATGGTATGAATTCCAAACACTAAGGGCCATTTATTTTTCCACAATGTTATACGCATGCCATACTTTATGGAATATATTCGAACAACTTTATTGAAATTCACTCCATTCGACACGCGTTATTTTATGTCGTTATGTGAGTGTCTTTATCTCCATAATAAGAATATTGCATGTTGGAATAATTATGATAAATTATTTCACTTTACACTACTTTATATTTCGTCATGTGTGTGTCATTTTTTATTCATTTACTGAGTATTACTTGTTTGTAATAACTCATAATCAACCATAATTAAATAAGATAATTGAAATAGAAAGCACAATATAACAAAAGTTCATAAATTAAAACATACAAAATAGAACACTATTACAACGAGGAAGTTAAACCAACACTAAACTAAACAATTTATGATAATACACCAAACCACCCTAAACATCTAAAAATTGGAAACCAACGTACATAATTATATAATAGACGGGGATCAAATAATAATCTAACAATTCTTTCATGGAGACCATCCTGCAGTAGGGGGAGTAGATGACTTTGTAGGAGTATCGTAGAGATATCAAGGGTTCGATGTGTTGCATTCAATAACCTCAGTCGGTTGTGGAGCAACATCAGGAGGAGTGCCAAATAAAATTTTTAGCCACTCCCAACATGGATCCCCGTATGTCTCATAGGCATTTGCAAAGGCTTCAGTCTAATTGAAAAATTCATAAACCAAAAAACAGTCATATATCCTGGAATGATTGTTTTCAATGTATTGCGCAAAATATAATATACCTGGACAACAGAACGCCACATGTTGGGCTGATAATTCATACGATTCGTTGATTCATCATATTGAATAACCTCAAGAGTAACCAACTAAGAGAAAACATGATATCTCTTCCGTAGTTTTTTAGTTTGACGCCAACAAGTCTTAAGGTCGAAACTCTTGTTTAAGTTTTTGTTGACCACGTACTGTGCGACCCCTATTGCATTTGAGTTATCCCAACCGTCAGGATTAAAAGTACCGAGTAAAGCTTGATCCGAAAGAACTTCAGCAAACATGTTGTCTACGTTCTTATCCCACTCTAAACCATACAAGAAATCCTCTTGCTTTAGTGTGATGAAGTTGGAATTTTTCCATGGATGCATTTTGGGGTTGTGTTTTATGTTTTACAAGAACAAGCTCATTTATAGAGGGATTAGCAATTTGTATTTTAGTGTAGTGCGCATGGGGTAATACAATATTTGATTAAAAAAGTCATAAGGTGTGTCTCTCATGATGATGCATGTGAATTCGAATAGACAAGTCATAAGGTGTGTACATCACATCACTGCAGTAAAGTAGGTTTGATTACTCAATGACTGACTTACTTTATCAGTTTTGACCTATTATTCCAACATTATATTTTCAAAAATAAAAAATATAGATCTAGATAAATTGACCAACATGACAAAAATCGTAAGTTAGATGCACTAAAAAAAATGATCCAGAATAAAGATGTGTTACAAATACACAATTCAAATAAAAACATAACATACCAAGACGAACACGATAACAATAATCTGAACTTTTACAAAATTCGGTATAAATAAAGCAACCTAAGTACGACATTCAACTAAATTTTAATCAATAAAGGTGTCACTGTCTTCATTGTAGAAGTTCACATTGGCGTAATTAGGGTTCAAGTTACGACGTGGGCGTGCTGGTTGTCGTGGAATTGGGATTGTTAAAGACAGATTAGTGTTGGGGTTATACTGGAAAGTATGTTTTTACTTTGTATAACCAAACTGAATTTCTGTCTTATTTACTGAAATAAATTATTTATCACTGATGCTTTAAATATCATTGAATGTTACATATATTTACTGCATAACTGTTCAATAAATAGTACGTGTTACATTGCAGTTAATTTAGTGATACCAGATCACAGAAGATTAAATTAACAGTTCCTTGTAACCAAAAGTACACCATTCACGACCTAGATGGAAATGAACAATCCATCGTGAAATGTTGAAGTGTAAGGCTCAGATTGGCTTGTCTTGACCAAGAGATTACACTAGTGCATGACTGATGCACTGAATATGACCTACAGGAGGACAAATTCTTCAGCACTGAACCAGGAAGAATTAGACCTCAGTGGTTCGTTATTTCTTAATCTTCGTCCCTTAAATAGGATCGCGTGTGGTTAGTAGTTATTGCTTTGACTTATTACGGGTAGAGAATCAACGAGATTCAATACTTTATATCTTGGGCAATATTATTGGTCACATGCGATTGCTAAGATTTAATACGAAGAATCGTGTGCAAGTACGCTTGTTCGATTTGCCCCCTTGGGAGGTTCATAAGATTTATCATATCAAATCTTGCATGTGGAACTAGTTTTCGGTATGGATAATAATGTTGAATCGTTCCTTAACCAAGGACAAAAGATATTAATTAATGGAAAGCTATTTCAGTGGCTTGAATTAATTAATGAGCTAGATAATCTTAAACACGAGAAATAATAACCGGGAGTTGTATTAACAGTAATATGGGCTAAGATGGATAGTGCAATATTAATTATGTAGTGGGATTAATTAATATTTATGGGTTTGAATAATATTGTGGCTCAATATTGATAATTCAAGATCCATTGGAAGGTCCAATCTTAATTCTCCTAAAGGCCCCTCAAGTAGCCCAAACATAAAGTCCAATAACTGAAAAAGGTGTTTAAAAATAAAATAAATTTTGTTGCCTAATTTTTCTATAAATTTCGAAAATAATAAATAATAGAGGGAGAAAGATTTTCTTTGAATTTTGTTATGGAATGAAGATAAGTATTCTTGGAATACAAGATTATCTCATTAAATTCAAGAAATCTCCCACTTGGTTATTTATTTGATATTTTTGAAATTTTGAAGAAATAAAGGAAGGAAAGATTTCTTGATTTTCTTGAAAAGATATTATGGAAGATATGTATTTTTTGGAATACAAGAATATCTCATAAATTCAAGAAGATCCAAATCTTGTTTTCTTTTTCCTTATTTTTTTTCGAAATATCCCATAACAAGAGGAGGTGGGATTTTTGTGGAATATTTTAATTATGGAGAAAAGAATATATGAGATATATTCAAGATTTCTTGGAGATCAAGAAAAAGATTTTTCCATATTATTTTCCCCCAAATTTTCGACCACCACCTCATCTATAAATAGGGGATGATTTCTTCATCCCCAAGAGCAATTCCATGTGTTGGAAAAATTAGAAATCCACAAAGGTGGTGCAACAAATAATTTATTTTTCCTTTTGTTAATTGTTCGCGAGTTTCCTTCCACCGGATTGACGAGCAAGGGCTAGGGAATACTTGGGAAGGCTTTTTGGTGTGTTCTTATCAACCGAGTCCATTGTCATTCCAAACAAGTTAGTTCACTTAAACCCGTAGCAATTACGCATGTGTAGGATTTATGTGAACTGTTTATATGCATGATTTGTTGTTGAATTATTATTTGAATTAATATAGGATTATTCATGCTAGTAATAATTGTTAGAATTAAATTTGTATTTAAATATTCATCCCGAATAGATCCGGGCAATTAATTCCCCAACAACTGGTATCAGAGCCTCGGTTTTGGGCTTTGAATTTTAAATTATAATTTAATTCGTTTTCATTAAATTTGAAATTGGATTGTAGAATTGCTAGATCTTTTTTGCAGGTATCCAATTGTCATGGAATTTAATGTGTTGTTTTATGCATGCATATAAATTGTGGTTTTTAATTCGATTCGTTCGAATTCGTTTTGCCTCGTGAGAAAATCCACGAGTAGATTAGGATTTGTTTGATTCGTTCAATGTAATAGACTAGTCTAGATCTAGGTTTATTTATTTTTGTAAATAAATGACAACCGGATCGTGAGCCAAGACGAAGACGATGAATTAAAAAAGGATTGATCTGGGGAATCGGACGAACGGCGGCGTCGTCGCTTGAACGCGCTAAAGGAGGCACCTTGGCGACGCCGGACAAGACGCGGGGCGTGTGCGCCGGGCGTGGGGTGAGGCCGCTGGCCGCGCGCCTGACGCGGATCGAAAAGTCGGTATGAGCGATCGCGTGGCTGGGCGTGGTATGACGGTGGATATGGACGGGCGGCGGCAGGGACATCGGCATGGGATGGGGCAGACGCCATAGGACACATCGCACCGAAGCTTGTCGCCGAAGCGGGCGTGATCTATTGGGCGACGTCGCGGGCGCGCAAGACGCTTGCAGACGGACGCCACTCGACACGGCCGGGAGTGGTAGGTAGCACTCCGACCCGATGGTGGTCGATGGCGTTATTTTGACATGGCGAACCTTTTGAGATGAACGATGAAGGCGAAGAAGACGATTTCTCGAGATCAAGACATGACAAATATTAACCGTGACAATTGGATATATGTGCCCAATGTGTTTAATTTTGTTTTGATGTTTATGCATTATTTTTTCGCTTATTTAAATTGTGTTTAAATTTGCGATGCATGAGAAAAATGTTTTGAAAAAATCTCACTTTCGAAAATTACTAAGTATGCTTAAACAATTAATTGACAATTTTATTAGGATAATAAAATTGAACTAATTTTGACCTCCATGATTTATTTATTTGAGAATTCTTTTGGAGAAATTCCCCCCACGGGACGGTCTAAAGATAGCTTTCACATGAACAAATTCCAAATGGATGGTTGTGGATTATTACTAGTGGCGACGATGACCCTCCCCACGAGGCTCGTTCAAAGCGAAATAATAATTCTGTATTTAATCATGGTTATTACTTAGGTATAAAATTGATATGCATATACTTCCCCAAGTCCTGTCAATTTTATATTGGTCAAGTGGGAGCCAACTATTAATCTGGATATTAAAGGTTTGTATTTGTTTTCTTGTTTGTAACACCGCTGAAGCGTGTTTAAATAATGACCCACCCGTGGCTTATTTAAACCTTTTTTTGAGATGTTAGGTGATGCATGTTCATATTTTTTGAGATTTTAATATGATGCATGTGATCGAACCTTGTGATATATTTGTGCTTATGCATATTATTATTTATTTCAGTTCATCATATCGCAACCTTTTAATCCACTGTTATATACACTCAAAGAACACCAATTAACTGGTGATAACTATGTTGTTTGGAAATGAAATATGAGTTTTGTCCTACCTGCACAAGAACATCATTGGGTTCTTGATGTACCCAAGCCCCGTATGCCTACTGATGGATCAACTGATGCGGAAAGGCACTTGTATAATATTTGGGAGCAGGCCAATGAACCCATGAAACGTGTAATCTTGACTTCACTGTCTGATGATTTGAGACACATTTATGAAGGTGTTGAGTCTGCTGCAGAAATTATGCAAAGTCTTGAAGAAATGTTTTTAACAAAAGACCGCATGATCAATCAGTTTAAAAATGACGACTTGGCCAGGCTAAAGATGGCTGAGGGAACACCCGTAAGGGAGCATGTTCTCAGAATAAAACGTCATTTTGATAAACTTGCTTATCTCGGTACTAAGTATTGTGATGAAGCTCAAATCAAATTTCTTTTACTAACTCTTCCAAGGTGCTTCGATGGGTTTTACTATAGTTTTGTGATGAGTAATCACATGTTTACTATGGACACTCTACAAGAAGCCTTGGAGAAAATAGAGAAGCATTTAGGAAAGAAAGACGAAGCATTGGTGACCAAAAGTCTTTTCTCAATATCTAGGCCAATGGAAGGCAAGACTCAAGAAAAGGAAAGTGGTCAGATCCAAAGCAAACTCATCACTAAGAAAAGTAAGAGAAAGAAAGCTAGTTGGATGGGTGTCAAGAAAGTACCAAAAGGAAAATGTTTTAACTGGGGTGAAAAGGGACATTTGAGGCAGCCTGTTCCAAACCCAGAAGGGATGGAAAGAAAGGTAATTCTCACGCACTAGTTGTTGAAACTTATTTGGCGGCGTATGCCTCCCAATTATGGGTGGTGGATATGGGGTCCACTGATCATGTTTGTTTCACTTCACATGGGTTCAAGCGGAGCAGACAACTTAGTGGGAGTGAGATCCTCATCACACTGGGCGATGCTACGAGAGTGGCAGCTGAAGCAGTGGGAGAAATGCACATGTCCTTTGAAGACAGAGTTTTAATTTTAAGAGATGTTCTTTACGTTCCTAGTTTTAGAAAGAATTTAATTTCGGTTTCTAAACTTTACCTTGATGGATATTCGGTTACTTTTGATAAAGTTGTTACCATTTCTCTTTATGATAAATTTATATGTCATGGAACGTTTCGAATAATCTCTATACAATTAATTGTGCACACCACTCACGAAATGCATCCTATAACACATCAACTGTTTTCGATAAAAGAAAACGTGAACGAGACACTTCTATGGCATCTAAGATTGGGACATATTAATCCAAAGAGGATCCAAAGGTTGGTAGAAAACGGTTCACTGGAGTCTCTCCAAGTTGAACCAATCCCAACCTGCGAATCATGTTTGGAGGGTAAAATGACCAAGAGGGCATTCGGAGCCAAGGGGAATAGAGCCAAAGAAGTGTTAGAAATCGTTCACACAGACTATGTGGTCCAATGTCAATCAAAGCAAGAGGAGGTTATGAGTATTTCGTCACTTTTATTGATGACTACTCAAGGTACGGCTATATTTTCCTTATGAAGCATAAATCTGAGACCTTTGAGAAATTCAAAGAATTTAAGGCTCAAGTAGAGAATCATAGGGAAAAACGTATCAAGTCTCTATGATCCGATCGTGGAGGCGAGTACCTCAGCGATGAGTTTTTGAACTACTTGTCAGATGAAGGGATTGTATCCCAGCTAACTGCACCCGGAACCCCTCAACAAAATGGGGTTGCAGAGCGAAGAAACAGAACTCTTTTAGAAATGGTTAGATCAATGATGAGTTATGCGGATCTACCCAAGTCGTTCTGGGGTCATGCCTTGGAAACAGCGGCTTACATTCTGAACTTGGTGCCATCCAAATCGGTTCCCAAAACTCCCAAAGAATTGTGGATCGGGCGCAAGCCCAGTTTGAGACACATGAGAATTTGGGGGTGTCCGGCTTACGTGTTGGACAAGGAAGCCGGAAAATTGGATCCTCGATCAGAATTAAGGTTGTTTATAGGATACCCCGAGGGAAAAAACGGGTGTATGTTCTATGGTCCCGAAGATCAAATGGTGGTCATAAGCACCCACTTCAGATTTTTGGAAGAAGACTATATGAACGAAAGAAAACCCAGAAGTGAGATTACCTTAAATGAGCTAAGGGGGCTAACCTCAGTGCCAACTGTACAAGATGACATACCAAACGACACACTTACACAACCAGAACCTCGTCGAAGTGGGAGGGTTGTGAGACAGCCCGAGAGATTCATGGGGATAGGAGAGTCCTCGGACATATGACGAGGCAATCCAAGACAAGGATGCGGTTTCTTGGCAAACATCAATCAAAGCCGAAATGGGTTCTATGGATCATAACAGAGTATGGGAGCTAGTCGAACCACTTAATGGGGTCAAACCTATTGGTTGCAAGTGGGTGTACAAGAGAAAAAGAGGACCGGACGGGAAGGTGGAAACCTTCAAGGCAAAGCTTGTGGCGAAAGGTTATACTCAGAAAGAAGGGATCGACTATGAGGAAACTTTTTCGCTTGTAGCAATGCTCAAGTCCATCCGAATTCTCTTGTCGATTGCTGCGCATCTCGACTTTGAAATCTGGCAAATGGATGTCAAGATGGCTTTTCTTAACGGAAGTCTTGATGAAGAAATCTATATGCAACAACCCCAAGACTTCATTGAAAAAGACCAAGAACACCTAGTTTGTAAGCTCAAGAAGTCCATTTACGGACTCAAACAAGCATCCAGAGCTTGGAACCAATGTTTTGATCAAGTAATAAAGTCTTATGGGTTTGATCAAAACGAGTTCGAAAGTTGTGTGTACAAAAAGCGTGTCAGAACTGCATTGGTATTCTTAGTACTATACGTAGAAGACATGCTGCTCATCGGGAACGATGTAAAGGTGTTGTCAGACGTAAGGGCATGACTTTCAAAACAGTTTGATGTGAAGGACTTAGGGGAATCCGGGCACATCCTTGGGATCAAGATTACTCGAGATCGCAAGAAAATGATGATAGGCTTATCGCAAGCTTCAAACATAGACACTGTCTTGAAGAGATTCAGCATGCAGGATTCCAAGAAAGGCTTCGTACCTTTCAGACATGGAATCCATCTATCCAAGGAGATGTGCCCTAAGACACAAAAGGAGATAGATGACATGAAAGGCATTCCTTATGCTTCGGCTGTCGGAAGCCTTATGTATGTAATGCTGTGCACGAGACCGGATATCTGCTTTGCCGTTGGCATGGTGGCAAGATATCAAAGTAACCCGGGGAAAGAACATTGGACGGCAGTTAAAAACATTCTGAAGTATCTGAAAAGAACTCGAGATAGAATGTTGGTTTATCAGTCAGATAGTCTAATCCCCATCGGCTACACGGACTCGAATTTCCAATCAGACTTAGATTCCAGAAAATCTACCTCCGGTAGTGTGTTTTACATGGGGGGAGCCATGACATGGAGAAGCGTTAAGCAGAAATGCATCGCCGATTCTACCATGGAAGCCGAATATGTAGCTGCTTGCGAGGCAGCGAAAGAAGCGGTTTGGCTCAAGAACTTCCTAGTGGACTTGGATGTAGTTCCGAATTTTCCCAGCACAATCACTATTTATTGTGATAATGCCGGAGCAGTTGCAAATTCAAGGGAACCAAGAGCCCACAAGGCCAGCAAACACATTGAAAAGAAATACCATCTTATACGAAAAATCGTTAAGAGAGGAGATATAGAGGTGGCAAAGATCGCGTCAGAAGACAACCTAGCAGATCCATTCACAAAGGGTCTGCCTCAGAATACATTCGAGAGACATGTGGAAGGAATGGGTGTCAAGACCGTTGCCAATCTGCTTTGAGTATAAGTGGGAAATATTATTAAGTTCGTGTAGGTGACATTAGATGTCACGTATTAGGAACTACACAAGACATGCTGTAGTATACTTAAAAGCAGACTTTGAGTATAAGTGGGAGATTGTTGGGGTTATACTGGAAAGTATGTTTTTACTTTGTATAACCAAACTGAATTTCTGTCTTATTTACTGAAATAAATTATTTATCACTGATGCTTTAAATATCATTGAATGTTACATATATTTACTGCATAATTGTTCAATAAATAGTACGTGTTACATTGTAATAAATTTAGTGATACCAGATCACAGAAGATTAAATTAACAGTTCCTTGTAACCAAAAGTACACCATTCACGACCTAGATGGAAATGAACAATCCATTGTGAAAGGTTGAAGTGTAAGGCTCAGATTGACTTGTCTTGACCCAGAGATTACACTAGTGCATGACTGATGAACTGAATAGGACCTACAAGAGGACAAATTCATCAGCACTGAACCAGGAAGAATTAGACCTCAGTGGTTCGTTATTTCTTAATCTTCGTCCCTTAAATAGGATCGCGTGTGGTTAGTAATTATTGCTTTGACTTATTACGGGTAGAGAATCAACGAGATTCAATACTTTATATCTTGGGCAATATTATTGGTCACATGCGATTGCTAAGATTTAATACGAAGAATCGTGTGCAAGTACGCTTGTTCGATTTGCCCCCTTGGGAGGTTCATAAGATTTATCATACCAAATCTTGCAAGTGGAACTAGTTTCCGGTATGGATAATAATGTTGAACCGTTCCTTAACCAAGGACAAAAGATATTAATTAATGGAAAGCTATTTCAGTGGCTTGAATTAATTAATGGGCTAGGTAATCTTAAACACGGGAAATAATAACCGGGAGCCGTATTAACAGTAATATGGGCTAAGATGGATAGTGCAATATTAATTATGTAGTGAGATTAATTAATATTTATGGGCTTGAATAATATTGTGGCTCAATATTGATAATTCAAGATCCATTGGAAGATTCAATCTTAATTCTCCTAAAGGCCCCTCAAGTAGCCCAAACATAAAGTCTAATAACTGAAAAAGGTGTTTAAAAATAAAATAAATTTTGTTGCCTAATTTTTCTATAAATTTCAAAAATAATAAATAATAGAGGGAGAAATATTTTCTTTGAATTTTGTTATGGAATGAAGATAAGTATTCTTGGAATACAAGATTATCTCATTAAATTCAAGAAATCTCCCACTTGGTTATTTATTTGATATTTTCGAAAATTTTGAAGAAATAAAGAAAGGAAAGATTTTCTTGATTTTCTTGAAAAGGTATTATGGAAGATATGTATTTTTTGGGATACAAGAATATCTCATAAATTCAAGAAGATCCAAATCTTATTTTCTTTTTCCTTATTTTTTTCGAAATATCCCATAACAAGAGGAGGTGGGATTTTTGTGGAATATTTTAATTATGGAGAAAAGAATATATGAGATATATTCAAGATTTCTTGGAGATCAAGAAAAAGATTTTTCCAATAGTAATTAATAACCACAAATTAATTACACAATAATCCCGAAACAGTAGTGTTGAGGGAAATTAATTTTGCACCTCTCTACAAGTTTGGACTTTTATAGATGAGACAAAATTCTTTCATGGCATCAGAGTCTGGATTCGATTCCCGTGGAAATCACTCCACCCATTTAAAATTGTCCACTCGTTGGCCTCCTCCCAAAGGGTAGAGACAATGATTCGGCCACGAGTGAAATTATAATTGTGTTCTTAATTTTTAGTCGTGTAACTTTTGGCTATTCCAAAATAATAAATTCTTCAAATTGGGTGTATTGATTCAACACAAGGAAGGTAGGCTAGGTAGGCCTATATATATATAAAGACATGCAAATTAGCTTTAGAAAACATATAGGAAAGAAAAGAGAAAAAAAGGAAAAGAAAATCTGGATCGATCGCAGATGTCAATGAAGAGTTGTATCGTTGGTATGGTGCTAGCATTCATGGTCGTGTCTCAAGTAGCGGTTGCGCCAGCAGAGGCTCAAGTTTGTTGCGTTTTATGTGGGATTCGATACATCCAATGTTATTTAACTTGTCTGGGACCTGGGGAAATAATTGATCCAGACTGCCTTCAAGACTGCATTGCGGATAGACAGTTTTGCTGGCTTTCCTGCGGCACCTGTCTCTGAGCATCTCTTAGATATATGTATGTATGGGGCATAATATATTCATCCATCTCTCACTTGCGTCTCTGTGTGTGTCTATATATGTTTCAGCTTAATTAATAATTGCATGCATGCATACATGCTTCTCTTCTCTTGTATTGTGTTTTAATTATATATGTTGTTTGTATTCTCATAATTACCTTGTAAAATATATAAATTAATAACTTAAAGAGAATGGTATGAGAGTCACAACTATTGGAGGTAAGAAGTTCGTCACACAGTCGAGTCTCACAAATGCTTATATGTCAAAAAAAAGGGAAAGATAAAAAGAAAAAGAAGTAGAGAAGGGCAGAAGTTGGTTTCTGGTAGTTTGGGGTAGTTTTGCCAAACAATCTTATCAATTTTCAACCTCCTTAGCGGTCTCTGCAATCTTGCGCGCATAAAATCCGCATGAAACTGAACGGCCGAATCAACAACGCGATGAGCTAGGTGGCTGCATACCACACCTGAAGACCGCATTGTTTCTGGAATTCCAGATCGCCCATAAATGAGAATAATGTTTTTTAAGGACATTAACTTTGGGGGATTGTGTTTTAAGGACAATAATTTAATCGGCTTGGAAATGTAGGTGTAGGACAATATATTTTAAAGCTTATAAATATAGGACAATATGTTTTAAAATTTGTAAATATAGGACAATATGTTTTGAAAATAGGTAAATGTAGGACAACCGAGCCCCAAACCTCACATGATATTTCAGTCCGATTTGGGCTTATTCGCGCTCAATTGTCCTACATTTACAGATTTTAAAATATATTGTCCTATATTTACAGATTCTAAAATATATTGTCCCACATTTCTAAGTCCGTAGAATTATCCCCCCAATAAACATGTGGCGAACAAGCTTTGGTCCCTATCTTCCAAATCGCCAACCGTGCGCAGGACCCATTCATCAATAGCCTCACCTTCATCAACAATGCCGATCAAGTGCCGCACCAGGTGCGCAAATCCTTCGACGCAGGACAATCACGTAATGCATGCTCAATGGACTTGACAACATTACCACACTGCTTACAATTTGGCTCCACGTTCACAAACCGAAAAATGAGGTTTAATTATAAATTACATTTAGCTCAAGAAATAATTTTTTTTTTTTTTTAAATTACAAGATAAGTTCTAATAGTATTAGTTTTTTAATGAAAAAGTATCGATAGGTGAAATTATAAAGCTTAAATTCATTATTATATGTTGAATCTTATCTTGGCATTCTTAAAGATGACTAGTATTTCGCCAGCCCGTGCGTTGCACGGAAGTTATTAGTTTTTACATATTTAATTAATTTAATACCCTTTTACATATTTAATTAATTTAATATTCCATGCATTCCAAAATTATTTTACCCCTAGTTCCAAAAGGTCCGTCCCAAACTTATTTATCAATTTCCATAAAATGCATGAAGTAATTACAACATTTTTCATCATCCCCTCTCAACATCTTCAAATTACATCTCATGCCATTATTTTTACACACAAAAAGTCATCTACTTTAATAATAAAGTAAAATGGACTTATATACCCTCAATCAAAAATCACTTTATCACTTTAAAATCTAATAAATAACTCACACATTAAAACTCGTGACAAAAACAAAGTGGTAAACGACTTTGGGACGGAGTGATTATTATATACTTTTAGTATCACTTTAATTTGTAGATTGTAATTAATCTTTTAGATATTAATTGATAACTTAATCATGATAAAATCTTTTTTTAGTCAAAAATATATTAGTAAAAATAAATTTTAATATTTATTGTCATTCTCAAAGTTCAACTGCAAAATATCCTAAAACTTAGAGTATCCCATTACCATTTCACAAATTATTTTTTAAAACAGTACTCCCTCCGTCCCGGAACACTTTGCACCAACTTTTGGGCACAAAGATTAAGAAAAATTTCTTTATGGGGGATAGTAAGTGTGTATGGGGGGTAATAAGTGTGTGTTGTAAGATTATAAGTGGAGAAGAGTATGTCCAAAAATGGGTGTGCAAATTCTTATGGGACAGACAAAAAAGGAAAGTGTGCTAAGTCTTCTGGGACGGAGGGAGTACTTATTAAGCATAATTGATTTCCATTTTCTAATTTATAAACACACATGTAACAGCTTGTTTTATTTTTTTAAATAAAAGTAAAACGACAACAACCATTTGTTAAATAAAATAACATTCAAACTTTTAAAGAAAAACAATGTAGGAAAAAAAAAAAAAATCATAAAATAATTCAAAAAAATCTAAACATTTCAGTACACTTCTTGAAATACAACATTATTTGTTGTATTATGTTCAGAAATGTCAGTAGTACACAACATAATCCTCAAATCACGTCGCCTGGTAACCCTCGAAACTGCGACATAAAGCTAGCCATGGCTAAACACCGGGTTCTTAAGAAATACTCCAACATGAGAAAATGATTGTCCTTGACTTTTATTTATTGACATAGCATATGAAACAATCAACGGGAATTGTTTGCGTGTAAACTTGAACGGTAACCTAGTATCGGAAGGAGTCAATGACAATTTAGGTATCAATGCTAGTTCACCAACGCTGCTGCTAGTAGGAACTTTACCTTCGATCAATCTATCACTCAACCTAGTGACCACCAACCTACAATAAAAAAATAAATTATAAAAATAATCTTATAAGAAATGGTAAATATTTGTAAAAAAAAAAATTAATTAAAAAATAAGAAGTTTACCTGGTTCCATTACATAATCCCCTTGAATGATCTATATTTCTCAACAACATAACAGGCATTCCATTTTTGAGATTAAGTTAATGGTAGGGCACACCGGAAAATGTCAAAGTGTTGAGGAACTCGGGAGTATGAACATCAACAAGAGAATCAAAATTGGAATCAGACCTACAAAGACTATCAGAGCTGAGATACTTGCGAGACTCCTTTTGATTCAACCGAACCATGTAATCATTAACAACGTCAAGTGTCGGCGCAAGTATAACTCTGTCCTGTAAAAATTCGTGATCGTACATTCTCGATTTAAAATTCGGATAAATACAATCAACTATGAAAGCAATTGGATCATCACCACATTTCAACAAAATATCATCAGGGACGATAATATCTTAACCATAATATATTCTTTCCTTTTACTTCAATCACCAACTGATTCGATCCATTTCGAAAATAATTTCATTTCGTTCATCCCCTGAACCGAATCGAATTGCATCAACCTCATGTTTCTTCTCAACTTTAAAACAGTGCATGCATTCCACAAATCGGATGAATTTATAGTGGCATGTACAATGTCTTGTTTCCTTCCTTTTGGAATGACAGGCAATATCTGTCGAAAATCTCCCCCAAAAATAATTGTTTTTCCACCAAATGGTATTTCACAGCGCGATGGATCAGACAGCTGCATGATATCTCTCAATGATGTATCTAATGCTTCAATACAATGTCTATGAGCTATTGGATCTTGTTGGGAAATTTGTATGTAGTTTTGATGGAAGTTCCAAAATAGGTTGTAATAGGACCAGTCAGATCTGTTAGCTGACTGATGATTTAGAGTCAGATTAAGATGACCAGCTGAAATGTATAGATAGCTGATGTAAAAGATAGGTCACATATTGAGGGGGAACTCAATATGTATAGGTCAGGTCAAATTATCAGATGACCAGATAAGGTCAGATGATCAGAAGACTGAACAAGTCAGAAGACAAGAAGAAGTCAGATGATCAGGTGAAGACTGAAGACATTGAGACTCAGAGAAACCTGAAGACTCAGAGAAACCTGAAGACTCAGTAAGAAACCTGAAGACTCAGTATGCCACTGAAGACACTGAGACTCAGAATAACCTGAAGATCAGAAGACTACCAAAAGATCAAAAAGACCAGAAGACCTACATCAGACGAGTCTGCAAATTGTGCTAAGACAATCTGCATCAGAAGACTCTATCAGGTAGACTGATCAGTTATCTGATCAGGTCGGCTCACACCTGGTGTTAACCAAAATGGTACACCAGATCATACGAATCTTCTACAAAAAAAGTGTCAAACTTTTGTTGGTAGAACAAACACTGAAGTGCTGTACCTGTGAAACCAATGAGAGAGCAACACGTGCGCAAAAAGGGCTGACAATGCGGGATTCGACACTGCAGAGACAAACGGCGCTAATCTTGCCTTCGGCCACATCGATATTGGAAGCACGTCACATCAAATCCTACAAACCTACCAAATATAGCCGGAAATTCAAATTGCTCTCCAAGGGCTCTTTGATTTCGTGGTCTATAAATATGGGATTGTTCTTCAAAGTGAGTAGACGGAAATTATCAAGAAGCAAAAACTATAGCAGAATTTCCGCACGAAGAACACAAATTTGAAGATTATTTCTAAGTGTTCATCCCATTGTTCTTAGCATAGAAATCTCATCCTCTAGCTTTTGGCTACATAAACACTAGGATAGATTTCCAGTTGGAACCACAACAAATCTTTACCCAAACTCAAAAGTTAGGTTAAGTTTGTTTTGCAAGATTTCAGACTAGGGTTTCTAGTTCTGATTTCTGGGATCAGTTGAGTATGAACTCTATAAACATCTGTTGGGTGTTGGACTAACACATTAAACTAAGTCCAGTTGGTTAAGTCGGTTTAGTTGGTGCCCCTTGTGATAGGGAAGAGCGGACGTAGGACGGTTTGTCTGAACCACTATAAAAAGTCTTGTGTGCATTTACTTGCTCTTTACTGCTTTACACTATTACACACAACCAAGCTTAAAACTGCATACATATTCTGAGTTAATATCAGTCTGCACAAAGCAACTGATCCGATCAGTTTGACAGTTTAGTCAACTGATTGAAAACTGACTTGAGAATCTGATTTGATAAAACTGGTTTTTCACACGGGTACAAACTAGCTTCCGCATAATCAGTCCAAACTGATTCACTTGCACTCTGATCAGGCAAACTGCAATCACACCTGATCTGCACGAAAAAGTTTTTAGAAGTCTATTCACCCCTCCCCTCTAGACTTCTGCCCTCACGAAACCTATTCAGGACCTACAGATCTTCATATTATGAGCTTGCACTTAATCAAACGTTCAGCAAGATGACTACCTTGTTTGATGTTACACATAGAATCTTCCAGACAATTGATTGGAATACAAAACCTAGAATGTGTTGTACGTCCACCAGGAAGTAAAACTGATGCTATGCCACTCGATGCTACATATAGTCTTCTTCCAAAAATCTAAAGTGCGTACTGATTATGACCTTTTGATCTTCGGGACCATAGAACATGCATCCTTTGGTCCCGTCGGGATACCAATGAACAACCTTAACTCTGAATGTGCATCCAACTTACCAGCTTCCTTGTCCAACACGTATGCCGGACACCCCCAGATCCTGATGTGTCCATAGCTGCGCTTGCGCCCTGTCCACAATTCTCTCGTGGTTTTAGGAACTGATTTGGATGGCACTAAGTTTAGAATATAAGCCGTTGTTTCCAAAGCGTAACCCCAGAACGATTTTGGTAAATCTGCATAACTCATCATTGATCTTACCATTTCTAGAAGCGTTCTATTTCTTCGTTCTGCAACCCCATTTTGTTGAGGGGTACCGGGTGCAGTCATCTGGGATGCAATCCCCTCTTTCGACAGGTAGTTCAAGAATTCATCACTGAGGTATTCGCCTCCACGATCAGATCGTAGAAACTTGATAGTCTTTTCCTTATAATTATATGCTTGAGCCTTAAATTCTTTGAATTTATCAAAGGTCTCAGATTTATGCTTCATTAGGAAAATGTATCTGTAGCGTGAGTAATCATCGATAAACGTAACGAAATACTCGTAGCCACCTCTATCTTTGATTTGCATTGGACCACACACGTTGGTGTGAACAATTTCTAACACTTCCTTAGCTCTAAGCCCCTTGGCTCCAAATGCCCTCTTGGTCATTTTACCTTCCAAGCACGATTCGGAAGTTAGAAATAGTTCAATCTGGAGAGACCCCAATGAACCATCTTGAACCAACCTTTGAATCCTCTTTGGGTTAATGTGACCTAATCTTAGGTGCCTAAGAAGTGTTTCGTTCACGTTAGCCGAATGCTTTCTTTTACATGAAATAGTAGAAGTGTTATACGATGCATTTTGTGAGTGGTGTGCACATATAATAATATAGAGATTGTTCCGTAAAATTCCACGACAGATAATCACATCGATCGTTATGAAAAACAATAACATGCTTATTAAAACGAACAGAATATCCATAGACAAATAGTTTAGAAACTGAAACAAGGTTTTTCCGAAAAAACAGGAACATAAAGAACATCTCTTAAAATTAAAAATTGGTCTTCAAAAGACAGGTCCACGTCTCCCACTGCTTCAGCTGCCACTCTCGTAGCATCGCCTAGCTTGATGAGGATCTCACTTCCACTAAGTTGTCGGGTCCGCTTGAACCCCTGTAATGTGAAACAAACATGATTAGTGGATCACGTATCCACTACCCACGAATGGGAAGCATACTCCGCCAAACAAGTTTCAACAACTAGTGAGTGAGAATTACCTTTCTTTCCATTCCTTTTGGGTTTAGAACAGGTCGACCTCTAATGTCCTTTTTCACCGTAGTTGAAGCACTTCTCCTTAGCTGGACTCCTTACTCCACCCTCCTTCTTCACCTTACCTTTGCCCTTGGCAACACTTGAGTTAGCTTGACTTTCACTTTTGGTTTTCTTCTTCTTCTTGCCTCCTTTTGGCCTAGAAGAAGAAGATGGACCAAATGCCACTAAAGCTTGGTTGCTCTCTCCTAATATCCCTTCGGCCGAAACAAGAGCTTGCAGCAGGTCAGGCAAGGTGAACTTCTAATTGTTCATTTGATAATTCAACCTGAACTGCTCAAAGCTTTTGGACAGGGAATGGAGTACGAAATCGATTTGGGTCTCGATGTCTTATTCAGCTCCAAGCACCTCAAGTTTGTTAAGGTGAGCCATCATCTGGAGAACATGATCCCTTACGGGTGTTCCCTCCACCATTTTCATTGAGAGCATATCTCTCATGGTGATCTGGCGAGCTACATGGTTCTGATGTTGGAACATCGCTTTAAGATTGATCATGATGTCCGCAGTGGTCTCAACGTTTTGGTGTTGGTGGTGCAACACATCTGACATTGAAGCCAAGATGGTACACTTTGCCATTTCGTTAGAACGCTCCCAGTCAACATATTCTTTCTTAATCGTTTTCGTAGCCTCGTCTGATGGCTTCTCTGGTTTGGGTGTAGTTAGAACCCAGTTATGACTTTGTGCAGTGAGGACAATAGTGAATTTTCGATACCAATTAACAAAGTTTTCTCCAGTAAGCAGGTTGTCTTTTAGTATATTGAACAGTGGATTAAAAGGTTGCGACATGATGAAACTGAAAATAAACATACATCTTGTGTCAATATCCGGATCAACACAAAGAAAATCACATAATTCGATCACATGATTCATATTAAAATCTAAAAAAAAAATATGAACATGCATCGATAACATCTCAAAAGCAGATTTAAATAAGCCTCTTGGGAGGTCATCATTTAAATCACATTCTCAAGGAGTTACAAAAAGAACATTTACAAACCTTTAATTTAAAAATTAATAGTAAAACTCCCTTGACCAATATAAAATTGACATGGACTTGGTGAAGTATATGCATATCAATTTTATACCTAAGTAAAACCATGATTAAATATAGAATTACCGTTTTGATCGAGAATGTGTGGGAGGGTCATAAATAAGCCACTAATAATAATTCACAATCATCCTTTTGAGAAATTATTCATGTGAAAGCTATCTTTTGACCGATCCCGTGGGAATTTCTCCAAAAGATTTCACAAATAAATAAATCATGGAGGTCAAAATTAGTTCGATTCAAAACTAAATTAATTATTAAAACATACTTAGTAATTTTTTAATTTGAGATTTTTCGTTGAGCAATTCTCATGCAAACACATTTAAACAAATTAAATTAAGCATAAGAAAATACAACAATAAATCAAGAAAAACATAAAATAAACACATTGGGCACATATTATCCAACTGTCATGGTTTTATTTTCCTTGGCTTGATCTTGAAGAAATACTGTATTGAATTTCTCCCTTTCGTTAAATCTTGAAAAAATTCCGTCTTGGAGCGCCACTATTTCTGGGATGGGACGCCCAGATCCGGCCGATCCCGCTCGATGCCGTGCGCCAAGCCCATTCGACCAGCGACGTCCGGGTGCCTCCCTTTGCACGTTTCGCGCGATGCACGTCGCCCACGTACGGTTCCGGATCCGTCTTAACTCCTCGTCTCCGTCTTCATCTTTGATCACGTTATAATTTATTTAAAAAAAAATAAATACACTTTAAATCTGGACTAGTCTATTACATTGATCAAATCAAATAGTCTAATCTACTCGTGGATTTTCTCACGAGAAAAATAAATCTGAACGAGTCGAATTAAAAACCATTCATTCATACGCATGAAAATTAAACACATTAAATACCATGACAATTGGATACACCGCAAAAGCAGATCTAGCAATTCTACAATCAATTTTCAATTTAATGTCAATATAATTTAAATAACGATTTAAAAAGTCGAGAGCTGAAACCGAGCTCGATACGTGTTGTTTGGGAAATTAGGGGTGCCCGGATCTATTCGAGATGATTTTAAATACATATTTAAATTAATCAATTAATTACTAGCATGAATTAATCATAAATCAATTCAACATAATAATTAATAAGCAAATAAACAACATGTGTACACGTAATCCACGTAAATCCTAAGCATGCGGAAACTAGGAGTTACGAGATTACTAACCTCTTGGAAAGACAACTGATGAGACGATGGATCAACCCAAAGAGCCTTCTCAAATATGTCCCAAGTTCACGAACGCAATCCTGTGGGAGGATTCTCACGAACGATTTTAATAAGAGAGAAAACCAAAAATATTTTGCCACCACCTTTGTGGATTTCTAATATTTTCAACACACAGAATTGCGGTTGGGAATGAAAAATTCATCCCCTATATATAGGGAGGGGGTGGCCAGTCTTTTGAGGAAAAAAATAAGGGAAGAAAATCTTTTTCTTGATCTTCAAGAAATCTTGAATATATCTCCTATATTCTTTTCTCCTTAATTAAATTTTTCCATAAAAATCTTATTCCACTTTTTACCCATATTTTCGAAAAATACAAGGAGGAAGGAGTCAAGATTTGACTTCTTGAATTTATGGGATAATTATGTATTCCAAGAATACTTATCTCTTTCCATAAAATCTTTTCAAGAAAATCAAGAAAATCTCTCTTCTCCTTAATCCTACAATTTTCGAAAAAATAAAAAATATTAGCCAATAATATTTTCTTCTCTCTTTTATTAATTGGACTTTATTTTGGGCTATTTGAGGGGCCTTTAGGAGAATTAAGATTGGACCTCCAATGGACTATGAAGCTATAATATTGGGCAAATATTATTCAAAGTCCATTAATATTTATTTATTCACTATAAAATTAATATTGAACTATCCATCTTAACCCATTATTACGACTTTACTATAATATGGCTCCGGTCATTATTTCCGTGTTTGAGATTATTTTAGTCCATTAATTAATTAAGCCCTTTGAACAAGCTTTATATTAATTAATATCTTTATCCTTGGAGTAAAGACAACTCAACATTATTATCCATCTGGGAAATAAATTATCACTTGCAAGATTTGGTATGATAAAGATTACGAGCCCACCAAGGGGACAAATCAAGAAAAGCGTGCTTGCACCGCGATTCTCCATATTAAATGTAAACAATCGTCATATAATTAATAATATTGCCCAAGATATAAGGTATCAATCAATGACTCTCTTCCTATCATAAGTCAAAGCAATAGTTATTAATTTTACCACGATCCTATTTAAGGGGCGGAGATTAAGAAATAACACACCCTTGAAGTCTAATTCTTGTATATTGATGCAGAAGAATTTATCCTCCCATGAGGTCCTATTCGAGCATCCAAATGCACTAGTATAATGTCTTGGTCAAGACAAGACAATCTGAGTCTTATCATCAACCTTTCATGATGGTTTGTTCATTTCCATCTAGATTCAACTTATGAACATTAATTTGATCTTACGTGATCGGTATCACCAAATTAACTTCAGCGTAATCGTCTTGACTTATTGGCGTGTTTGCAATAAATATACATAACATTCATTCATATTTAAATGCTGTGATGATTAATAATTTATTTCGATAAATAAATAAGAAAATTGGTTTGGTTATACAAAGTAAAAATATACTTTTCAGTATAACCCCAACAATCTCCCACTTATACTCAAAGTCTGCTTTTAAGTATACTACAACATGTCTCGTTTTCTATGTGACATCTAATGTCACCCTACGAACATAATAATATCTCCCACTTATACTCAAAGCGAGAATGACAAACGTTCTTGACACTCATTCCTTCCACATGTCTCTCGAATGTACTCTGAGGCAGACCCTTTGTAAATGGATCTGCTAGGTTGTCTTCCGATGCAATCTTTTTCACCTCAATGTCTCCTCTCTTAACGATTTCTCGTATAAGATGGTATTTTCTTTCAATGTGTTTGTTGACCTTGTGTGCTCTCGGTTCCCTCAAATTTTGCAAGCCTTACGCATTATCACGATGGGAAGTGATTGTCTTTTAAGTCCACTAGGAAGTTCTTGAGCCAAACCGCTTCGCCGTTTGCTTCTGGCGACTCGTATTAAGCTTCCATTTGATGCATTTCTAACTTCTCCATGTCATGGCTCCTCCCCCATGCAAAACACACTACGAGGTAGACTTTCTAGAAGTCAACGGTGATTGGAAATTAGTGCATGTAACCGATGGGGATTAACATCATTTGGTAAACCAACATTACATCCGTGTTCTCTTGAGATACTTGGAATGTTCTTTCTTTGCTGATCAATCGCTTTCGGGGTTACTTTGATATCTAGCTACCATGCCTGCAAGCGGATATCGGGTCTGGTCTGTGACATTTGCGTACATGAGGCTTCCATGGCCGAAGCATAAGGGATGTCTTTCATGTCATCTATCTCATTCTTTGTTTTTGGGACACATTTCTTTGGATAGATGGATTCCATATGCGAACGAAGCCTTTCTTGGAATCTTGCATGCTGAAGCGTTTCAAAATAGTGTCTATGTATGAGGCTTGCGAAAGCCCGATCATTCTTTTCCTGCGATCTCGAGTGATTTTGATCCCTAGGATGTGACCGGCTTCCCCTAAATCTTTCATATCAAACTATTTTGATAGCCATGCCCTTACATCCGATAACACCTTTACATCGTTCCCGATGAGCAGTATGTCATCTACGTATAGTACCAAAAATACCAATGCGGTTAAAATCACGCTTTTTTTTGTAAACACAACTTTCAAAGTTGTTTTGATCAAAACCATAGGATTTTATAACTTGATCAAAAACCGATTTCAAGCACGGGATGCTTTAAAATTATAAATGGACTTCTTAAGCTTGCAAACCGGATGCTCTTGACCTTTTCAATGAAGCGCCGGGTTGTTGCATATAGATTTCTTCGTCAAGACTTCCATTTGAGCCTTGACATCCATTCGCCCGGATCTCAAAGTCTAAATCTTTGACAATCGACAAGAAGAGAACGAAGATGGACTTGAGCATGGATATTGACGAAAAGGTTTCCTCATAGTCGATCCCTTCTTTCCTTTCGCCACTAGTCTTACTTTAAAGGTTTCAACCTTTCCGTCCGGTCCCCTTTTTTCTCTTGTATACCCACTTGCATCCAATGAGTTTTACCCCATTAAGTGGTTCGACTAGGTCCCACACTTTATTGTGTTCCATTGAACCCATTTCGGCTTCCATTGCTGTTTGCCAAGAGGTTGCATCTTTGTCTTATCGCCTCATTGTAGGACCAGGGATCTGATTCTTTGCCTGAGATCAAGTCCGAAGACTCTCCAATCCCTAAGAATCACTCGGGTTATCGGAAAACCCTCCCCTTACGACGAGGTTCCGGTTGTGAAGGCGTGAGATTTGGTATATCATTTTGTACAGTTGACAATGGAGTTGGCCCCTTAAGTTCTTCCAAGGTAATTTCACTTCTAGGCTTTTTATCGTTCATATAGTCTTCTTTCAAAAATCTAAAGTGCGTACTGATTACGACCTTTTGATCTTCGGGACCATAGAACATGCATCGGGATAAATGAACAACCTTAATTGCGAGCGTGCATCCAACATACCGGCTTCCTTGTATATCGGACACCCCGGATCTGAATTAAAAATATAGTTCTCTCCGATTTGGATGGCACTAAGTTTAGAATATAACCAGCGTAAACCCGAAGCGATTTTGGTAAATCGCATAAACGTCATTGATCTTACCATTTTAGAAGCGTTCTATTTCTTGATTCTGCAACCCCCATTTTTTGTTGAGTGCAAGGGTGCGATCAAGCGGGATGCAATCCCTCTTTTCGAGAAGTAGTTCAGAATTCATCTTTGAGGTATTCGCCTCCACGATCGAGATCGTAGAAACTTGATAGTCTTTTCCTTATGATTCTCTGCTTGAGCCTTAAATTCTTTGAATTTATCAAAAATTTATACTTCATTAGGAAAATGTATCCGTAGCATGAGTAATCATCGAAAGCGTAATCGAAATACTCGTAGCCACCTCTAGCTTTGATTTGCATTGGACCACACTGCGTCGGTGTGACGATTTCTAACACTTCCTTAGCTCTAAGCCCCTTGGCTCCAAATGCCCTCTTGGTCATTCTACCCTAAAACGATTAAGAAGTTGGAAATGGTTCAATCTGGAGAGACCCCAATGAACCATCTTGAACCAACCTTTGAATCCTTTTTGGGTTAATATGACCTAATCTTAGGCGCCAAAAAAGTGTTTAGTTCACGTTAGCGAATCTTTCTTTTACATGAAATAGTAGATGTGTTATCGATGCAAACACGCGATTAATAATATAGAGATTGTTTCGTAAAATTCCACGAAGATAATCACATAAATTTAAAAAAGTAACATGCTTATTAAAAGCGAGCAGAATATCCATCGACAAATAGTTTAGAAAGCTGAAACAAGGTTTTTCGAGAAAACAGGAACATAAAGAACATCTCTTAAAATTAAAAACGGTCTTCAAAAAAGCATTATCGTCTCAATTTTGCCACTCTCGTAGCATCGTCTGGCGTGATGAAGATCTTTCCACTATGTTTCGGGTCCGCTTGAACCCGCGTAATGTGAAACAAACATGATTAGTGCATCCCATATCCATCCACTTGAATGGGCAAGCATACTGCCAAACAAGTTTCAACAACTAGTGAGTGAGAATTACCTTTCTTTCCATTCATTTTGGGTTTGGAAGAAATTCGACCTCCAATGTCCTTTTTTCACTTGGTTAAAGCACTTCCCTTAGTTGGAATTCTTACTCCACCCTCCTTCTTCACCTTACCTTTGCCCTTGGCAACACTTGAGTTAACTTGGCTTTCACTTTTGGTTTCTTCTTCTTCTTGCCGCCTTTTGGCTAGAAGAAGATGAACAAATCCGCTAAAGCTTGGTTGCTCTCTCCAAATATCCGCCCGGCGAAACAAGAGCTTGCGGCCAGTCGAGGCAAGGTGAACTTCTAATTGTTCATTTGATAATTCAACTTCCGAAGCTGCTCAAAGCTTTTAGGGAGGAATGGTATATGAAATCGATTTGGGTCTCGATGTCATATTCAGCTCCAAGCACCTCAAGTTTGTTAAGGTGAGCTATCATCTGGAGAACATGATCCCTTACGGGTGTTCCCTCCACCATTTTCATTGAGAGCATATCTCTCTTACGCGGTTTCGATGTTAGAACATCGCTTTAAGATTGATCATGATGTCCGCAGTGGTCTCAACGTTTTGGTGTTGGTGGTGCAACACATCTGACATTGAAGCCAAGATGGTACACTTTGCCATTTCGTTAGAACGCTCCCAATCAGCATATTCTTTCTTAATCATTTTCGTAGCCTCGTCTGATGACTTCTCTAGTTTGGGTGTAGTTAGAACCCAGTTATGGCTTTGTGCAGTGTGGACAATAGTGAGTTTTCGATACCAATTAACAAAGTTTTCTCCAGTAAGCAGGTTGTCTTTTAGTATATTGAACAGTGGATTAAAAGGTTGCGACATGATGAAACTGAAAATAAACATACATCTTGTGTCAATATCCGGATCAACACAAAGAAAATCACATAATTCGATCACATGATTCATATTAAAATCTCAAAAAAAAAATATGAACATGCATCAGCCAACATCTCAAAACAGATTTAAATGAGCCTCTTGGGAGGGTCATCATTTAAATCACATTCAAGCAGGTTACAAACAAGAACAGTTACAAACCTTTAATTTTAAAAATTAATAGTCGGCTTCGACTTGACCAATATAAAATTGACAGGGACTTCGGTGAAGTATATGCATATAAATTTTATACCTAAGTAAAAACCATGATTAAATACATAATTATTACTTCGTTTTGATCGAGCCTCGTGGGAGGTTCATCGTCGCCACTAATAATAATTCACAATCATCCTTTTGAGAATTTATTCATGTGAATGCTATCTTTTGACAGTCCCGTAGGGAAATTTCTCCAAAAGATTTCACAAATAAATAAATCATGGAGGTCAAAATTAATTCCATTCAAAACCAAATTAATTATTAAAACATACTTAGTAATTTTTGAATTTGAGATTTTTCGTTGAGCAATTTTCATGCAAACACATTTAAACAAATTAAATTAAGCATAAGAAAATACAATAATAAATCAAGCAAAGCAGAAAATAAACACATTGGGCACATATTATCCAACTGTCACGGTTTGATTTTCCTTGGCTTGATCTTGAAGAAACTGATCTTGAATTTTCTTTAATGAATTCCAACATAATATGGCCAGGAAAAAACCATTCATTTAAAAAAGCGCCGAGTGTCTTGGGCTGCCGTCGCCTCGCCCAGTCGTCGATACCGTGAGCTAATTTGGGAAATTTGGATGCCTCCCTTTGCACCCTGCGTCGACAGTTCGGGATCGTCTTAATGTCTTAACTCCTCGTCTTTTAAATCGGGTTACAATTTATTTAACGAAAATTAAATACACCTTAAATCTAGACTAGTCTATTACATTGATCAAATCAAATAACCTAATCTACTCGTGGATTTTCTCACGAGAAAAACAAATCTGAACGAGTCAAATTAAAAACCATTCATTCATACGCATGAGAATTAAACACATTAAATACCATTACAATTGGATACCTGCAAAACAGATCTAGCAATTCTACAATCCAATTTTCAATTTAATGTCCAACATAATATAAATAACAATTTAAAAGTCAGAGCTCGAAACCAGAGCTCTGATACCAGTTGTTGGGAAATTAGTGGTGCCCGGATCTATTCGAGATGATTTTAAATACATATTTAAATTAATCAATTAATTACTAGCATGAATTAATCATAAATAAATTCAACATAATAATTAATAAGCGAGAATAAACAACATGCGTACACGTAATCCACGTAAATCCTAAGCATGCAGAAACTAGAAGTTACGAGATTACTAACCTCTTGGAGAGACAACTGATGAGACGATAGATCAACCCAAAGAGCCTTCCTAAATATGTCCCAAGTCCACGAACGCAATCCGGTGGGAGGATTCTCACGAACGATTTTAAAATGAGAGAAAATCAAATATATTTTGCCACCACCTTTGTGGATTTCTAATATTTTCAACACACGGAATTGCGGTTGGGAATGAAAAATTCATCCCCTATATACAGGGAGGGGGTGGCCGATCTTTTGAGGAAAAAATAAGGGAAGAAAATCTTTTTCTTGATCTTCAAGAAATCTTGAATATATCTCCTATATTCTTTTCTCCTTAGTTAAATTTTTCCATAAAAATCTTATTCCACTTTTTACCCATATTTTCGAAAAATACAAGGAGGAAGGAGTCAAGATTTGACTTCTTGAATTTATGGGAAAATTATGTATTCCAAGAATACTTATCTCTTTACATAAAATCTTTTCAAGAAATCAAGAAAATCTTTCTTCTCCTTAATCCTACAATTTTCGAAAAAATAAAAAATATTAGGCAAGAATATTTTTTTATCTCTTTTATTAATTGGACTTTATTTTGGGCTATTTGAGGGGCCTTTAGGAGAATTAAGATTGGACCTCCAATGGACTATGAAGCTATAATATTGGGCCAAATATTATTCAAAGTCCATTAATATTAATTTATTCCACTATAAAATTAATATTGAACTATCCATCTTAACCCATATTACGACTTTACTATAATATGTTCCCGGTCATTATTTCCCGTGTTTAAGATTATTTTAGTCCATTAATTAATTAAGCCACTGAATAAGCTTTATATTAATTAATATCTTTATCCTTGGAGTAAAGACAACTCAACATTATTATCCATACCGGAAATAAATTTCCACTTGCAAGATTTGGTATGATAATGATTCTGAGCCCACCAAGGGGACAAATCAAGCAAGACGCACTTGCACACGATTCTCCATATTAAATGTCAACAATCGTCATGTAATTAATAATATTGCCCAAGATATAAGGTATTGAATCGCAATGAATCTCTTCCTATCATAAGTCAAAGCAATAGTTATTAATTTCACACGATCCTATTTAAGGGACGGAGATTAAGAAATAACACACCACTGAGGTCTAATTCTTGTATATTCAGTACAAAAGAATTTATCCTCCTGTAGGTCCTATTCAGCGCATCCAAATGCACTAGTATAATCTCTTGGTCAAGACAAGTCAATATGAGTCTTACACATCATCCTTTCATGATGGTTTGTTCATTTCCATCTAGGTTGTGAATTTGTACTTAATTACGAGGAGCTGTTAATTTGATCTTCTGTGATTTGGTATCACCAAATTAACTACAACGTAATACGTACTGACTTATTGAACGGGTTTGCAATAAATATACATAACATTCATTCATATTTAAATGCAACATTGATTAATAATTTATTTTAGTAAATAAATAAGAAAAGTCAGTTTGGTTACACAAAGTAAAAGCATACTTTTTAGTATAACCCCAACACCATCTGCTTTATATTTTCTTTTAAGGATCCACTTACATCCTAAGGTCTTGCAACCTTTGGGGAGGTCAACCAACTCCCACGTGTGATTTTGCAGAATTAAATCATATTCGCTATTAATAGCTTCTTTCCAAAGCGGAGCATCCGGTCTGGACATAGCTTTTTTGATAGATTGAGGTTCGTCTTCCAACACGTAAGTGATGAAGTATGAACCATAAGTCTTATCAATTCTAGCTCGTTTACTGCGTCTTGGTTCTTCACTCTCTTGAGTGGAAGGACCTGCAGTGTCATCTGATTCTTCGTGTGTTCGTTTATTTGTACTCACTTCCTCTTTATCCCTACAAGGGAAGATGTTTTCAAAGAATACAACATTCCTTGATTCTATTGTAGTGCCTACTGTCATATCGGGTATCTCTGATTTGTGAATCAAGAATCGATAAGCAATACTGTTGAAGGTGTATCCTATAAAGATGCAATCGACCGTTTTAGGTCTGATTCTCACTTGTTTAGGAATTGGCACTTCAACTTAAGCCAAACACCCCAACACTTTGAGGTGTTTGAAGGACGGTTTACGCTTTTTCCACATTTCATAAGGAGTTTCATCCTTATTTTTAATTGAAATCTTATTTAAAATGTGGTTAGCTGACAGAATAGCTCCCCCCACATGTTATGAGGCAAACCCGAGTTGATTAACATAGCGTTCATCATCTCTTTTAGTGTTCGGTCTTTCCTTTCCGCAACACCATTCGATTGAGGTGAGTAAGGGGCTGTTGTTTGATGTATGATGTCAGACTCAATACATAACTGTTCAAACGGATCCACATACTCTCCACCTCTATCACTACGAATTATTTTAATTCTAGTGTTCAATTGATTCTCTACTTCAGTTTTGTAACGTTTAAACGCATCAATTGCTTCATCTTTACTTCGTAAAAGATAAACGTAGCAGAATCTAGTGCAATCATCAATAAAAATATTAAAGTACTTTTTTCCACCTCTAGTTTGCACAAATTTTAAATCACATACATCTGTGTGAATGAATTCTTGTGTTCCATTCAACAGATTTAAATGGTAATTTAGCCATTTTTGCTTCTACACATATCTCACATCTTTTGGATGTATCAATGTTTGCAATGTTAAGTAAATTCAAATTTACTAAACGCTTTATAGTTTTTAAATTAACATGTCCTAATCTAAAATGTGAAGTAGAAGCATTCTCATTAATAGTAGTGTTTTTGCCTTTACGACTTACAACCATGATGACATTTTGAACAAACCATTCTCGAGATAACCTTTCCCGAGAAAAGTACCAAATTTACTCAATACAACTTTGTCAGACTCAAACACTAACTTAAACTTGTGACTAACTAACAACGATCTAGAGATCAAGTTCTTTCGGATGTCTGAGACATGCAGCACATCATTCAGCTTCAGCTCCATCCCCAAGGTCAGCTTCAGCACAACTGTTCCAACACCAGCCGCTTCAGACGAGGCCTGGTTGCCCATAAACAACTTTCTTCTTGTTGTCCACCATGTTGGCTCCGAGCAGACATGGCAAGTGGCCCCAGTGTCCACAAACCATTCCTTCTTGTTGTCCACCATGTTGGCTTCGGTCACCACAGCAGATAAATCAGCCTCCGTGATCTCCCGTTCAGCCACGTTCACAGAGTCTTTCTTGGGATTTTTGCAATCACTTGCCCGATGATCGGGTTTCCCACAATTCTGGCATTTTCCAGAGAAAATGAATTTCTGCTTTGTGGCAGGAGCAACAGACTTCCCCTTGACTTCTTTGTCGTTGGGGCTTTTTCTCTTAGTTGATGGATCCTTTTTTTCCATCAAATTTGCTTTGGCCTCGATTGCAGAAGCTGAGATCTTTCTTTCTCTTTTGAGGTCATCTTCCTCAATTCGAAGTCGGACAATCAAGTCCTCCAAGCTAATCTCCTTTCGCTTGTGCTTGAGGTAAGATTTAAACTCCTTCCGGATGAAGACAGTTTTTCAATCACAGTTGCCACCAGAAACTGTTCTGGCAGCTCCATTCCTTCTGCAGTAATGTTATGAAAAATGAGCTGCAGCTTTTGAACCTGTTCGACAACAAGCTTGTTGTCTACCATCTTGAAGTCATACAGTGCAGCAACGATGAACTTCTTCGTTCCTGCATCTTCTGTCTTGCACTTCTTCTCCAAAGAAGCCCACATTTCTTTGGCAGTCTTATGTTGAACGTAGACGTTGTTCAGAGTGTCACTCGGTCCACCCAAAATGTAATTTCGGCACAAGTAATCCCCACTGATCCAGAGGTCATAATTCATTCTCGTTATCTGATCAGCATTATCATCAGGGATTTTCGGAGATACCTCCTTGAGGTACTTCACCACAGACAAGGTGGTCAGGTAGAACTCCATCTTATTCTGCCACCTCTTAAAATCTGCTCCCGAGAACTTCTCGGGTTTTTCTGCCTGCGCCAGCAAGGGCCTTATCGTCCCTGGTTGAGAGGCTTGAATCATTGGTCCCACATATGGGTTACCACCAGTATTGCTCAAAAACTAGCTTCCTCCAATGAATGGATTTCCACCGGAGTTATCCACAAAAGGATTGTTCTGAGGTCCTTCCTGAAAAGGATTTCTAGTGTACATCGCAGCAAACGGACTAGCCGTATTTCCAACGTACTAGCTCCCAGAAGCACTTGCTGACATTCCAGCATACTGGTTACCAATCGGAGGCATTCCGATTCCAATGAAGGCAAACAGATCATCAGTCATTTGAACATCAGATCGATACTGAGTGTTCGCGTTAACATGAGTAGGCGCACCTAGTCCAGTAACGGGAGTAACAGGCGCACCTGAAACTATCGGAGTAGGAGTAGCCGCAGCTAAACTAGTGTTTGAGTTATTAACACCATCAGTGACATCATCAGTGACGTTGGTGTTAATGAACTCATTAACGATATCTTGTTGTTCATTCGACATTGCAGTAGTTCGATTAAAAAATTATTTGTCTTGCGATTGTTAACTAAATAATCAATCTCGTACTGCATTGTATCACACAACCAAAAAAATAAAAATACGGAAAATAAATTGAACCGAGTCAAGGATAAATCATTTTCCCCGCAAGACAAAATACGCCCTGGATAGTGCTCACAGGATCGTGCGTAATTGCCCCAAAAGGTAAAACGATTCGCAGTAATATATCAGTAGCACCACTGAAATAATATTATCGTCGAACTATCGGAGTATGAGCAGAGAGATGGAAAGAAAATTTGGTATCATCGTGTCTGTCAGTAAATCAATCGTTCACCGCCTCTTTCTCCATTAAAATTGTTCTTTCTCCAAATTAAATTAGATATTAAAAAATATTAACTCACCGCCTCTCTCTCCATAAATCTTGAAATTGAAGAGAATTTCGCAAACTTTTCTACAACATAATTTTCCACGGCTTCATCTTCCTTGAATCCGGCGACTGAAATCTCCATTGCAATGGCAACAGAAACATGATTTTTAGCTGTGATTCAGAAACTGACGGGCGTGATTTTTTTTTCTTTCAAAATTATAAAAAACCGAATTAACCACTGTCCGGTTTTAAAAACACTGTTTTGCACTTACACAACGGTTCGAAACCGCAGTCCAATCTTTTCCTTGGACAGCGGTTTATAACCGCTCTCTAAGGAGCTTTGCACAGCGGTTCATAATCGCTGTCTAAGTTTGGTTCTAGGACAGCGGTTTTGAACCGCTGTCTATTTTTTTTTTAATATTTTTTATTAAAACTGCTCTCCAAGCTATATTTTGGAGAACTGATTGAAAAAAGGGTTGTCCAAGTGGAGTTGTGCAAGCTTAAATGTGTAGTAGTGAAAAGAAGAGTCGGTTACAAAGATTGAAAAAGAAAAGTCGTGATCATTCCCCGATTGCAAAGATTGTATTTGTCCAGTGCTACTGCCAATGATCAGACATGACATAAACTAAAAAAAATTGTTAAATACCAACGGACATAAATCCGTCATAATTACTGATGAATTTCCGATGGATTATTCGTACTTAAAAAATCTAAGAAATTCACAAAATTACAAAAGGAGTTTAAATTAATATTATTTCAATAAAATTAACTAATAGTTGTGCTTTGTTATGGGGTGTTAATAAGATTAGCAATACATATATGGACGTTGTCAATGCACGATGAATGTTGACTCTAATTTTTTTATCCCACGCAGCACAAACGAGATTATAAACTATATGCAGGTAATTTGAGTTGGTCCATGTGGGACTAACTAATTATTAATATTTTTGTCAAATAATCCAACACGAGGTAGGCTAGCCCTATATAAAGACCTGCAAATAAGGTTTACATAACATACCAAAGAAAAGAGAAAAAGGGAAGTTAAGAGTAAATCTGGAGTAATTAATTAATGGGTTTGATGAAGAGTTATATCCTTTGTATGGTACTAGCAATGTGTCAATTAGTTGTGTTTCCAGCAGAGGCTCAAACGGCCTGTTGCGATTCATGTTGGCTTAATCAAAGAACATGTGTTACCACCAGTTGTCCGGACGAATTTGATGATCCAGTTGGTTCCACGCTCTGCGTTCAAGGTTGCACTACGGCTCTAGTGAATTGCCTTAATAAATGCCCCAGCTGTACCAGAACCCTACAACTCTTAAAAGTAACGAATTATGTATGTATGGGGCTTCTTTCACTTGCATGTGTATTTCCTTTCATATATATGTATTTCCTAGTCTAGCTTTAATAATTGCTTACATGCATGCATGCTCGTCTTGTGTTTTAATTCTCTTTTGTTTGTATTCTGATTGCCTTGTAAAATAAATAAAAGGTTGCATGCCCCAGCCGTTGTATTTTTCCTCATTTTTCTATGAAATGAGTTTTTTTGAAGTTTTATCAATTCAGGGTTGAAACTTAGTAAAATTATCAATTTAGGGTTAAAAAGAATTTTTGCAGTTGATTCAAAATCTGAAAAGCAAAAAAGCAATCCAGGACCGTATATGAAAAACTGAAACTATCAATATAAAACTCACATATTTTAAGAACATGTTTCACATTTTGAATATATAATGTGAAATTCAAGAACAAGAGTTACCGAGAAGGCCATCAACAATAGTTGAATACTCGCCCAATTATGAGGGCACATAACGGAAGAGTCTCAGACTCTCTAGCAAAATGAATATGAATAAAACAAACCATGCATGTAATCTCTATACTGCAAAAATATAGCTTATTGATGAGCTGGTTAGTTGGTCATGTTATTTATTATTTAGAATTTTAAGGACAAGTTTATTTGAAATCCAAGTGAATGGTGATTCGATTGTAAAATATTCATGAGATATATATAGTTATGTTTTACTGAATTGATATTTTAAATTAAAATTCCTTTTTCCAAATATTATTTAATTAATTTTAAATCTTCAGCTAATTATCAAGTAAATTTCTTATTAAATAAACTCGTATTTCCTTTTTCTTATGTAAAAATATTAGGTCACTTTTTTAATTCTATAATATCGATCTTTTCTCGAACAAACTATTAATGACTGTAACACTTTGGCAAAAACAACTCGATCATACGTTTAAATTTATTAGCATTTTTTATGCAACTGCATGTAAAATGTGTGTTAACATGAAATATCACAACATGGGAAATATAATTTTTTTAGGCTTGTAACGGGGGTGGGGGAATTCATTTTAATGGCTTGAAAATTTAGAACAACATGTTATTAAAATATGTAAATATAGAACATTATGTTTTACAATCTGTATATGTAGGATAATCGAGCACGAATATAAGACCAAATCGGGTTGAATATCACACAAGTTGTACGATTGTCCTACATTTATAAATTTACGAACTTGTGAGAACATTATATTATTAAAATCTGTAAAATTAGGACAATAAATCTTGCAACTCGCCTGATATTTCAGCTCGATTTGGACTTATTCTTGCTCGAGTGCCCTACATTTATAAATTTTAAAAAATACTTTCACACATTCACAAGCCCGTAAAAAAATTATCCCGAAAACACAACCCCTAAATCACTGGCATGAGAAAACATTATTCCATCCACAGAATGTAACCAAAGTATGATTTGCTCTTCATGATGTTGCAAAACTTGTTTTTAAAATTCAAGTTTTTTGTAGTGCGCTAATGTTGTCGTGCTATTAATTGTTATTGCTTCTTTACGTTGTATTAATTACGTTGATAGTTATAGCGAATCAAACATAATCTACAAATATCAAAGTATATATTAAATAAAAGGTTTTATAGACTTTGTGCAATGCATGTTTGCCTACAAAAATGAATGGGTCAAATTATTATCTAATAAACAAAAATTACTGCCCATATCAATTGTGGATCCAGAAATTTTACCGAGGTGCCCATCTAATAATGAGACGATGCTTCATTTGGATATTTGAGTCATGTGCTCCTTTGTAATATGGTTAGATTAGACAATAATATGGTTAGATTAGACAAAAACTTGTATAAACCTTAGTTCATACTATGAACCCATGCCTCACCCATATACTACAAACGGATCATGTATATATCATTTGAGCTCATTTCAGTCCATTCTTTTTCGCGCCTATTTCCCTTTTCCTCTCTCCTACCCCACCGTGCGAATTCAAACTACTCTGCGACTCATCACCGCGATGGCGACTTCCGATGATGAAGGCGACTCTGTGACACGACGACGACTCTGCGACGCGACGGCGACTCTGTGACGCGATAACTCTTCGCAACGGAAGTCAACGGTTCATCTTTCATTCACAAACAATTCACCGTGTGTTACATATGAAAAATATATCCTCCCGGACAGATCTACCTCCACCACCCGTAGATCGGATGGATCTACTTCTATACCGGACTGCCCGCTGCTAATCTTGTTTTTCCACCACCACCCCCATCAAAATCGGCCGCTCCAAGATCCAAGGTTCGCCGCCGCCACACCGCCATAAAAATTGAACCGCTGCTCTCGTCTAACATAGATGTCCCCATCTTCTTTGCGGCATTCGTGCTGGGTTTTGGGGTGGATCACGGCGGCGTGTTGGGCTTTGGGGTGGGGGTATTTTACCAATGAAGGTCACGGTGGTTATCAAGGTTATGGTTCTCATGGTGGTGGTAATCAAGGAACAGCCACCGCCTGTAATTTGTCAACTGTGTGGTTTCACAGGTCACTCAGCCCTTACGTGTCGTCGCTTCACTGCAACAGCCAACTTGGCGCAGTCTCTGATCCAGGTCATTCCTACTCACCTGCACCATGGCTTGTTGATCTCGGAAATCTCTCTATCCATTCCGAGTATGATGGTACTGATGAGATTCAGATAGCAGATGGTACGGGTTTATCTATTTCTCATACTGGCATTTCATATATTACAACTCCATCTCGTAAATTTAAATTATCAAATGTCTTATGTGTTCCTGGTGCTAATCGTAATCTTCTTAGTGTTCACCAATTCACTAAGGCGAATAATGTTTCCCTGGAAATATTTTCCTAACTACTTCTTGGTAAAGGAGCGAATCACGGGGCGGCAGTGGCCAGAGGGCCATGTGAGAATGGGGTTTACATTATGGATGCGCGGATGTCGGGACTTGAGTCCAAAATTGCTTCCATGGGTATTCCAACGTCTTCTCAAGATTGGCATGCTAGGCTTGGACACCCTTCTCAGCGTATCGGTTCAGTTATCATTTCTAAATTTCATTTACCTGTTTTGAATAAGTCTAGTACTGTTGACATGGATTGTGTTTCCTGTAATGTGTGCAAGTCTCATAGACTCCCATTTAGTGATTCTTCAATTTATGCTACTTACCCATTGCAATTCATTTATGCCGATGTTTGGGGTCCGACCTCTATGGTTTCTATTGATGGATGTCGATATTTTCTGTTGTTAGTTGATTTATACAGTCGCTATAGTTGGTATATATGTTGCATGCTAAGTCTCAAGTTGCTGATATTTTTCGAGAATTTAAAACTCTGGTTGAGAAGGAATTTAATATACCCATTCAAACTTTTTATTCGGATAATGGCGGAGAATTTTTGGCACTCAAGCCTTTTCTTGTTGCCAATGGAATTAATTGGCTTACTACTGCCCCTCACACACCAAAACAAAACAGTATTTCTGAACGACAGAATCGTCATATTCTCTTATATCATGCTCATCTTCCTATGTCATTCTGGTCATTTGCTGTGCAAACTGCCACCTATTTAATAAACCGCACGCCTACACCAATGCTTCGAGCTGCCAGTCCTTTTGAGGTGCTTTTTCAAAGAGAACCAAATTATTTAAAGCTCCGAATTTTTGGTTGCATAAGTTGAGCTTTCCGTCTAAACCGTGCATATTTGTAGGGTATTCAACGAATCAAAGTGCCTACAAATGCTACGATCCGGAATCTGGTCGTGTCTACATATCTCGTCATGTGAAATCCTCTGAGCCTGCCTTCTGGTCCTTCTCGCCACCTGAAGTCACTCATCCACCAACCAGGTCACACTTAGTTGTTCTTCCGGACCGTACTACACCAGCCTTGCCGCCTCCAATACATGTACCACCGCCTTCCAGCTCTCAACAACTGCGGGCTGCCTCTCCGATCCATACGCCGGATTCACAACCACCACACATTCATGATCAACAGTCGGCCCCTCTGGCAGTTCCTTTGCCTCAGCGCACTCACCCGATGACAACACGAGCGCAAAATAATATTTTTAAGCCCAAGCGGTTGTTTTCAGCTACTAAGCACCCCCTTCCAGATGGTGTGGAACCTACTTGTGTTTCTCAAGCTCTTGCAAGTCCCAAGTGGCGAGCTGCTATGGCTGATGAGTTCACCGCCCTTCTGCGAAATGGGACATAGGACCTTGTTGATCCTCCTTCTAATGCCAATATTATAGGATGCAAATGGGTGTTTCATTTAAAGCGCAAACCGGATGGCACCATTGATAAATTCAAAGCTCAGTTGGTCGCTAAGGACTTTCATCAGCGCCCTGGTGTAGACTTTCATGAAACATTCAGTCCTGTTGTCAAGCCCGTTGTACACCAAGAATTACGGAATTATGTTTATGATGTGGCTATGTGATTTGGTGATATCAACAAGTATTAATGAGAGTGAAGTGTATTCAATGGGGAACAAAGTGAATGTTCTTCATTGAATAGCAATGATAAAGATTCGGAAGAATAAATGCAAGTAAGTAAATGCGAGAGGATTTGGACTGAATGCCTCTTTTGTTGGCTGATAAAGCCGTTGTATTGAATGTGAAATTTGGCGACCCTTCGATGAGTCTTAATTTTGGGTATTTATACTACAAGTTTCCTGGCTGGTCTTCCTCGCACCTCAAGGGGAGTTTGACCAGCATTCAATGTTTCTCGACTAAGTTGGACTCTAAAAACCTATTACACCAAGCTAAACACGTCTTCCAGCTCTGAAGCGCGGCGGGCTACAGATGGTTCATGGAGATTTGTGCCTATGTTTTCCTCTTTGAGTCCGTGGCCATAGGACCAGCACTATCTTCAGAAAACTTCTCGGCCATTTGGGGGAGATTCTATGACATTGGCTGAGATCAGAGGTTTATGTGTTCGCTTAGCCAAAATCAGGCCTTGGTAAGTGGAAAACCTTTTACTAAAATCTCTCTATCCCTTTTACCTTGAACACAAATCTCACAAATTTGGCTAAGTATAACTTGCCTCTTTGTATACGCAATTATGTTTGTGACTGACTTGCTAAAATGAGAGGCGACTAGCACGGGCGTGGGCGACACCGCACGGGCGAGCAGGGCGACCATGGTGCACGGGCGAGAGCGAGTAGCGGGTATGGCGATCACGGGCGAGTAGCGGGTGAGTTGCCCGGTAGTGGGGGCGAACTCGCCCGCCTTGTGTCGACCAGTGGGTATGGCGACCATCATGCGAGTGACTAGCACGAGCGCGGGTGGTGACTAGCACGGGCGCGGGCGCGGGCGACTAGCACGGGCGAGGGCGACTAGCACGAGCACGGGTGGCGACTAGCACGGGCGCGGGAGACTAGCACGGGCGCGGGCGACTAGCACGATACCACAGAGCGGGCGACCAGGTGAGCGCGCGACCATGGTGCGCGGGCAACCATGGCATGTGGGCCGGATGAGCAGCGGGTGGCCATGGTTACTTGGGGGCGAGTAGCGGGCGCCGCCCGGGCGGGCGAGTAGCAATGGTGCGAGTAACTCGTCCATCCTTGAATTCGGTCGGGCAAGTTCGTCTTTGGCTCATGATAACTAATTGCCCCATGTCTCAATTTTAATAGAGGTGATTGCGACTTAAGGATATAAGAAACCCAAATAATTAGCCAAGATTATCTGGTATACAACAATTTCCCCTCATGTTACAATTCGTTTAAAGCGAAGAGTGACATGACAAATATTCTTCAATTATGATTCAGGCAAGTCCCTTTGCTTCTTGGACGAGTCGGGTTATGAGTCATCCCTCCCGAATGGGCCCCAACTGGCGTGGCACGAGTCTGATTCTCGGGCTTTAGACCGCCTAGGGCCGAGTTCGACAGGCTATGCGATTTAATTCGGCCCACTCGGCTAGTCCTCATAAATCGGCTAGGACTTGACCCTGAGGGGACCCTTCATCCATATTGGAAGTTGAAAAAGCAAAAGCTACCAACTTTCCTTATTTTTTGGTCAACATGACCGATTGGACTTGATTTGATGTATCAATACCAAGATTTAAGGTAATTCAAATTTTGAAAAAAGGTTGAATTTGGATGAGAGCCCACTTCTCTTATAAATAGATTGGCTCATTCTTCTTTTTTCTCTCTTCCCCTTCTTCCAATCGGCCGCCCACCTCCTTTCTTCTTCAATTTTTTTTTTCTTTTCACGATTTTTTTTTATTTCATCTTTACTTGGCTGCTTCTCACAAGCAGAGAACACAAGTGTTCCTTCTCTTCCAGAACTCAGCCGCCCCACTCCAAAAACCCCAAATCCATCGCCAATTGAACATTGGTGTGTAAGTCGGCCATTTCGTCTGAGTTGGAGGTGGGCGGCGATTTCAGAGGCCGGCGGTGGCGGGCAAGTGTGCCGCGGTGCACAGGTATTTGCGATTTCCGTCTGACCCCCCCTTTTTTTTTCTTTGGTCGCTCCCCTTCTCTTCAATCCAGGAACGGATTTCTCCCTTTCTATCTTTAAAAGGTGACCGAGCAGGCGACTTGGGCAGTGAGGGTGGCGACCCCATGTGATCGAGTGGAGCAGCTGCCGGTCCACTTGCACAGTGGCGATAATAGGTAAAAAAAAATTTTTGGGACTCATGGTCTCCAATTGTTATATGCTTGTACAATTGTGAATGGAAATTGACGTAGAATAGGAAGGAATGGGTTGTATATCGAGAGAGAGGTTTTTTTATTATGGGCATTGGGGCCTTTGAGATTGCACTTGTGTGGTTAAGTTGGGAAAATGAGAGTTGCTCTTGTGATTGATTTTAGAGAATAAATGAATAACTTTTGTTTGTGTATGCATTGGATTGGGGGCTTGGTAGTTTCAATTTGGATTTGTATGTGGTTTTTTGGCTATAGGGCTTGGATATGTGAAGTTGAATTTTTTTGTAGAATAATGTATGTGCCTATTTGAATTTTGATGAGTTTGGCTATATTCTCATGCTTCATTCAATATGACCGAAAGATTAGGGGTGTTGAGATGTGGGATGAATTTTCTTTACTAGCATATTGGTTATATGTGTTCGAATGACGGGTATACTAGCATGAATATGAACTTTTGAGTCATTTGGTTTTGCAATTTCAATGTTCTTGGTAGAAATTGGCTTACTTTATGTGGGATGTGACATATGTGATGTAATATGTAGGATTCAACAAGTACTCAATTGTATGCAGATACCTTAATGGTTGAATTTTGATAGTTGATCTTGTTGAGCTCCTTGTTGGTTGGTGATGATAGTTGAATTTGTCAATCATTTGCTTCAAAATTATCCCTCTCGTTTTTCTTAAAATTTTGTTGTTGTCCTTAGGTCATTCGATCCTTTCGTTGGGCTTTGTGGACTTGATTCTTCCTCGGCATCATCATCGTGGTAAGATTCTTCACATTCACTGGCTCCTTATTTCGACCTGGTGGGTATGTCGGGTGTTAGTAGTGCCTCCGACTTCGAGGGATTGTCTGATTCTGGTGATTTGGAGACGCGTAATGGGAGTCGTTACTCTATTACTGATACAGAGGAGTCTAGTGGTTTTGGGCTTACACCGACATCGTCGACTTCTTCTTCTGATTCGGACCATATTAGTTTCTGGCATTCAGAGGTGCCCAAATCTGTTTTAGCTTCCAATCGCGATGGTGGTGTGAATGATAGTAGATATGTTATGGGAGAAGAATCGAACGAGGAGGCCGAATCGGATGACGGGGCCGATGAAGTTAGGTTGGGCGAAGAGGTGGATGGAGTTGAGCCCAGTGGTGGGTCCAAACAGGTCAAGATTCGGGGCAGAACTAAGAAAATCGTTGTGGATGATACAGAGGTTGATCGCCTAATTGGTGAGGCAAAGGAGGCGACACAGATCCAGATGAGTCTGCCTATGGGCCGTCCTGCGGCCGTCGATTTAGGAACTTACCGGTTGCAGTTCATGTGTATTAATCTTCCACAGCCACACCGTGATTTCACAGAAGATATTTTTGCGACGACCAAGTTTGTTTCTTGTGTAAAAGATTATGATCTCGCCAACCTTCGGGCTAAGTACAAGATCCCTAATGATGTCCACCTCTATCCCCCGGCACATAAAGAGCGGGCAAGTCAGCCTCCGACAAATTGTGTCGCAGTGAATTCGGGGGCCATGGAAGCCAGACTCCGGTTTCCTTTTCATCCGGTTGTTAGCCGATTTCTCGACTTTTGGAATTTATCATCGACTCAGATTACTCCAAATGAGTTTCGGACTATTGGGGGTTGTTTGGCGAGATCCAAACTTCAGAATTCCCTTCTCCCGCCAAGCTCTTTTATTTCACTCAACTTTCTAAAGGTGACGGTGAAGGTTATTATGCTCTTTGGGCTCGGAGTGGTTGGAAAATTATCGAGGAAGTTCCCACTAAGTCTAAGCGTTGGAAAGATTCATTTTGGTTTGTTGGTGGGGATTGGAGAAGCCCGGCTGATGACTCCGGGAGCTATGCTCGTATTGACATCCCTTGTTATTACGGAATTAAGACTGGTAAGTCTTTTATTTTTAAATTGAATTTATCTCGGACTTACCTAACTTCTTTTTATCTCTTTCAGATCATGACCATCTCGAGGATAAGCAACTGAGCAGGGACTTTGTTGGCCGCCTATTTCAAGTGAGTTGTGTGGATCTTGCTAGTCGGACTATACCCCGTCTGACCCACGACTCTTTTCTCAAAAAGATCGGGCTAGTGCTTCCTCCGAATCAAGTTCGAGATCGGATTGCCTTAGGTACGAGCTCGTCTTTTGCTTTCTACCATTTCTATATAGTTTTTTGTTATATGACTTGCTTCACTGATACTGTTGGGATATTTTAGTTCTGATAAATTATGCCAAAACATTATCAACTTGTGTTATTCAAGCTATTTTACAGATAACAAGTTAAGGGGGAACGAAAGAACAAATTGAGGGGGAACTCACGAAATCAGAAGAAGATGATCGAGATCAGACGAGGTTGCAGACGAGACTGTCCGAGATCAGATGAGTTAGATGAGTTCTGGAGTTAACTGATGAGCTGTGCAAATCAAATGTGAAGAAAAGCTAAGCAAATCAGAAGAGAAGGTTGCAGATCAGAAGATGAGCAGATGAGACTGATCAAGATCAGACTTGATCGAAATCAGATATGAAGACGAGCAGATGAGATCGACGAGATCGACGTGATCAAGATCGATATGATAAACCGATATGCTAACCTCGATGTTATCCTCGAGATGTTGATTCGAAGATATGTTGATCCGATCACCGAAATGATTAGATCAAAAAGAAGAAATCGATAGCCAGAGTAAATATGACTCGAGGGTCGATGTCCGGATCAGAAGAAATAACTTCAAGAAGCTTCGAAAGTGTCAAGATGCCCGACATAAGGTCCGCCAAGAGAAGTCTCTTTGAATCAAGAAATCTGAGACTCAAGATGTGTCATCAAGACACCGAGGCTCGGGATAGACCAAGGCTCGGATAAAGGCTCGGATAAAGGCTCAGATAACTCGATGGCTCGGGATAACTCAAGGCTCGGATAGAATCAAGATCCTGAGACTCAGAAGAAACTGAATAATATAGCCGTTAGATTCAGCTGACGTGGACCAATGAGAGGAAGACAACAAGCCTGAAAAAGCTTCAAAAAGCTACAGAATAGTATGGATTTGAATGTGACTCCATCCAACGGTAACATTCAAATCCACACTATAAATACAAGTTCTTCCTTCATTATTCGGTGTGGAAGTGTGGAGAATGTGGCAAACAATGCTACAGAGCTAAGTAGACATATACTCAAGCATTCCCACCATGGAACACAGAGCAAGAAATACACGCATATATTCAAGAGTGTTCTACCCTAGATCTAAGCACAAATGTAATATCCTAAGCTTAGAGAGATTTTCCCATCCTTAGCATTGAGGCTAAACAAATGTAAGGAAAAATCTCAACCTAGTTGGAAACCAAACAAATCTTTACCCAAACTCAAAGTTAGGTTAAGTTTGTTACCGCAAGATTTCAGACTAGGGATTCTAGTTTCTGATTTCTGGGATCGATTGAGTGTGAACTCGATAAACATCTAGCAATCCCGAAAGGGAGGGTAGGCAATACCGTGAGGGAGATAAGTCCCGTTTGAGTGTGAACTCGATAAACATCTAGCAATCCCGAAAGAGAGGGTAGGCAATCCCGTGAGGGAGATAAGTCCCATTTGAGTGTGAACTCGGAAACATCTAGCAATCCCGAAAGGGAGGGTAGGCAATCCCGTGAGGGAGATAAGACCTGTCGGTTAAGTAGGTTAAGTAGGTGCCCCTGTATTAAGGAAAGAGTGGATGTAGGATGGGTTTCGTCCGAACCACTATAAAATCTTGTGTGTTCTTTACTGCTTTATGTTTATACTTGTCATATGCATTTAATTATAAGCAAAACACACACATCGTTCTTAAAAGCGAAAAATTTGAATCACTCTGCCCTCACCCCTGTTTTATATGCATTACACAAGTCTTCCGTGCACATGGGTTTTCCAGAAATCGGGACCTTCAATTGGTATCAGAGCGGGAGTTCAAAAGATCACTGTTTTTCAAAGTGAACATCTGAACTGATACCATCAATTGGTATCAGAGCGGGAGTTCAAAAGTTCACAAGCTTTCAAAGTGACCACCTGGACTGATCTTTTAAAATAAAAAACCCGATCTCTGTAAATGCATATATTTTAATGTTTTGGCATCATTATCAAAAAGGGGGAAATTGTTGGGATATTTAAGTTTTGATAAATTATGCCAAAACATTATCAACTTGTGTTATTCAAGCTATTTTACAGATAACAAGTTAAGGGGGAACGAAAGAACAAATTGAGGGGGAACTCACGAAATCGAAGAAAGATGATCGAGATCGACGAGGTCCGCGCATTTAGACCGTCCGAGATCGAATGATGAGTTAGATGAGTTTGGAGTTAAGCGATGAAAGCAATCGGCAAATCAAATGTGAAGAAAAGCTAAGCAAATCAGAAGAGAAGGTTGCAGATCAGAAGATGAGCAGATGAGACTGATCAAGATCAGACGTGATCGAGATCAGATATGAAGATGAGCAGATGAGATTGATCGAGATCAGACGTGATCAAGATCAGATATGATAAACTGATATGCTAACCTGATATACTGACCTGATGCTATCCTGAGATGTTGATCTGAAGATATGTTGATCTGATCAGTCGAGCTGATTAGATCAGGCAAGAAGAAATCAGATAGCCAGAGTAAATATGACCGAGGTCGGGATGTACGATTCGGAAAGAGCTGAACTCAAAGAAGTTCGAAAGTGTCGATATGCCTGATCAGACAAGGTCCGCTGAAGAGATTCTGCTGAATCAAGAAACCTTAGACTCAAGATGTCATGAAAGACACCGAGGCTCGAGACATTCAAGGCTCGAGATAGACTGGAAGGCTCGGATAACTGAAGGCTCGGATAAAGGCTCGAGATAACTCAAGGCTCAGATAACGGTTGTCTCGAGATAACTCCAAGGCTCAGATAGAATCGAAGATCCCGAGACTCGAAGAAATCAAGAATATAGCCCGTTAGATTCGGTGGCGTGGACCAATGAGAGGAAGACAACAAGCCTGAAAAAGCTGCAAAAAGCTACAGAATAGTATGGATTTGAATGTGACTCCATCCAACGGTAACATTCAAATCCACACTATAAATACAAGTTCTTCCTTCATTATTCGGTGTGGAAGTGTGGAGAATGTGGCAAACAATGCTACAGAGCTAAGTAGACATATACTCAAGCATTCCCACCATGGAACACAGAGCAAGAAATCACGCATATATTCAAGAGTGTTCTACCCTAGATCTAAGCACAAATGTAATATCCTAAGCTTAGAGAGATTTTCCCATCCTTAGCATTGAAGCTAAACAAATGTAAGGAAAAATCTCAACCTAGTTGGAAACCAAACAAATCTTTACCCAAACTCAAAGTTAGGTTAAGTTTGTTACCTCAAGATTTCAGACTAGGGATTCTAGTTTCTGATTTCTGGGATCGGTTGAGTGTGAACTCGATAAACATATAGCAATCCCGAAAGGGAGGGTAGGCAATCCCGTGAGGGAGATAAGTCCCGTTTGAGTGTGAACTCGGTAAACATCTAGCAAGACCCATCCTGGAAGCCAAAAAAGAGGACGCCCCGATGGTACCTCAGTTCAGGAAGATCAGGCGCCCCTTCGAGTTGTTCGTCAGTGGGCCGAGTCGGAGACCACCCATGTTGGAGTTCAAACTATTCCCACTCGCCATTCGGATGGAGCTGGGGGATCCGGATCCTTTGATCCCCCTCCCATCATTCGCACAATGCTCTCACCTTCTCGTCCCCGGTTAGAAGGAGATGACACCTACTTAGGCTGGAGCGATGCCCCGGCACTCAGGTAACCTTTCCTTCATCTACTCATTTCATGTTTATAAAGAGCCGTGTTTAACTTAATGAATGTGTTTCTCTTGATGTTTTCAGATACGATAGTGATCTACACTTCGATTCGAGCCGTATCTCAACTACCTTCGATCGAGAAAGCCAAAACCTGATGATCGTGTTCCTTCGACTGTTAGGAACATGGGGGAAATGATGCTCCGATGCTGGACCCAATCATATGAGCGAGACGCTCAGGAGCAAGACTTGAGGCGAATGCCGCCACGGCCTCCGTTCTCACAGCATGGGCTCATGTTTTTCAAGAAAGGGTAAGAAAGCAGGCATCCAAGCTAGAACATGAACTCGCACAATCCTCTTTCATCCGGTGACAACAGAAAGAGAAAATTGAAGCCTTGGAGAGAGCGCAGAGCCAGTAGGTAAAAGAAAAGGGGAAGATGACTTCTCAACTTGAGTCGAATCAAACTAATCTTGCTCAAGCTCAAGGTGCCCTTGCCCAAAGGGAAAAGGAAATTGTCGAGAGAAACGTCGATATGCAGATATGGTTCACGTGGCCAATCGGGCGAAGAATGGTCTAGAGAAGATGGGGACTGATCTCGAGGCTTCCTTGGTTGCCAATGCGAAGTTGAAGGAGGAAAACAAGAAGTTGGCTGGGAAGATCGTGAGCTTCACTTATGTATTAGCCTTTGCCAATTCTATTCGTGCCCAGATGACCGACTTGTATGATGATGAAGGGGACGACAAGTTGACGAACTTCACTTATGTCTTAGCCTTTGACAATTCTATTCGTGCCGCCCATGCACCTGATTACGATCTTCAGGGCATTCAAGCGGCCCTCTGCCATCAGCTCATGGACTTTCTGAGGTCGAATCCTCCTGGCTCGGATTATGCTTTGCCCATCGCGGACCTCATTCGTGATTTCGGTTATGACTTCTCCTCCTTCGGCGATGGGATTGAAGTTGTGTACCCTGCGGATTCGGCCACTGATCTATCTCGACGCGAGCCGGGCACTCCCCTTATTGATGAGCAAGATACTTTGGTGGGAGAGAAGGACGTGGGTGAGTCCTCTGCCCCGTTTGGTCGAGTCATAGTGGCAGGGGAGAAGAACGTTGGGGGAGGTGCCCAAGCTGTGGAGGCGAGTGTTGACAAGAGGGTTGAGAATGTCGGTGGAGGAGAAATGGAGAAAGTTGGAAATGTCCTGTTGGAGTTTAGAGGCACGTAAACACGTAATACATGAGGAGCATAAATAAATGGTTCACCAACAACGAACAATTAATTGCAAAATTAAATACGAGTAAACGTAAACATAATTCTAACATCAATTCGTACACGGATTCCTCAACTATTGTATCCACGTAACAATCGTTTACTAATCTACGCAGATCTGCCAGCGTTGAATCCCCGAGATGAATTTGCTAGGAAAATCCAAACTCTAGATCTTATGGAGAAAATATGAAGTGATACTCTTTGTGAATTCCTAAGAGCTTGTATATATAGAGAGACTTAGCTTATTTCCCAAGCTAGCCCACTTAGGGAAATAAAATTCCTAATCTTGAATTAAATTAATTCCTTTTAATTTAATTCCCTAAATATAAATCTCTACGGATTTAAATGCCTTGTATGAAAATCTCTACGATTTATTTCCATATACATTAAATCCTACAATTATATTCCAAATATAATTATTGGGAATTCTTATTTAATTAAATCCAATTTAATTAAATATTAATAATAATTAATTCTAAATTAATATATTATTAATTACTTCTCTATAATTAGTAAACAACCATTACTTGTTGTGTGACCCATAGGCCCTCATATATAGAGCGATTAGTCAAACTAACGGTCTTAATTGAACCATAGACAATAAATCAGACATTCTCAATATATGAGGTACGTTGCGAGGAAATGTGCAACTACCTGTAACTGAAACATGAGTTATTACGATTTCCTCCTTTCATTCGCGAATACTCGATTAAGTCTTGAACATGATGAAGTGTCTATTCAAATAACTTAATTAATTTATCTCCATTCACTAATTGATCATGTATGTCACAGTTAGTCACAAAGTCTAAGTTGGCGTGCATCGGCCGATGACTTTGATCCAATTATGATGAGAAAATGAGTATTCTCTCTAAATCCACTTTGAGGAATGAATCATATTCTTGGCTCAACTACCACGCACATGCACTTCGTGATGAACCCAATCCAAGTCATATCTACCCATAGACGTTCATGGTCAAAGTTCATCATCCCACACATGTCGTGCGTATTGACCTCAAGTCAAAGGAGTATCGCATCGCTCCCACTAACCGAGACACCCGTAGACACATATAGTGGAACTACATCAAACGGTTTCTCGGATGGGTATACCAACACCCTCTAAGGTATTTGTGCATCCATCATGAGATACCTAGTATCTCGTAGTAAGTGAGATCTTACTACACTCTCTAAGAGTATGATACAGATACACCAATCTCCATTGCATCATCAATATCCCATTCTTGATGATCCTTGATCGGGGCTATTTGAGAATCATGCTTAAGTCATCTGAGTTCTCACAACCTCAATGACAGCAATGACTCATGGGAACACTTGCATGAATAAATGCAAGCAATCAAACATAATATTCAAACAAGTGTATTGCCATACATTAATATTAAATGAACTATAATATTAAATCAAACTGAATATCATCGAGTATTATGTCCTTACAATAGATTGTCTCTAGGACACTAACACTAACATGTCCTTGGCGGGTCAGTTAGCGAGAAGGTTGGTGAGACGGTTCCCGAGATTGGGGGAGACGATGCCCCAGTTGTTGATGTGATTGAGCATGGCGGGCGAGATGATACAGTTGTTGAGGATCTCGGCCCTAATGGGGAAGGTGTTGTAGCTCCTTCCTGAGATTTAGGTTATTTATGTTTCCTTGTATTTCCACTGTTTAGTACTATGTTTGGCCGCAGGCCTCTGACTATTATTCGGCCCTTGGTGGCGCTTCATTTTTCTGCTTGTACTTTTGCTTGATTCGGATTGGAAAACCTTTGTGCTTGATCTTTATTTACATATCTATGGGTTTGTCACCTACTTGATTAACACAAATGGTCTATTTTTGTTGTCTTATTGTCATGCAAATTTTTATTGGTTAGTCGTCTTACTTGTGTGCGACTTTGTTGTCTTATTTTTATGCAACTCCAATGCTTTATCGTTTTGCTATTAACTAGTCGTCTTAATTATACGCGACTTTGTTGTCTTACTTTTTTTGCAACTTTCATTAGATAGTCGTCTTACTTATATGCGACTTTGTTGTCTTATTTTTATGCAACCTTCATTAGCTAGTCGTCTTACTCATACGCGACTTTGTCATCTTATTTTTGTGCAACTTTCATTAGCTAGTCGTCTTATATATACGCGACTTTGTTGTCTTATTTTTATGCAACCTTCATTAGCTAGTCGTCTTATTTATACGCGCCTTTCATATCTTTTAATGCCTTTACTGGAGTGTAATGAACATTTTACACTTATGAACTATCTTTTTGGGCATTCTAGCCTATCGACCTCCTTGGGAGGTCGACGACCTGCCCCTTAGTTCGTGGCATAGAATGTTCTAATAGTCTTATTTTTATGCGATTTTGGGGTCCTGTTATTTTAGCCAACCTGATGTCTTAGCCTTTTGCGTTTAGAAAACATAAAGACTGATCTCGTTAGAGGTTAGATGACCTGCCCCTAATTTTTGATCCCTAAAGTCTAAGTACATCTTCTAAAATGGCTAAATTCCAGGAAACTCAAGTTAAGATGAAAATGATAACATATATTATAAAGGAAATGTAGTTGATTACAGGGAAATTCAACTGCATATTTGATACATAAAACAAAACTTTTCTTAATGGTAGAATTTTTTGAGATAGGTCGCATTCCAGGGATATTGGATTGGGATTCCGTCAACACCTTCGAGCTTGTAAGCTCCATTGGGCAAGACTTTGGCAACTTTGAAAGGTCCCTCCCAAGTTGGTCCGAAAGGGCCTTTGTGAACTCCCAAGATTTTCTTTAATACGAGGCACCCTTTTTGAATTGACGAGCCCGTACCTTTGAATTGTAGTACTTTTTGGACCTCTGCTTGTAGGTGGCATTTCAAACGTTGGAATCGACTCTTTTTTCATCAAGTAGATCAAGCTCCACTGCTCGAGCTTGATCGTTTTCCTCACCGATGACTTGCGACGTTCGATAGGTGGGGAAGTTCACTTCTACCGAGATCACTGCCTCCGATCTGAAGGCGAGCGCGAATGGAGTCTCGCTAGTGGAATTTCTGCACGTGGTCCTATATGACCAAAGTATCTCCGGCAACTTGCTAGCCCAACTTCCTTTTGACCCTTCAATCCTTTTCTTTAGAGTGTGTTTGATAATTTTATTGACAGCCTCAACTTGTCCATTTGATTGTGGATGGTAGGGGGTTGAGAATAGCTTGGAGATTTTCCACTTGTCGAAAAAGGCGTCTATCTCCAATCTATCAAACTGCTTCCCGTTGTCAGACACAATCGCCTGAGGAAGGCCAAACCTGCATATGATATTCTTCCAAATGAACCGAATGATGGCTGCCTGATTCGTGCTTCCTAGTGCTTCTTCCGCTTCCGCCCACTTTGTGAAATAGTCCACAGCCACTACAACGAATCTTACGGTGCCCAGGGCCGTGGGCAAAGGTCCAATTAAGTCGATCCCCCACTTGGCAAAAGGCCACGGACTGTAGATCGAAGTAAGCTCTTCTGGAGCGAGTTTGATTGTCGGGGCAAAAGTTTGGCACCTCACGCACGCCTTAGCATACTTTAGTGCATCCTTCTTGAGGGTAAGCCAAAAATAACCTTGACGAATCATCTTGTAGGCAAGAGATTGTCCTCCTGAATGATTTCCGCAAATTCCTTCGTGGATGTCCTTCATGATCTCCTTCTCCACTTCCGGGGTCACACACTTCAACAGTGGTAGGGTGAAGCCTCGCTTGTACAGTTGTTCGTTGATTATCACGTACCTAGCTGCTCGCATCTAGAGTCTTCGAGCTTCCACTCTGTCCTCTGGCAACTCGCCATTCTTGATGTATTTGATTATAGGAGTCATCCAAGTGTCTACCTCTGGGTTGAGGTTTGCGATCGTGACTTGGCTCCCAGATGGAGCGAGTAGCTTGATGATGGTAATGTCGGACATGTCAGCCGCACCCTCTGAGGTCGCCAACCGAGCTAGCTCATCCGCTTAAGTGTTTTCCTTTCTCGGGACCTGTCTGATAAAAACTTGCTCGAATTTCTCCATCAGTTTTGTCATAATTTTGTGGTAGGCGATCATCTGCTCACTCTGGGCTTCATACTCGCTCATCGTTTGAAAGGCAACCAATTGGGAGTCACAGAAAATTTCTAGTCGCTGAACGCCCATGGCCATCGTCATCTCCAAGCCATTTATTAATGCCTAATATTCCGCCTCATTGTTGGTCGCCTGAAAGTCGACAACGTATCGACATCGTGAATGACTTGCCTTCAGGGCTAATCAATACCACTCCTACCCCGACTCGCTCATTGGTCGATGAGCCATCGACATAGAGTTCCCAAGAAACTCGCTCCATCATCATTTGATCCGAGGGGAAAGTCAGCTCCACTATGAAATCTTCTAAGGCCTGTGCCTTAATCACCGTCCGTGGAGCGTAGGTCACTCCAAACTGATCAATTTCAATTGACCATTTCAAGCACCTCCCGACCGTGTTGGGTCGATGTAGAATCCGGCGTAATGGCAGCGAGGTTAGGACTTCGACGTGGTGATCAAAGAAATATTGGCGAAGTTTCCTAACACTCATTACTAAAGCATACGTGAGATTTTCCAAAGGAGGATACCGCAACTCAGCGTCATTCAAAGTCTGACTCACAAGGTATATCAGCAAATGTGCTTGCCCCTCTGCTCTAACCAATACTGCGCTCAAACATGATTCTGAAGAAGCCAAGTACAAATAGAGCTTCTCGCCAGGGACATGTTAGTGTTAGTGTCCTAGAGACAATCCTTTGTAAGGACATAATACCTAGATAATATTCAGTATTGGTTTAATATTATTATTTGTTTAATATTAAATGTATGGCGTTACACTCATTAGAATATTATGTTTGATTGTTTGCATTTATTCTTATATGTGTTCCCTTGAATCACTAATGTCGTTGAGTGTGTGAGAACTCAGATGACTTAAGCACGATTCTTAAATAGCCCCAATCGAGGATCATCAAGAAAGGGATATTGATGATGCAATGGAGATTGGTGTGCGATCTGCATCATACTCTTAGAGAGTGTAGTAAGATCTCACTTACTACGAGATACTAGGTATCTCATGATGGATGCACAAATAACTTAGAGGGTATTGGTATACCCATCCGAGAAACCGTTTGATGTAGTTCTACTATTTGTGTCTACGGGTGTCTCGGTTAGTGGGAGCAATACGATACTCCTTTGACTTGAGGTCAATATGCACGACATGTGTGGAGTGATGAACTTTGACCATGACCGATGCTTGCACCCGTCTATGGGTAGATATGGCTTGGATTGGGTTCATCACGAAGTGCGTGTGCGTGGTAGTTGAGCCAAGAAAATGATTCATTCCTCAAAGTGGATTTAGAGAGAATACTCATCTTCACATCATAATTGGATCTAACTCATTGGCCAATGCACGTCAACTTAGACTTTGTGACTATGTGTGACACTAATGATCAATTAGTGATTTGAGATAAACTGATTAAGTTATTTGAATAAACACTTCATCATGTTCAAGACTAATCGAGTATTCGTGAATGAAAGGAGGAAATCGCAATTGCCCATGTTTCAGTTACAGGTAGTTGCATGTTTCTCGCAACGTACCTCATATATTGAGAATGTCTGATTTATTGACTAGGGTTCAATTAAGACAGTTAGTTTGACTAATCGCTCGGTATATGAGGGCCAATGGGTCACACAACAAGTAGTTCCCTTTTACATATTATAGTTGGTTGATTAAATGTTAAATTGGATTTAATATTTAATTTATGGAGAAGTAATTAATAATAGATTAATTTAGAATGAATTATTATTAATGTTTAATTAAATTAGATTTAATTAAATAAGAACTCCCAATAACTATATTTGGAATATAATTGTAGGATTTAATGTATATGGAAATAAATCGTAGAGATTTTCATATAAGGCATTTGAATCCGTAGAGATTTATATTTAGGGAATTAAATTAAAAGGAATTAATTTAATTCAAGATTAGGGTTTTTATTTCCTTAATTGGGCTAGATTAAGATTTAAGTTGGGCCTCCCTATAATTGGGGATTACGTGGATACCGTAGTAGAGAAATCTGCACTCGAGTTACTGTAAGATTTCTCGTTATGATTATTGTAATCTGTATGCAATTAATTGTTCGTTGTTGGTGAACTTTAATTTCCGCTGCGCATGTGATCACGTGTTTTACGTGCCTCTATATTTCAACAGTGGTATCAGAGCTCAGACTCTTGTTTAATTGCATAATTGAATTAGTTTTGTAGTTATTTTTAAAACCTGGTATGGTCAATTGGATTGATCGCACCTCTATTTTTCAATTTATTGGGGGCGCTGCTTATTTGATAAACAAACACCCCCTTGTTTGTCGGTTTTGTTGCTTTCGTCTTCCTCATATGAATGAGGGTTTTCTGGGATAACCAGTCTGCCGATTTTGTCCGCACCACCCGATCACTCGCGTCGCTTGGCGATGAAGGCGAACGCGACACCGCTTGAGTCGGCGGCTTCACTCCGCAACTTGCGGCTTGCACGCTAGCCCGACTCGCAGTGCGCGATGGCGATTTTTCAACCCACTGTTTCGCTTTGATTCGCATCGTCAATGCCTAGTTTTTCGTCTCGATTGTGATATCGCCGCTCTCATTTTGTTCGATTCGTGATGGTGCGTTACAGATCAGACCAAATATTGTGCTTGGCGTCACCAATTCGACGCATTTTGAGGCACTCCCTTTTTGATTCTTCTGAGTTTTGAGGCAGCGCGCCACGCTTTGATTCGATTCGCGGTGACGACGGCCAGTTTTGTGTCGATTTGACCTCTTGGAGGGATTCGTGGCCCCGCGTGTTTCTCTGTTTACCGATCGCGATGGCGAGTCGCCCGCACGCGCCCAACGGCTGTGATGACTCGCGCGCGACGGTCATAACACTGAACTGACGCCGTTGGGTTTTTGCTGAATGTTTTGTTTGTTGCCTTTTTCGTTTTGATTCTGTGCAACTTACAACTGGATGTTTGTTTTCGTATGCCCTTAATTGGTTGGACTAATCTGGGTGAATGATGAAACTGAATTCTAGTGATGTAATGTTCAGGGGTTTGGAAATTGGTTTTGGATTGTTCGGAAATTTCAGATTGGATCTGAATTGGATGGGCGATGATGAAGGGAGGCACTGTGCCGAAATTGGATTTAGGACAGGCGCCTCCGTGCAATTTTAGAATTTGCACATGAGCCCTCATCAAACAAATAAATAAAATCTATTTTAAATTTAATTGGATTAAATTTAAAATAATAATAAAAGTTGGACTTTTATTTAAATTAAATATTAATTTGAAAAATTGATCCTGGTTGGAACGAGGTAATTAATTGGATTATTTACCAATTTTAATAAACTTAAATCGAAAATTTTTGAAATTTATTTCTTTTAAAAGGTTTGTTGAAATCCCACTGTTAACCTGTTTATTTTATTTAAATTCGTTAACGTCTTTTATGTCCGCATTATTACTATTTGGGTAGGCGGCACCCAATATTTGTCGGATCGTATTAATTGTTTGGGTAGACGGTGCCCATATAAGTGTTAGTCCGTATAATGTCATGTTTGGGTAGGCGGGGCCCAATAGATGCTCAAATGTGATATAAATCAACATGTTTGGATCTCAATTAAGCAATTAATACCCCACCTTTAAAAGATCCTCACTAAAATATGATTTTTCATTAAATTGAACGATGCCTTCCATCAAAATTAATAGTAAACCGGAGATTTCGTTCCAATGAGTATTTAAGGCCCAAGTCTTTTGCTCGGATCTACATCTAACGGGACTATTATACGGACACGTTGTGTAACCGCTTGATTGTTGTAAATCAACCTGATTCTGTTTCACCAGCCCAAGCAGGGAAACGAGAGTCAAGGGGCATCCGATTGAACTAGGTTCAATCAACTAGGAGTTGCAATGTTGCAATTGGTTTGGAGACCTACCAGTTCTGCTATTATAGTAATCAGCCCAAGCAGATATTATAATACTAGGAATGTGGATCCTAGTCCATTATGATTTATATTAGATATAAATTCGTATTCTTCTGATGAGGTCATGAACATGTGAAAATAATGGAGACAAAATAAATTTGAAAGGCCATGTTTATGTTGATTGCTGAATATTGATCATAGGAATTACGTGTTTTAATTCCCGTTTTATTTTATTTCTCTAGGATTGTTGAAATGAATAACTTATCACTGAGAAGCATTTTGGAAACGAACAAATTGGCTGGGCCAAACTTTCTCGACTGGCACCGAAATGTACGTTTGGTGCTCAAGCAAGAAAAGATTGAGTACGTGTTGGACACGACAATCCCTGTTACCCCGGAAGCTGGTACTGGAGAAGCCGAGGCGCTTGACGCCGAAGCTCAGAAGGAGCATCAAGATGATGCTTCCCAGGATCAGTGTGTTATACTGGAAAGTATGCTTTTACTTTGTATAACCAAATTGAATTTATGTCTTATTTACTGAAATAAATTATTTATCACTGATGCTTTAAATATCATTAAATGTTACATATATTTACTGCATAATTGTTCAATAAATAGTACGTGTTACATTGTAGTTAATTTAGTGATACCAGATTACAGAAGATTAAATTAACAGTCTCTTGTAACTAAAAGTACACCGTTCACGACCTAGATTGAAATGAACAATCCATCGTGAAAGGTTGAAGTGTAAGGCTCAGATTGGCTTGTCTTGAACAAGAGATTAAACTAGTGCATGACTGATGCACTGAATAGGACCTACAGGAGGATAAATTCTTCAGCACTGAACTAGGAAGAATTAGACCTCAGTGGTTCGTTATTTCTTAATCTTCGTCCCATAAATAGGATCGTGTGTGGTTACTAATTATTGCTTTGACTTATGACGGGTAGAGAATCAATGAGATTCAATACTTTATATCTTGGGCAATATTATTGGTCACATGCGATTGCTAAGATTTAATACGAAGAATCGTGTGCAAGTACGCTTGTTCGATTTGCCTCCTTGGGTGGTTCATAAGATTTATCATACCAAATCTTGCAAGTGGAATTTGTTGGGAGATGAATTTAATAAAGAAGTTTTGATTAGATCCCAAAAACCCTGAGTATGACATGTTCAGGATAATCTTGATAGACTGAGTCAGGTTTCAGTATAGATTGTTCAAGAAGTTATCCGCACCATGTATAGTCAGCAGATATAGATCAGGTTAGATTCTGAAGACACTGAAGACTCAGTAAGTTGCTGAAGACACTGAAGACTCAGTATGTCACTGAAGACACTGAAGACTCAGTATGTCACTGAAGACTCAGAAGATATTGAAGACCCAGTAGTTACTGGAGACTCAATAAGATACTGAATACTCAGTATAACCTGAATGCTCAGAGGCACTGAATAATATCTATCTGAAGACTACAAAACTGAGAAAAATACATATATTCAGAAAAATAGATATTGCCCAAAACATTCATATGCAGACAAAAGGAACTAAATCTTAAGTGTTGTTTAAGGTTATCTCATTCAGAGAGATTGACCAAAAAATGTTGTTTTGTTTGTCTACATTCACTGAAGACAAGAACCAATCAGAGGAAGACAACACTGTACTTTACTAACACTGAAAGCGACAGGACCCTGAATCATGTCAGTAGTACTAAGTTCCAGACTGCAAAAATTGGTGATTGGCTACATGACTACATATTTCCTAAAACATGCAAGGGAGTGTTCAAACCCTAAATATAGCCGTTCATCAAACACCAGAAGAGGAAAGCCTCTATACTATCTCCTCCAACGGATAGTTTTTCAAGAGTGACCTTGGTGAAGTTGCCTATAAATACCAGTGTCCCTTTACATTGAGAGGTTACGGGAAATTTTAAAGCAACTCAAGAGCTCATTCGTATTATTGCAAATTGAAGCACTCGAAAAACCTTAGAATTTCCCAAGTGTTTCACATTGGAGAGAGCTCACTATTCTAATCCTAGAGTGATAGATATATCCAAAGCTTAGAAGAGATATCCTAGTTCTTATTGTAAAGGATATCTCACCCTAGTTGAAAACCAACCCAAAACCCAAACCCTTTGTTAAGGTAGTTTGTGTGTGTTTTGTTGGTAAGTTAGAGTTGTATAGAGTTAGTAAGCTACAGTGAGTTAACCAGAAAACTCTAGAGAACAAGTTAGTAAGCTACTTGTGGTAGTCTGAACACTTGTGTGTGTTTGAGTTAGTAAGCTGCAGTGAGTCAGCCGGAAAACTCAAGGTAGAAAAGTGAGTAAGCTACAGTGAGTTAGCCAGAAAGCTTTAGGAAGTGGTTAAGGAATTTTTCTGTAGATCAGAGAGAGTGGACGTAGGAGCTTGAGTCTCTGAACTACTATAATTGCTGTGTTGTTTTACTTTCTGTACTGCATTTTTATCTGTTGCATGTTTTTCACTGAAAGCATAGTTCACTAATATTCAGTTGGAACCAATCCACTGAACTTTCATCAAATTGATCACAGCCTTAATCATTGTTTTATTGAAGGGAAGATTTTCAGCAAAGCTAAAACGAGTATAAACTTAGGGCCAACCATTCCGCACACTTGAGTAGCTAGAACAGATAGTTACCAAACTGAACTAACTCTACTGAGGGTTCAGTAAGATAATTATTTGATCCAAGCGCCTCAGGATCTCTGATAAACTCAGGCTCAGTTGGGCTAATCTGAAACTTCTGAAAGCAGCTCAGGATCATTGTCTCAGTAGACTTTGACTCAGGGCAATCCGTGCTTCTCAGGGCAAAATCATCAGGATAACCTGACCCATCTGACCTCAGTGAAAGAAAAGTTTTAAAAATCACTGAACACGTGTATTCCCCCCACATACACGTGTGAGACTCATTAGCACCGGGACCAACAAGTGGTATCAGAGCAGTGGTTCATTTTGACCACATGCTTTGGTAGCCATAGTCTATTTTGCTGAAAGACTTTGGTGGTCTACTGAATAGATCTGTTTGCTGATATCTTACAAGGCTCAGTCATCATGCCTTCTAAGAAACTTCCTATGTTCTCTGTTGAGAGCTATGACCTATGGAGATTGAGAATGCAGGCTCATCTGTATTCAAAACATGAAAGAATGTGGAGAGTGGTTTCTGAAGGACCATTCAAATTTACTGTTGTGAATCCCACAATCACTGATACTGAGAGGAATGATCCCAGAGATGAATTTCCAAAGCCTGATGATCAACTTACTCCTGATGAGAGAAAGTTAGTCAATCTGGACTACATTGCTAAAGATACTTTGTATAGCACTATTGATGATGGTGTTATGGGGATGATTTCTCACTGTGAAACTGCAAAAGAAAAAATGGGACACACTTGTTGTTATGTGTCAAGGCACAAATCATATTATGGAAAACAAACTTTTTGTTGCTATTGGAAAGTTTGATAGCTTTGAAATGGAAGATAGTAAATCCATTGACAAACTTGAGGTCAGATTCACTAGCATCATGAATGATCTGAGTGCTCTTGGGAAAAGATACCCACAGAGAGAAGTGGCACTGAAAATTATCAGAGGATTATCTAAGAAATGGGATATACATGCTGTGGTGATTGAAAACACCAAAAATATTGATTCCATGCCATATCAACAAGTTTTCTCTGAACTGAAAGCTTATGAGTTTGTGATTGACAAGAAAACTAAGAAATCTGACAGCAAAGATGATCCTTCATCTAGCAAGAATGTGGCTTTCAAAGCCAAAGAGAAATCCTGTAAGTCTAGAGAGTCTGAGAACTCACTTGCCAAAAATCAGGATGAGCAGGAGGATAAGCTAGTACTGATGGCAAGGAGGTTTGAAAGACTCAATAGCAGATATGAGAAATATAAGAAATATTACAGGAATCACAGATACAAGAGAGACTCGGAAGCTGAGGACAGATACACTGAGAAAAGGAAGGACCAGAAAGCTGAAGGATCCTCATCCAAGAAGAAGGACTCCAAGACCAAGGAGGAAAGTGATCAGGATGATGATACCAACAGATGCTTCTGTTTGTCGAAGAAAAAGGTCACTTTCAATAGACCGCCATCTGGTGAAAAGTGCTAAAGAAAGAAAGGAGAGACAAGCCAAGAGAGGCGGGGAAGATCTCTAAAGAAGAAAGCTATGATTGCAGAAGAGGAAGAACATTCGAAGAAGGTTCCAGTTCCTCCGATGAAATTTTCTAAGACCAAGGATGATGATGATTTCTGTCTTATGGCTGTGGAGGAGGTAAATTCTTCTATCTCTGTTGTTGCTCCTACACAAGCACATGAGTTCTCAAGTTCAACTTAATGTGAAGAACTTTGACCGATGGATTCGTTTGAGAATCTTATGAAGGACTATTACGTGTTACAAGAACTACTCCTTTGAAACTCAAGAGCGAACAAAGGAATCGATCACGAGAATCAAGTGGAAAGACTCTAAAAATGCTGAGATCACTTCTCAATTGATGGGAACTACTGATGAACTGGATGTTCTGAAAGTACAACTCTCAGAAAAAGAGAAGGTGATAGAGATCCTGAATGGAAAATTAGAGAAATCCACTAAAGAGATTCAAATTTTATTAGAACCGAAGTTCAATGACCTCTTTGAGAAGCATGAAACTCTAAAGAAATGTGAGGATAGTGCGCAGAGAAAGTTAGCTCTATTGAATTCTGCATCTAAAGTGATAGATGAAATTCAGAGTTATCAAAGACCTGCAACTATAAAAGCTGGTTGGGATTCATTCCAGGGGGAACCTCAGAAGGTCTTCTGAATGCTGCTTCTAGTAGCACCAAGATTGTCTTTGTTAAACCAGTGTCATCTAATCTTCTTACTAAAGAATTGCCCAGAGTTTTAGACAAGGGTAAATGACCTATGGTTTCAGAAAAATTGAAGGTTCAGGGAAGAAAGCCTAGACCTCAGGAAAATGCTTGAAAACCTGAACACTCAGTAGGAAATTTCAGGCCAGTACTTCAAAGCCTCAGGCTAAGAGTACCAACCTAAAGAGATCTGCATTGAACCATCAGAGGAATTTTCAGAAGAGAAACACTCAGTAGAGATATTCTCAACTGAAAAGACTAAGTCCTCAGATTATTGAAAGACACCAATTTCAGTACAGGCAACCTAAACCCCACGTGTCTAAAGGTAAAGGTTTCCTGAACCTAAGTCAGCAGAGACAGAGACCAGTTGCACAAAAGATAAGGCACTTGAACAAAAGGCCTGAACCCAAGAAGAACTCTAAAGCTCATGTTCATGCTAAGGCTGGCACTCGTGCACATGATACTTCCAAGGCTCCTAAGGTGGTGAATGTGTATGTAGATGTTTATGGGAGACAAATCAGCCACTCTAAAGTAATTAGAGTTGTTAGGCAGATTTGGGTTCCAAAAGGTACAGCTAACCTGGTAGGACCCTACACCAAATGGGTACCTAAGAACTGGTCTGTTTTTCAGGTGAAGGAAAAGGGCACTGAGCTGAATGAAAACAACATAGCACTGATGAGTGGAAATGAATTAGCTCCTGTTGTATGGTATCTGGACAGTGGATGTTCAAGACATATGACAGGATATAAGCAACTAATCACTGACTATGTTGAGCAAAAAGGCCCTCAAATCACATTTGAAGACAATTCCAAAGGACAAACTGAAGGATATGGAACTCTTGAAGTTGACTCTGTTCATATCCATGGTGTTTCATATGTGTCTGGTCTAAAGCATAACTTGCTTTTTATCAGTCAATTCTGTGACAAAGGATTCAGTGTTGAGTTCTCAAAGAACTTATGTTATGTAAAAGACAATACTTCACAGAAAATTTTACTGACTGGTACTAGAAAAGGAAATGTGTATCTTGCTGATTGGAGTTCAACTCCTAAAGATACATGTTTGGTTGCAAAAAGTTCCACTGATACCAGTTGGTTGTGGCACAAAAGAATGAATCACTTAAACTTCAAAACCCTGAACAAACTTGCAAGATTAGCAATTGTAAGGGGGTTACCCAATGAAGTGTTCAGTAAAGATCATGTATGTGATGCTTGTCAGAAAGGAAAACAAATCAGAGCATCTTTCAAAAGTAAAGTAGATGTTTCTACTGATAGAATACTACAACTGTTACATATGGATCTCTTTGGTCCAAAGAACACACTGTGAGCACTAATGGCGAAAAAATACACACTTGTGGTAGTTGATGACTACTCTAGATACACATTGGTCATATTCTTACTCAGTAAGAAAGAGACTCAGACAAAACTACCTGAACTACTGAAAAGGCTCAGTACTGAAAAGAATCTGAGTGTGGTCAAAATCAGATCAAATAAAGGAACTGAGTTTATCAATCATATCATATCTGATTATTGTGCAAACAAATGGAATAGCTCATGAAACATCATTTGCAAGGACCCCCACAACAGAATGGTGTTCTTTGAAAGAAGAAATAGGACTACGAAAAGAAGCTAGAAGGACAATGATTCTTTGAAAGCCGATATTCTAAGAGATTTTGAAATTTGAAGTTATCAACACTTTGCATGCTACTCTCTCGGATAAGATCCATCTTGACCAAGAACCAAGGAAAAAACTCCATATGAGTTGTGGAATGAAAGGAAGCCTCTTGTTTCTTTCTTTTCGTGTGTTTGGTTGCAAGTGTTTCATACACAATAATGGTAAAGATCGGGTTGAAAACTTTTGATAAAAAAGGCGATGAAGGGATATTCTTAGGATATTCGAAGTTAGTAAAAGCCTTTGAGCTTACAACTGTAGGACTCTTATTGTGGAAGAAACACCTCATGTTGTTTTGATGAATCTACTTGTGTTCGGAATAGAGTTGCCCAAAGGAACGGAACCGGGAAAGGGTAAAGCGAACCGTGAAGAATCGGAACCCGAAACCATGTATTACGGTTCGGTTCGGTTCAACTCATCTGAAACCGAAACGGCCGGTTCGGAACCGCATGATCGGCCGGCGGTTCCCTGTTCGAACCGGCGGTTCAGCGGTTCAACCGAACCCGCCGTGAAACTAAAATATGGCCGTTGGGCGGCGGTTCCCGCGGTTCAACCGTGAACCGCCGGTTCCTGCCTACCGTTGGACCGAATATGACCGTTGGAACCGCCGAACCGGAGGTTCCGAACCGTGAACCGCCGGTTCCGCCGGTTTTTGTCTTTTTTTTTTTTAATCAATGGTTGAGATTGAGTCAAATGTTATCGTTTTTTGATCCAATGGTCGAGATTTAAATGAAAGTTACCGTTTTTTTTTTTTTTTATTTTCTCAAACTCTATAAATACCCCTCATTTGTATTCATTTTCTTGCACCAACTTGATCCAAATTGATCAATTCTTCTTCATCTCTCTAATTCTCTTGTTCTAAGTTCTAAGTTCTAACTTTATAAATTATAAGCTTCATTAAAGTTCATAATTCATACTTCATATATTATCTATATTGATATATTTTATACATTATAGTATATAGTTTATATTATTATTATATACACTTTACTTTACTTTATATTTTATATTACATAAAATAAAATGTCAAGAAGAGGAGAATCATCATCTTCTAGAGGAGGAAAAGGAAAGAGTCCGATGACTTCCAATTTTCCTCCACCTCCTCCTCCTACTGAACAATTCAATATTCCATGGAGTGTGGAGGAAATAGAAGCGAGTCTTGGTCCCGGATATGCGGATGCCACTTTTTCAAATGAAGAATTTCAACAACCTCATGGTGGTACTCAAGAAAGTACTCATGGTCATGGTCCTCATGGTCATGGAAACGAAGAAAATGTGGAGGAGGAGAATCATCATCTTCTAGAGGAGGAAAAGGAAAGAGTCCGATGACTTCCAATTTTCCTCCACCTCCTCCTCCTACTGAACAATTCAATATTCCATGGAGTGTGGAGGAAATAGAAGCGAGTCTTGGTCCCGGTTATGCGGATGCCACTTTTTCAAATGAAGAATTTCAACAACCTCATGGTGGTACTCAAGAAAGTACTCATGGTCATGGTCCTCATGGTCATGGAAACGAAGAAAATGTGGAGGAGGAGGAGGAGGCCATTCCACCTCAAGGCGGAGAAAGAAAATGTAGAGTTCTTGCATCCGAAATATTCACCATTCACTTCAAAAAATTGGCAACCGATGAGGTAAATATATTTAAAGTTCATTGTAACTATTGCACTAGGGTTTATCATTTTGAGAAAGGTGGTGGATATGGAACATTTAAAAAACACTTGTTGGTAAAACATAAAGAAGTCTTGGGAATGACTACATCTCAAACACAACTACATTGGATTCACGGCGTCTTACGAAGGTGGTGAAGTAAGTAATCCTACTAGTTTATTTAGATATAATGTTAAAGTTCTTTAGAAGAGAATTAGCTAAACTTATTTGTTCTAAACATCTTCCTTTTCGTTTTGCAAATGATCTTCGTTTTGAAAAATGGGTTACTACGACTTATAATCCTTGTAAAAAAAATTTCACGATCTTCTATTACTCGTGAAATTGATAAAATGGCTAAAGAAATAAGAGATGAAATGACTATCATGTTTTCTAGATTAACTCAAAAAAATTCTATATGTTCGGATATTTGGAGTGATCATTTTCAAGAGCATAATTATATGGGCATTACTTGTCATTGGATTGATGATACGTGGACAATTCAAAAACGTTTAATTGCATATAGAGAGTTTGATCTTTGAGCATCGGCCGCAAATATTGCTCTAAAAATTAAATGCGGTTTTTGCAAGAGTACAACATTCTTACAAAAATATTTTCAATTTCATTTGATAATGCAAGTGCTAATACTGGCTAGTTTAGATGAACTTATTGCAATTTGTCAACCATCAATTGGTGGTAGATTTTTTCATGTAAGATGTTTTTTTCATATTTTAAATTTGTGTGTTCAAGACGGTTTATCTTCTTTTAAAAACGCATGTTGCTCTATTAAACATGCACTTGGTTATTTGGTTAGACATCAAAAAGTTTTAAAAAGATGGAAAAGTTTTTGTGTAGTTAATAAACTTACTCCTAAAAGTTTTCATTTGATGTTGCTACTAGATGGAACTCAACTTATAAAATGTTAAGTGCATCTTATGAGTATAGAAATGCATTATGTAATTTTTTTGCACAAGAACAATGTGGTATTACTTTATTTCCTAGTCAATGGGATTCATGTGCTACTTTATGTGAGATGTTGCAAGTTTTTAATGAAGCTACTACACAATTATCCGGTACGTATTATCCTATTTCTATTCTTGCTTTAGATCAATGTGTTAGAGTTGCAATTACTCTAGATTGTAGTGATCCAAATGAAATATTATATAATGCTATTAGTTCAATGAAAGTCAAATGGATGAAATATTTTTTATATATTCCCGATGTGTTTATAATTGCTAAAATACTTGATCCTAGAGTAAGAATAGATGGAGTGCAAGAATTAATTTCTATATATTATGATGCTTTATTTCCTATTACAGATGATAACACCCCTTCTCCTATTGTGGTTGTCCAAAAATCTAAACAAGTTCTTATGGATGTTTTAAAGAATATAAAATTCAATTTGCTCCTACTAGTGGTGATTCTACTAGTGTTCGTGGTGCTACTAGTACTACTAGTAGTGGACGTGGTGGTACTCAATCCCTTGGTCGTGGTCTTTTTGGTAAATTTTCCCGTTTAGATAATTTTTCTAAAGAACGATATCAACAACGTGCAACGGCACAATCAAATGTTTTCTTAGAAATTTAAAATTTTCTAAATACACCTTCTTTTGAGTATCAACCGGGAGAATTAGAAAATTTTGATATTTTAAAGTGGTGGTCAAGGAGATTAGATGCTTATCCGGTGTTGAGTATGATTGCAAAAGAGGTATATGCATGTCCCGTCTCAACCGTAGCCGTCGAACGAGCATTTAGCTTGGGTGGACATATCTTGAATGAAAGGCGTTCAAGATTGACAGTTGAGCACTTGGAAAACCAATGTTTACTTGATGATTGGGTGAAAGCCGAAGATCGAACACAAAATGAAGCTCTTAGCACGGATTCTAGCGAAGATAGTGTGATCGACGACACAACCGAAATCGAAAGTGAAGCTTAAATCTTCTTAAGATTTAAGTCTTGAGGTAAGAAACAAGGTAAGAGAACTACGTGGGCTTTGATTCTAATCGGATACGTAGGCAACATAATTTTAAGTTTCTAACTTAGAATTTTCTAAGTTTAAAATTTAAAATTATGCCCAAGCCCTTTTTTTTTTTTATCCTCTTTTCATTATTTGTAATTTTTTTTAATTGTAATTATAAGTTGTACACTTGTATTTGTAGCATTAGCAATTTAGTTACTTGTAAGTTGTAACTTTTAAGTTGTAAATTGTAATTTTTGTAATGTATTAAATTATTGTTTAATGTTTAAATTGTAAATTACTTGTAAATTGTATGTTTAGCATGTTTAGCATTAAGTTGTAATTTACCACATTAGCAATTTAGCATGTTTATTGTTTAAATTGTAAATTACTTGTAAATTGTAACTTTTAAGTTGTAAGTTGTAAATTTTTTGAGTTGTTTGTTATTTGTTTGTAATTTTGTATGTTTAATAACATAAGATTTTGCTTCATCTTCTTTAAATTTACTTCAATTTTTTTTTTTATTTGTATTTTGATAAAATTAAAAAAAAAAAAAAAAAAAATCGGAACCATTGAACCCATTGGGAAGGCAAGGAACCGGGAAAAGGCAGGTGTAACAATTTTTGCGGTTCGGTTAAGGTTCCACCTTTTTGGCAAGAACATGGGTTGAATCGAAACCGCGGTTCGAACCGGATGGGCAAGTCTAGTTCGGAAGAAACATGAACATGACTCAGGAGAACTGATCAAGAGAATCACCAGACTTAGCCTGAAAAAGAATGATAAAACATCCTCTGAACCTGAAAAGAAGAAGTCAGTCACTTTCTATGAATGGAGTGAATCGGACTCGAGACAAAGAAGTTCGGGATGGAAAAACTTCGGGATGATGAGACTCGGGATGGAAATTCTCCTTTGAAGGAAAGCCAACCTGCTTGAACCGACCAATCTAAACATACACCGATTCGGACTCGGGTATGTAATGCCGATGAAGATGTGGTCAATCGAGGCAAACTCGAATCTATCAACCAATGGGGAACAAATGTCTCTGACAATGTTCTGAATGGAATTTCCCCTGAGGAAGATGATTCTCTTTCTCCTTTTTTGTTGTTCCCTGAATTTAATGAACTATCTGAACCTAAAATTTCTGATGTTGAGGATACTACTGAAGGGGGAACATCCAGGAGAAAATGGTTGGATAGTCATCCTACAAGTCAGATTGTGGGTGATCTATCAGATGGTGTCAAAACAAGAAGGTTCCATGGAGAAAGTGCTTTGTTCTGCTGCTTTCTATCTGAAAAAGAACCTACTGAGATTGAAGAAGCTCTACAAGATTCATTTTGGATTACTGCTATGCAAGAAGAGCTGAATCAGTTCTCAAGGAATGGAGTTTGGGAGCTAGTGGATAGACCTAAGAGGTACAATGTGATTGGAACTAAGTGGGTGTTCAAGAATAAGAGAGATCAAAACAACTACATTGTGAGAAACAAGGCAAGGCTAGTTGCACAAGGTTATTCCCAAGAAGAATACTTGAATTATGATGAAATCTTTGCACCTGTTGCAAGACTAGAAGCCATCAGATTGTTTCTTGCATATGCTACCCACATGAAATTCACAGTCTATCAGATGGATGTGAAAAGTGCATTTCTGAATGGTGTGCTTAAGGAAGAGGTTTATGTGGAACAACCTCCTGGTTTCAGACAGAATGACCATGTTTACAGGCTCAAAAAAGCCTTGTATGGTCTTAAGCAAACACCCCGAGCATGGTATGATACCCTTTCTCAGTTTCTTACTGACCATGGTTTTATCAAAGGAACTGTTGATAGGACTCTGTTCAGGATAGAAGATTGGAAAGACATCTTACTTGTTCAGATTTATGTAGATGACATTATATTTGGATCTCCAAATCATCAGCAGTGTGAAAAGTTTTTCTACGATGAAAGGAAAGTTTGAGATGTCAATGATGGGGAGATGAATTTCTTTCTTGGACTTGGTGAAACAAACTAAGGAAGGAATTTTCATCAATCAAGCAAAATACACGAGAGATCGATTGCAAAGTATGGTGTGCAATTGCAATCTGAGTTAGAATTCCTATGAATACTAACTACAAGATGGATCTCGATCACGAAGGCAAATCGATAAATCACTGCGATTATAGAGGAATCATTGGATCATCTGCTATATCTCACGACAAGTAGGCACGATATAACATTTCTTTGTTGGGATATGTGCAAGATACCAAGCTAATCTAAAAAAAATTTAGTCACATGGAGGCTGCCAAAAAGATTCGAAATATCTTAAAAGCACTATGAATAGAGGATTATGGTATCCGGTGATGATAACCTTGAATTGCTTGGTTATTCGAGATCTTGATTATGGAGGATGTAGAATTGTGGGGAAGTCTACCACGAGGGAACTTATCAATTTCTTGGAAGTAAACCGATATCATGGTTTTCAAAGAAACAAACCTCATTAGCAACCCGATCTTCTTTGAAAAATTTGAATACATGGTCTGCGAGGAAGCTATTGTGCCTGATTCTTTGGCTCGAGACAACAATTGAGGGTTATAGATTATAGCCAATGAAGTACCTATATTTTGTGATAATAATAGTGCAATTGCTATTACACAAAATCTGTATTGCACACGGATGTAAGCATGTTGATATCGGACATCACTTCATCGAGAGATCATGTTGAGAAGAAAGGCATCGAGGATGGAGAATATTCATCTTGATAAGAGAGCCGATATCTTGACTAAACCTTTGGTGAATCAAGATTTGGGAACTATCGATTGAATTAGGTATGTTGGATCGGTGAATAAAGCAAATCCGAAAAATTGAAGGTTTTCGGATGCATGAGAAATTTTTCTCGGGTTTTCTTGAGAAACTCGGGATAAAATTGAAATCTTGAACACCGAGTCTTGGGAAACTTCGGTTATCACGAAGATCGATTACTCGATTATTATCTTGACATTTTATCAAGGTCAAAACTCAAGAAGTGATGGAGAAAATTAGTCTAAAAAAGTATTGACTCATGCAACACATTTATTGTCTAACTGAATCTCAGTAATCATTGGCAATAAATGACAAAACACCTGAAGAAATAATTGGGCGGGACCTTTGAAATCCACGAGGAAAGTCAATGGTCTGCAGGAAATGTAATTAAATACACTATTCATTAATCACCAATAGGGATAAATTGGCGGCTTAGTATTTGTGAAATCGTCCTTTCACATACCCGTTTTAGTCGGTTTTTAATCTCAACAGTCGATTTTTTCATCCACGCGATTTTCCATAAAACAAAATCCCATATCCATTTGAAAATTTTCTTTCAAAGCCCTATTCCAAAAAGTCTTCATCTTCACAAACACTCTGCTTCGAAACACTCGATTGCCCAGAAATTATCATCTATCTCAAAACCCTTCACCAGAAATTCTCCAAAAATGACACTTTCTGTATACGACAAACTCGCAATTTCCAATAAACCTTGGTACGAATATGTTGTTTCTCTCGAAAGCTCGTCCAATGCAACTCATGAGGAGGAGACATTGAATATGATTCGTTTGGCAAAGCTTACATGCCTGGTCGCGAATCAACAGAGAGGAATAATACGAAAAAGAGGTAATTGAGTTTATCTCTAATATGAAGTTAGATGATGAGAATTGCATAGAATCTCAGATTATAGTCTCGCATTTGGAGCATGGTTCGAAATATGTGGATTTTGTTAGGGAATTATATATTATTCCTAAGAATCTAAATGCCATATATGAGTTAAGTGATAGAGGTGAAGACCCTACGGTATACATGATGGGTAGGGAACAAGAATATTTGGATAAAATTACTGAGCATCCAGTAAAGTTTGAAGCTACTCTGAATAAGAGGCATTTGAAGCCTAAATATCGAGTATTGTTGGATATGTAAGCAAATCCATCATGAGTAGATCTGGTAGTTTCGAACAGATAAGCACGCCTAAGTTAAGGCTAATGGCGGCGATTGAAGATTCACCTTCCACGGCATTCAATTGGTTGCACTATTTGATCAAGGTGGTGAGTTATCAAGCAAAACAAATTCAGAAGGTGAATGGCTCTGTAATTATCAAAGGAAAGATTCTACATACAACCAAGATTGCATTTATCTTGGAAATGTGCAGAGAAGAGGAGGACATCTTTGCCAATTCCACTTCCTTTCCAAAGTCAAAAATCATGTTCAAACCAACAAAGAAGACTTTGAAAGGAAAGAAAGAGAAAAATTCTGAGTCTCAGGAGGAGACTGCTGAAGAAGAAACTGATGAAGAAGCCAGACAAGCTAGGGGGAAAGCCCTGATGCAAATTAAAAGAGGGAAAGGAGAGAAATCGAAAAAAAAGCACTGCTCCTCGAAGCCTTGAAGGCTTCAATCTATTCTTTGAGAAGGAGGCGGTGAAATCAAGAAATTCAACTTTGAAGGCCGCCAAGGGTTGAAATCTCCACTTTCGAGTTCTAGCTCGGTAGTGACAAATGTGCAGGAGCAAGAAACTGAGGAACAAATTTTTTTTGAGGTACTCGAAACCTCTCTGAGCTCAGATAAAATCTCTCAAGAAATCTTCAAGGGACCTCAGATCTCTACTGAAGAAAGACACATTGAGACTCGGATCGATCCCGAACCTCGAGAATTCTTGAACTTGGATGTCTTACGAATGAACCATTTTAGATCCATCGACTCTAGAACTCATACACTCTGAATCTCGCTTCCAAAGCCCAAGATTGAAGAAGGGAGAAGCCAAAAAGAGACCGAATGGCGAAGCAAGGGGGAGCAGTTCATCTTAGGCAGATACCCTAAAGTTGAATGCCTATCGACCTTCGAGGATATGTTCTTGAGATCGAGAACCAAAGTGTATATAATGAATCAAACACTCCGGGAATCTTTGAACATTGCTTCATCTGAGAGGAGAAAAGTGGTGGAATGTTGAGGCAATGCTTGCCTTTGAATTCTCGGGTTTTGAGAAAAACCAAGCCGAGAATGAAAAGGCTGCTTTTTTTGATGAATTAGTGAAAAAAGCTAGCTGAAAAGAAAGCTCTTGAAGGAGTTGATGCTTCCGGCTCCCATGATCAAAATAAAGATAAGGATAAGGAGATGATCACGAAAAAGAAATCGAGAAGGAGAAGGATCCTCGGATAGATCTTTGAGAAAGAGAAGGAAGCTACTTGAGTCGGATGGGGATGATCATCGATCTTTGAACCAATCGATATCGAGACAACCTCGGTGAAGTTAACATTCTTCGTGTACTGTTGCCTTTGTTATACATTATGCGGGTTCTTTGAAGTACCTAGCTTTAAATCGATGTTTATGATATCGCAGACCGAGGCTCGGTTGGAGCACCCAATTTCGGTTGGAAAATGTTGTACAAACTTGATTGGTTGATTTCACACCAATCTGGATGAGTTAAAGAAGATAGAGACAAGGATGGAAGAGATCTTTGGCGGTCGATCTCAAAAGCTTGAGAATCTAAGTTCTTCATCAAGCATGCTGCAAACAATTCTCACAGACAAGATGACTCAGCTGGAGTTAGTTCTGGCTACTCAAAATCAGAAAATGGAGAACCTGAGTTCATCATCTGATACGGTTCAAACAACTCTATCAAGTAAAATAACTACATTAGATGGAAAGATTGATGGAGTACATACAGAGCTTAATGCCAACATGAAGCAGATGTATCAAGAAAGAACTGTCTATCTTGAAGCCAAGTTGATTGAGAAGAATGATCTGATGATCAAAACAATTTGTTGAGGAAATGGACTCTCTGCTTTCATGACCAAGATGACAGAGATGATGCATGATGTCTTCTCAAAAGCAGGTTTGCTCCTCTTAGGATGAGTTCTCAATGGCCAAGAATTACATGATAAGGCTAGAAGATGAGCATAATCGGTTAGCGAGGAGAAGTCGTGATATGAGTAAGGAGCAATACTATATGGATACTGCACTGACTCAACTACTCCCAAGGTATGGTGCCAAAAAGGGGGAAAGGCCTGGTGGCAAATTAAGTGAGTTGTTGGCACAAACCTTGGAGAGAAAGGCTCAAAAAGAAGCTGAAGGAAAGAAAATTGTTGATGCCTTAAGAGAAATTGAAGCCCGAGAAACTAAAGTTCAAAGAAGCCGAGAAACCTATCTTCACTCAAACATCCGAGCAAACCGTTAGGAAGTAATTTCGAGAAATTGAGTGATAGAAGGATGGATGGAACAAGCAAAGCGGAAAGAAGAACAAGCCAGGCCAGAAAAGAGAAAAACAGTTGCCTTTGTTGAAACTGAAAAGAAAAAAAAGCAAAGGTAGCTAAACCTACTCGAGAGGAAGTTGATTATGGATTTTGAAGAATCAAATGAAGGACCGTAAAAGGAAACTAAAAGCTCAACGAGACTTTTGATACCAAGAAGACTCAAGAAGGCCCGCAGATTGAAAAAAGGAGAAAAGAAGCTGCCGCTTGATGTCTGGTGCTCCTCGATCGTAAAGAAGAAGAAAGAAGAAGAAACAGATGGATTCAAAAAGTTTCTAAGCAAAAAGGAGAGGTCTGAGAAAAAGACTCGAGAAGTTGCCGCACATTGACAAGTGGATGCCTATACAGGTTCAATGATGCATGGGAAGAGATCAAGAAGAACCTTACGGTTCTATTATGAGATTCGAGAGAATGGAGGGAGCGGCTCGGATAAGAATGAAGCCTTTATTGAGTACTTAACGACATTCCATCCTAAGTACGCAAAGTTGGATCAACTTGGCGGATGAAGGAAAACACTCGGATAATAGTAGCTCTGGTCCATACATGTACCCGGCTCCTAGGTTTGAGAATGATTATGTAAATGAGGCGACCATTTTCAAAGAAATAGCCCAAGATATGCCATCCAGTTAGGCCTAACAGAAACAACCCCGAAATCATCAAGGCAAGAGATGATGGCGAAGAAGAGATACTACGGGATGTTCAACTTTGGAAGTGAGGAGGATGAAGTGGAAGAAAGACCGAAGACTTTGTACTTACATTTGTTTTTTCATTGTAATATGTAACTCTTATCCTACATCAATGAAAATTTTATCTTTATGCTCAAAGATAATATCTCATTATCTTTTTACATGTCTTGATATGCCAGATTGTTAAAGAACTTGATTGGAGAAATACCATTTTGGTTGTAATAGATAAATTGAAACCTGAGGATAGGTTAGGTTTTCTTAAATGTAACAAGATGGTTTTGGCATCATCAAAAAGGAGAAAATTGTTGGGAGATGAATTTAATAAAGAAGTTTTGATTAGATCCCAAAAACCCTGAGTATGATATGTTCAGGATAATCTTGATAGACTGAGTCGGGGTTTGAAGATAGATTGTTAGGAAGTTATCGCACCATGTATAGTCGTGAGATATAGATTGGGTTAGATTCGAAGACATCGAAGACTCAATAAGTTCTTTGAAGACATCAAGACTCGATTATGTCACTTGAAGACATGAAGACTCGATTATGTCATTTGAAGACATCTGAAGACTCGAGAAGATTTGAAGACCGGTGGTTCTTGAAGACTCAATAAGATACTGAATACTCAGTATAACCTGAATGCTCAGAGGCACTGAATAATATCTATCTGAAGACTACAAAACTGAGAGAAACGCAAATATTCAGAAAAATAGATATTGCCCAAAACAATCATTTGCAGACAAAAGGAACTAAGTCTTAAGTGTTGTTTAAGGTTATCTCATTCAGAGAGATTGACAAAAAAAGCCATTTTGTTTGTCTACATTCACTAAAGACAAGAACCAACCAGAGGAAGACAACACTGTACTTTACTGACACTGAAAGCGCCAGGACCCTGAATCATGTCAGTAGTATTAAGTTCCAGACTGCAAAAATTGATGATTGACTATATGACTACATATTTCCTAAAACATGCAAGGGAGTGTTCAAACCCTAAATATAGTCGTTCATCAAACACCAGAAGAGGAAACCCTTGATACTATCTCCTCCAATGGATAGTTTTTCAAGAGTGACCTTGGTGAAGTTGCCTATAAATACCAGTGCCCCTTTACATTGAGAGGTTACGGGAAATTTCAAAGCAACTCAAGAGCTCATTCGTATTATTGCAAATTGAAGCACTCGAAAAACCCTAGAATTTCCCAAGTGTTTCACATTGGAGAGAGCTCACTATTCTAAGCCTAGAGTGATAGGTATATCCAAAGCTTAGAAGAGATATCCTAGCCTTTGCATTAGTTCTTATTGTAAAGGATATCTCACCCTAGTTGGAAACCACCCAAAACCCAAACCCTTTGTTAAGGTAGTTTGTGTGTGTTTTGTTTGTGAGTTAGAGTTGTAAAGAGTTAGTAAGCTACAGTGAGTTAGCCAGAAAACTCTAGAGAAGAAGTTAGTAAGCTACTTGTGGTAGTCTGAACACTTGTGTGTGTTTGAGTTAGTAAGCTGCAGTGAGTCAGCCAGAAAACTCAAGGTAGAAAAGTGAGTAAGCTACAGTGAGTTAGCCTGAAAGCTTTAGGAAGTGGTTAAGAAATTTCTCTGTAGATCAGAGAGAGTGGACGTAGGAGCTTGAGTCTCTGAACCACTATAATTGTTGTGTTGTTTTGCTTTCTGTACTGCATTTTTATCTGTTGCATATTTTTCACTGAAAGCATAGTTCACTAATATTCAGTTGGAACCAATCCACTGAACTTTCATCAAATTGATCACAGCCTTAATCACTGTTTTATTGAAGGGAAGATTTTCAGCAAAGCTAAAACGAGTATAAACTTAGGGCCAACCATTCCGCACACTTGAGTAGCTAGAACAGATAGTTACCAAACTGAACTAACTCTACTGAGGGTTCAGTAAGATAATTATCTAATCCAAGCGCCTCAGGATCTCTGATAAACTCATGCTCAGTTGGGCTAATCTGAAGCTTCTGAAAGCAGCTCAGGATCATTGTCTCAGTAGACTTTGACTCAGGGCAATCCGTGCTTCTCAGGGCAAAATCATCAGGATAACCTGACCCATCTGACCTCAGTGAAAGAAAAGTTTTAAAAATCACTGAACACGTGTATTCCCCCCATACACGTGTGAGACTCGTTAGCACCGGGACCAACAGAATTAGTTTCCGGTATGGATAATAATGTTGAATCGTTCCTTGACAAAGGACAAAAGATATTAATTAATGGAAAGCTATTTAAGTGGCTTGAATTAATTAATGGGCTAGATAATCTTACACACGGGAAATAATAATCGGGAGCCATATTAACAGTAATATGGGTTAAGATGGATAGTGTAATATTAATTATGTAGTGGGATTAATTAATATTTATGGGCTTGAATAATATTGTGGCTCAATATTGATAATTCAAGATCCATTGGAAGGTCCAATCTTAATTCTCCTAAAGGCCCCTCAAGTAGCCCAAACATAAAGTCCAATAACTGAAAAATGTGTTTAAAAAAAATAAAATAAATTTTGTTGCCTAATTTTCCAATAAATTTCAAAAATAATAAATAATAGAGGGAGAAAGATTTTCTTTGAATTTGTTATGGAATGAAGATAAGTATTCTTGGAATACAAGATTATCTCATTAAATTCAAGAAATCTCCCACTTGGTTATTTATTTGAGTTTTTCGAAAATTTTGAAGAAATAAAGGAAGGAAAGATTTTCTTGATTTTCTTGAAAAGATATTATGGAAGATATGTATTTTTTGGAATACAAGAATAACTCATAAATTCAAGAAGATCCAAATCTTGTTTTCTTTTTCCTTATTTTTTTCGAAATATCCCATAACAAGAGGAGGTGAGATTTTTGTGGAATATTTTAATTATGGAGAAAAGAATATAGATATATTCAAGATTTCTTGGAGATCAAGAAAAAGATTTTTCCATATTATTTTTTCCCCAAATTTTCGACCACCACCTCATCTATAAATAGGGGATGATTTCTTCATCCCCAAGTGCAATTCCATGTGTTGGAAAAATTTAAAATCCACAAAGGTGGTGCAACATATAATTTATTTTTCATTTTGTTAATTGTTCGCGAGCATCCTACCACCGGATTGACGAGCAAGGACTTGGGAATACTTGGGAAGGTCTTTTGGTGTGTTCATGTCAACGAAGTCCATTGCCATTCCAAAAGGTTAGTTCACGTAAACCCGTAGCAATTCCGCATACGCAGGATTTATGTGAACTATTTATATGCATGATTTTTTGTTGAATTATTATTTGAATTAATATAGGATTAATTCATGCTAGTAATAATTATTAGAATTAAATTTGTATTTAAATATTAATCCCGAATAGATCCGGGAAATTAATTCCCCAACAACTGGTATCAGAGCCTCGGTTTCAGGCTCTGAGTTTTAAAAATTCGTTTCATTAAATTTGAAATTGGATAGTAGAATTGTTAGATCTTTTTTGCAGGTATCCAATTGTCATGGTATTTGATGAATGTTTATATTTATGCATGCATATAAATTGTGGTTTTTAATTCGATTCGTTCGAATTCGTTTTGCCTCGTGAGAAAATCCACGAGTAGATTAGGATTTGTTTGATTCGTTCAATATAATAGACTAGTCTAGATCTAGGTTTATTTATTTTTTGTAAATAAATTGTAACCAGATAGTGAGCCAAGACGAAGACGATGAATTAAAGATGGATGGATCCGGAATCTGGCGCAGCGGCGTCGTCATCTTGAAATGTGCAAGGAGGCACGAGGACGCGTGTGTGGCGCCTGCCTTGCGCCGCCGAAGACGGCATGGGGCGAGGCCGATGGCGGCCGAGGGCGCAGGATCAAGGCCGATCCAGACACGGGCGCGCAGCCCGGCGTGATCGGCGACGCGAAGTGGAGACACGAGCTCACGCGCGGATGAAGGCGGACAAGGGCGAGGTGGCAAGGGCGAGATCGGGCATGGGCGGGCGTGAAGCGAAGATGCGTTGGCGCGCGACTAGAACGCGTCGCGCTTTTTCGAGAGATCGCCAACGGGCCGCCGAAGCCGATCCGTGCGGCCGCTAGGCGACGTGAGTCGGAAGTTGGGTGCTACAAGACAGCGCCTAATCGACACGGCCGGGGGAGTGCTAGGCGGGCACTCCGACCCGCGAGCTAGTCGATGACGTTGCCTGAAGTGGCGATCTTTTCGAGACGAACGATGAAGGCGAAGAAGACGATTTCTCGAGATCAAGACATGATAAAAATTAACCGTGACAGATGGATATATGTGCCCAATGTGTTTAATTTTGTTTTGATGTTTGTGCATTATTTTATGCTTATTTAAAATTGTGTTTGAATATGCGATGCATGAGAAAATGTTTTGAAAAATCTCACATTCAAAAATTACTAAGTATGTTTAAATAATTAATTGACAATTTTAATCAGAATAATAAAATTGAATTAATTTTGACCTCCATGATTTATTTGTTTGTAAATTCTTTTGGAGAAATTCCCCCCACGGGACGGTCAAAAGATGACTTTCACATGAATAAATTCCAAACGGATGATTGTGGATTATTATTAGTGGCGACGATGACCCTCCCCACGAGGCTCGTTCACAGCGAAATAATAATTATGTATTTAATCATTGTTATTACTTAGGTATAAAATTGATATGCATATACTTCCCCGAAGTCCCTGTCAATTTTATGTTGGTTAAGTGGGAGCCAACTATTAATCTGGATATTAAAGGTTTGTAACTGTTTTCTTGTTTGTAACCTGCTTGAATGTGTTTAAATAATGACCCACCCCACGTGGCTTATTTAAACTGTTTTGAGATGTTGGCTGATGCATGTTCATATTTTTTTGAGATTTCAGTATGATACATGTGATCGAACCTTGTGATATATTTTTGCTTATGCAAATTGTTATTTATTTCAGTTCAACATGTCGCAACCTTTTAATCCACTGTTAAATATACTTAAAGAAAATTTGCTTACTGGTGAAAACTTCGTTGATTGGAGTCGTAAACTTACTATTGTCCTCACTGCACAAAGCCATAACTGGGTTCTCACTACACCTAAACCAGAAAAGCTAAATGATGAGTCAACTAAAGAGTATGCTGACTGGGAGCGTTCCAACGAAATGACAAAGTGTACCATCTTGGCTTCAATGTCAGATGTGTTGCAACACCAACACCAGAACGTTGAGACCGTTGCAGACATCATGACTAGTCTTAAAGCATGTTTCAACATCAGAACCGTGTGGCTCAGCAGATCACCATAAGGGACTTGCTCTCTATGAAAATGGTGGAGGGAACGCCCGTAAGGGAGCGAGTTCTCCAGATGATGGCTCACCTTAACAAGCTTGAGGTACTTGGCGCTGAATACAACAGTTCAGGCTGAACTACAAAATGAACAATCAGAAGTTCTCGATGCCTGATCTATTGCAAGCTTTAGTCTCGGCAGAGGCGATATTGGGGCAAAAGAGCCAAACCTTGGTGGCAAATGGACCTTCTTCTTCTTCTAGGCCAAAAGGTGGTAAGAACAAGAAAAAGGATAAAGGTCAAAAGCAAGTGAACTCAAGTGTTGCCAAGGGCAAAGAAAAGGTAAAAGGGGGTGGAGGAGTGAGTAAGCCAACTAAGGGGAAGTGCTTCAACTGCGGTGAAAAAGGATATTGGAGGTCAGCCTATTCCAAACCCAAAAGGAATGGAAAGAAAGGTAATTCTCACGCATTAGTTGTTGAAACTTGTTTAGCGGCGTATGCCTCCCATTTATGGATGGTGGATACGGGGATCCACTGATCATGTATGTTTCACTTTAAAGGGGTTCAAACGGACCTGACAACTTAGTGGGAGTGAGATCCTCATCACACTGGGCGATGCTACGAGAGTGGCAGTTGAAGCAGTGGGAGAAGTGCACCTGTCTTTTGAAGACAGAGTTTTAATTTTAAGTGATGTTCTTTACGTTCCTAGTTTTAGAAAGAATTTGATTTCGATTTCTAAACTTTACTTTGATGGATATTCGGTTAATTTTGACAAATTTGTTACCATTTCTCTTTATGATAAATCTATCTGTCATGGAATGTTGTCGAATAATCTCTATACAATTAACTGTGCACACCACTCACGAAATGCATCCTATAACACATCAACTGTTTCCGATAAATGAAAATGTTCATCAGACGTGAACGAGACACTTCTATGGCATCTAAGATTGGGACATATTAATCCAAAAAGGATTCAAAGGTTGGTAGAAGATGGTTCATTGGAGTCTCTCCGGGTTGAACCAATCCCAACTTGCGAATCATGTTTGGAGGGTAAAATGACCAAGAGGGCATTCGTAGCCCAGGAGAATAGAGCCAAAGAAGTGTTAGAAATTGTTCACACAGACGTATGTGGTCCAATGTCAATCAAAGAAATAGGAGTTTATGAGTATTTTGTCACCTTTATTGATGATTACTCAAGGTACGACTATATTTTCCTTATGAAGCATAAATCTGAGACCTTTGACAAATTCAAAGAATTTAAGGCTCAAGCAGAGAATCATAGGGAAAATGTATCAAGTCTCTACGATCTGATCGTGGAGGCGAGTACCTCAGCGATGATTTTTTGAACTACTTGTCAGATGAAGGGATTGTATCCCAGCTAACTGCACCCGGAACCCCTCAACAAAATGGGGTTACAGAGCGAAGAAATAAAACTCTTTTAGAAATGGTTAGATCAATGATGAGTTATGCGGATCTACCCAAGTCGTTCTGGGGTCATGCCTTGGAAACATCGGCTTATATTCTGAACTTGGTGCCATCCAAATCGGTTCCCAAAACTCCCAAAGAATTGTGGACTGGGCGCGAGCCCAGTTTGAGGCACATGAGAATTTGGGGGTGTCCGGCCTACGTGTTCGACAAGGAAGCCGGAATATTGGATCCTCGATCAGAATTAAGGTTGTTTATAGGATACCCCGAGGGAACAAAAGGGTGTATGTTCTATGGTCCCGAAGATCAAAAGGTGGTAATAAGCACCCACTTTAGATTTTTGGAAGAAGACTATATGAACGAAAGAAAACCCAGAAGTGAGATTACCTTAAATGAGCTAAGGGGACTAACCTCAGTGCCAATTGTACAAGATGACATACCAAACGACACACTTACACAACTGGAACCTCGTCGTAGTGGGAGGGTTGTAAGACAACCCGAGAGATTCATGGGGGTGGGAGAGTCCTCGGACTTAGTCCCCGGTGAAGATGAATCAGACCCATGGACGTACGATGAGGCAATCCAAGATAAGGATGCGGTTTCTTGGCAAACAACAATGGAAGCCGAGATGAGTTCTATGGATCATAACAGAGTGTGGGAGCTAGCCACTTAATGGGGTCAAACCCATTGGTTGCAAGTGGGTTTACAAGAGGAAAAGGGGACCGGACGGAAAGGTGGAAACCTTCAAGGCAAGGCTTGTGGCGAAAGGTTATACTCAGAAAGAAGGGATCGACTATGAGGAAACCTTTTCACCTGTAGCAATGCTCAAGTCCATCCGAATTCTCTTATCGATTGTTGCGCATCTCGACTTAGAAATTTGGCAAATGGATGTCAAGACGGCTTTCCTTAACGGAAGTCTTGAAGAGGAAATCTATATGCAACAACCCCAAGGCTTCATTGAAAAAAGCCAAGAACACCTAGTTTGTAAGCTCAAGAAGTCCATTTACGGACTCAAACAAGCATCCAAAGCTTGGAACCAATGTTTTGATTAAGTAATAAAGTCTTATGGGTTTGATCAAAATGAGCACGAAAGTTGTGTGTACAAGAAGCATGTCGGAACTGCATTGGTATTCTTAGTACTATACGTAGACGACATTCTGCTCATCGGGAACGATGTAAAGGTGTTGTAAGATGTAAGGGCATGACTTTCAAAACAGTTTAATATGAAGGACTTAGGGGAAGCCGGGCAAATCCTTGGGATCAAGATCACTCGATATCGCAAGAAAATGATGATAGGCTTACGCAAGCTTCATATATAGATATTGTCTTGAAGCGATTCAGCATTCAGGATTCCAAGAAAGACTTCGTACCTTTCAGACATGGAATCCATCTATCCAAGAAAATGTGCCCTAAGACACAAAAGGAGATAGATGACATGAAAGGCATTCCTTATGCTTCGGTGTCAGAAGCCTTATGTATGCAATGCTGTGCACGAGACCGAATATCTGCTTTGTCGTTGGCATGGTGGCAAGATATCAAAGTAATCCGGGGAAAGAGCATTGGACGGCAGTTAAGAACATTCTGAAGTATCTGAAAAGAACTCGAGATAGAATGTTAGTTTATCAGTCAGATAGTCTAATCTCCATCGGTTACACGGACTCGAATTTCCAATCAGACTTAGATTCCAGAAAATTTATCTCTGATAGTGTGTTTTGCATGGGGGAGGAGCTATGACATGGAGAAGCGTTAAGCAGAAATGCATCGCCGATTCTACCATGGAAGCTGAATATGTAGTTGCTTGCGAGGCAGCGAAAGAAGCGGTTTGGCACAAGAACTTCCTAGTGGACTTGGATGTAGTTCCGAATTTGCCCAGCACAATCACTATTTATTGTGATAATGTCGGAGCAGTTGCAAATTCAAGGGAACCAAGAGCCCACAAGGCCAGCAAACACATTGAAAGGAAATACCATCTTATACGAGAAATCGTTAAGAGAGGAGATATAGAGGTGGCAAAGATCGCGTCAGAAGACAACCTAGCGGATCCATTTACAAAGGGTCTGCCTCATAACATATTCGAGAGACATGCGGAAGGAATGGGTGTCAAGACCATTGCCAATCTGCTTTGAGTATAAGTGGAAAATATTATTAGGTTCGTGTAGGTGACATTAGATGTCACGCATTAGAAACTACACGAGACATGTTGTAGTATACTTAAAAGCTGACTTTGAGTATAAGTGGGAGATTGTTGGGGTTATACTGGAAAGTATGATTTTACTTTGTATAACCAAACTGAATTTCTATCTTATTTACTAAAATAAATTATTTATCACTGATGCTTTAAATATCATTGAATGTTACATATATTTACTACATAATTGTTCAATAAATAGTACATGTTACATTGTAGTTAATTTAGTGATACCATATCACAGAAGATTAAATTAACAGTCCCTTGTAACTAAAAGTACACCGTTCATGACCTAGATTGAAATGAACAATCCATCGTGAAAGGTTGAAGTGTAAGGCTCAGATTTGCTTGTCTTGACCAAGAGATTACACTAGTGCATGACTGATGCACTGAATAGGACCTACAGGAGGATAAATTCTTCAGCACTGAACTAGGAAGAATTAGACCTCAGTGGTTCGTTATTTCTTAATCTTCGTCCCATAAATAGGATCGTGTGTGGTTAGTAATTATTGCTTTGACTTATGACGGGTAGAGAATCAATGAGATTCAATACTTTATATCTTGGGCAATATTATTGGTCACATGTGATTGCTAAGATTTAATACGAAGAATCGTGTGCAAGTACGTTTGTTCGATTTGACCCCTTGGGAGGTTCATAAGATTTATCATACCAAATCTTGCAGGTGGAATTAGTTTCCGTTATGGATAATAATGTTGAATCGTTTCTTGACCAAGGACAAAAGATATTAATTAATGGAAAGCTAGTTCAGTGACTTGAATTAATTAATGGGCTAGATAATTTTAAACACGGGAAATAATAATCGGGAGCCATATTAACAGTAATATGGGTTAAGATGGATAGTGCAATATTAATTATGTAGTGGGATTAATTTATATTTATGGGCTTGAATAATATTGTGGCTCAATATTGATAATTCAAGATCCATTGGAAGGTCCAATCTTAATTCTCCTAAAGGCCCCTCAAGTAGCCCAAACATAAAGTCCAATAACTGAAAAAGGTGTTTAAAAAAAATAAAATAAATTTTGTTGCCTAATTTTCCTATAAATTTCGAAAATAATAAATAATAGAGGGAGAAAGATTTTCTTTGAATTTTGTTATGGAATGAAGATAAGTATTCTTGGAATACAAGATTATCTTATTAAATTCAAGAAATCTCCCACTTGGTTATTTATTTGAGTTTTTCAAAAATTTTGAAGAAATAAAGGAAGGAAAGATTTTCTTGATTTTCTTGAAAAGGTATTATGGAAGATATGTATTTTTTGGAATACAAGAATATCTCATAAATTCAAGAAGATCCAAATCTTGTTTTCTTTTTCCTTATTTTTTTCGAACTATCCCATAACAAGAGGAGGTAGGATTTTTGTGGAATATTTTAATTATGGAGAAAAGAATATATGAGATATATTCAAGATTTCTTGGAGATCAAGAAAAAGATTTTCCCATATTATTTTTACCCCAAATTTTCGACCACCACCTCATCTATAAATAGGGGATGATTTCTTCATCCCCAAGTGCAATTCCATGTGTTGGAAAAATTAGAAATCCACAAAGGTGGTGCAACATATAATTTATTTTTCCTTTTGTTAATTGTTCGCTAGCATCTTACCACCGGATTGACGAGCAAGGACTTGGGAATACTTGGGAAGGTCTTTTGGTGTGTTCGTGTCAACGAAGTCCATTGTCATTCCAAAAGGTTAGTTCACGTAAACCCGTAGCAATTCCGCATGCGTAGGATTTATGTGAACTATTTATATGCATGATTTGTTGTTGAATTATTATTTGAATTAATATAGGATTAATTCATGCTAGTAATAATTATTAGAATTAAATTTGTATTTAAATATTCATCCCGAATAGATCCGGGCAATTAATTCCCCAACAGAGAGATCTGTTTAAATGCCGGATGTCTGAAGGAGGGAAGGTTTCTCCTCATGTGTTGAAGATGATAGGGTTAATCGAGAAACTTGGTCGGTTGGGCATTGAGCTCAAAACCAACGTTGCTGTTTATGTCATTCTTCAGTGACTTCCCGATTCATATTCAAGTTTCGTTGTAAACTTTAATATGAATAAGACGGAATTGACTATGCCCGAGCTGCATAGCATGCTAAAGACTTTTGAGTCTTCCACTGCTAAGGAAAAGCCCGTGCTCATGGTGAGTGCCTCCACCTCTTCTGCTCCGAAAGGAAAGAAGAAGCGAAAGGGCAAGACAAAGAAAGACTCCAAGTCAAACTTCCTTAAGACCAAAGGTGGAATTCAAAAGAGGTACAAGGTGGACATGGATGTATGCCTCTATTGCAAGCAGAAGGGGCATTGAAAGAAGGACTGCAAGGTTCTAGCAGCTAAAAAGAAGGCACAAGGTGCCTCAGCCACTGGAACAAGCATGTTTGTTATTGAGATAAACATGTCTACAAATGATACTAATTGTTGGGTATTAGATACCGGTTGTGTCTCACACATTTGTACTAATGTGCAGGGTCTCAAGCATAGCAGAGCAGTTAGGTCGGGTGAAGTCGCCCTACACGTTGGGAATGGAGCAAGAGTTGCTGCTGAACGTGTTGACGTTTATGTTTTAGACTTACCCTCTGGTTTTAGACTTGAACTAAATAATTGTTATTTTGTTCCTTCTATTACTCGCAACATTATCTCTATTCATATGTTAGACATTGAAGGGTTTTCCTTCCATTTTGTAAATAATAATTGTTATTTTTCGCTTAATGGTTATGTTTATGGAAATGCTCCTTTATCGAATGGTTTATATTTGTTGCATTGTGGACATGATATTCTTAATATACAAAACAAACGACTCAAACTTAGTAATCATGAAAACCCAAATTATCTTAGTCCATTAATTAATTAAGCCACTGAACAAGCTTTATATTAATTAATATCTTTGTCCTTGGAGTAAAGACAGCTCAACATTATTATCCATACCGGAAATAAATTTCCACTTGCAAGATCTGGTGCTAAAGATTCTGAGCCCACCAAGGAGACAAATCAAGCAAGACGTACTTGCACACGATTCTCCATATTAAATGTCAGCAATCGTCATGTAATTAATAATATTGCCCAAGATATAAGGTATCGAATCACCTTGACTCTCTTCCTATCATAAGTCAAAGCAATAGTTATTAATTTCACACGATCCTATTTAAGGGATGGAGATTAAAAAATAACACACCACTGAGGTCTAATTCTTGTATATTCAATACCGAAGAATTTATCCTTCTGTGGGTCCTTATTCAGTGCATCTAAAAGCACTAGTATAATCTCTTGGTCAAGACAAGCCAATCTGAGCCTTATACTTCAACCTTTCATGATGGTTTATTCATTTCCATCTGGGTTGTGAATTTGTACTTAATTACGAGGAGTTGTTAATTTGATCTTCTGTGATCTGGTATCGTCAAATTAACTACAACGTAATACGTACTTAACTTATTGAACGGGTTTGCAATAAATATATATAACATTCATTCATATTTAATGCAACAGTGATTAATATATTATTTCAGTAAATAAATAAGAAAAACCAGTTTGGTTATACAAAGTAAAAGCATACTTTTCAGTATAACCCCAACAGCTAAGTGTAAAGAAGGTCTATTCTTGTCACAACACAAATATACTGTTGATCTCCTTCGTCGATATAGTATGGATGGGGCCAAACCTTTACTTACACCAAGCAATCCCAAGGGTGACCCTACACCCCGAGCAGTTGATCCAACCGAATATCAAAGTGGAATTGGTGGTCTACAGTATCTGGCACTTACTCGCCTGGACATCTCCTTTACAGCGTCTTGCATAAAAGATGGCGGCTCCAACTGCACTTGATTGGGCAGCAGTAAAACGCCTCTTTCGGTATTTAAAAGGGACTTTACATCATGGTCTTTTGCTTCGCAAGTCTTCGACCTTACACCTCACAGCTTATTCCGACTCGAATTTTGGAGGAGATATAAGTGATGGCAAGTTGACTTCGGCTTATATTGTGTTTCTCGGTCACAATCCAATTTTGTGGAGATCTAGGAAGCAAACAGGGGTTGCTCGATCGTCCATTAAAGCAGAATATCGTACTTTAGCCACGGCTGCTTCCGAATTAGTATGGTTGGTCCAACTTTTTTGAGAGCTCTGTCTTTCCATTTCTCTCACTCCTCGTCTCCTATGCGACAATACGGGAGCTTCAAGACTGGCTCTGCATCCAATTCAACATACCCGGATGAAACATAGTGCTTTGGATGTACACTTTGTTCGAGACTTGTCCTCGAAAGGACTACTCAAGGTTTCTTATGTTAATATGGTGGATCAGTTAGCAGGCCTACTCAAAAAGCCCCTACCTCGGTCTCGGTTTGAGACTTTACGTTCCAAAATGTCCATTGTCGATGGAACGTCCATTTTGCGGGGGCGTATTAGAGAAGATTCTAGAAATAAATCATTGCCACCAAACAATTAAAACCTTCACACAAGATTAGCACCGAATCCATTCAGTGGCATAATCATAGGAACTGATTGATAATTGTAATTATTTATATTGATTGATAGTGATCTTCTTGTAATTATATATATTGTATTCTCTCATCTCAATTGTAATATCATTCCCTTAATTATTAATTATATCTCATACTCTTATATTATCAATTCAGTGTTGAAACTTAGTAAAATTACAATTTAGGGTTGGAAAGAATTTTTGCAGTTGATTCAAAATCTGAAAAGTAAAATCAATCCGGGACCGTATATGAAAAACTGAAACTATCAATATAAAACTCACATATTTTAAGAACGTGTGTCACATCTTGAATATATAATGTGAAATTCAAGAATAAGAGGTACCGAGAAGGCCATCAAAAATAGTTGAAGACTCACCCAATTATGAGGGCCCATGTTGGAAGAGTCTCAGACTCTCTAGTAAAATGATGAGTCAAATAATTAAACTTGCTACGAATAAAACAAATCATGCATGTAATCTCTATACTGCAAAAATATAGCTTATTGATGAGTTGGATAGTTGGTCATGTTATTTATTATTTAGAATTTTATGGACAAGTTTATTTGAAATCCAAGTGAATGGTGATTCGATTGTAACATATTCATGAGATATATATAGTTATGTTTTACTGAATTGATATTTTAAATTAAAATTCCTTTTTCCAAATGTTATTTAATTAATTTTAAATCTTCAGCTAATTATCAAGTAAATTTATTATTAAATAAATTCGTATTTCCTTTTTCTTATGTAAAAATATTAGGTCACTTTTTTAATTCTATAATGTCGATCTTTTCTCGAACAAACTATTAATGACAGTAACACTTTGGAAAAAAAACTCGATCATACGTTTAAATTTATTAGCATTTTTTTTGCAACTGCATGTAAAATGTGTGTTAACATGAAATATCACAACATGGGAAAGATAATTTTTTAGTAGGTTTAGTGTGAAAATTTTCATGTATGAAAATCTATAAAATTGTTTGTATGCACGAATACAATAATATAAGGAGCGGAACAAGATTATTCACAAACAATGACTCTAAACAGATTGTATAATTGAATTGCAATTAACAATAAACACGAGGATCTTACAGTGATTTGTAAGCAGATTGCTCTACTACAGTATCCATGTATTCATTGTCTACGAATTCACAACGATTTGCGATCTAGTTGAATTTGCTAGGAAAATTATAATCTAGAAATCTTATAGAGAAATGCCACAACAAAAAAAAATACTACTTTAACGAGGGAAATTAAAGAGGGGAAAAGAACCCTCTGTATTTAACGAGGGTTTTCACGAGGGGTAAGCTGAACGAGGGCTTCAATAAGGGTCACACCCTCGTCACAATTTAACAAGGGCAGCAACCCTTAGTAAAAGGCAGGTTTCAGGTTCATTTCAGTTAGTGAGGGCACATTTCCCTCAGTAAATTGCATGGCACGGTCAACAAGGGCTGACAACCCTTGGCACACTCAATGAGGGCGCAGAACCCTCGACAATTCAAAAATCACGTGACCCCTTTGACACTGCTGATCGGCATCAGTTACCGAGGGCACCAACCCTCTTTAATGTCCTCGCTGTATTATATATACAGCCCCTCATTTCCTCATTTCGATTTGGAGAGGATCCGGCTTTGGAGAGGAGGCAAAAATGGGAAAAGAAAACTAGCTGCTCGTTTCATTTCGTTTGGAATATCTACAATAAGTATTAGTTGTTTTATTATTTAGTATTAGTTGTTTTAATATTGTTTAGTATTAGTATTTTAAATGTGCAGTGTATATATTGTGTGTGTATTTAGTATTAGTTGTTTAATTGTTTAGTATTAGTATATTGTGTATTTAGTATTAGTTGTTTATGTACCTAGTATTAGTTGTATTAGCTTAAATTTTAATTTGATTTAGCTTAAATTTGTTTGATAGTTGTATATTTTAGCTTAATTTTACTTGATAGTTGTATATTTAGTATTATTTAGCTTAATTTCTAGCTAATACGTGTATATTAGTATTATTTAGCTTCATTCCTTGCTTAATTTAGTATTAATTTAATTTATCTTATTTGTGTATATATAGTATTAATTAGCTGTTTAATTATTTAGTATTATTTAATATATTAATTACGTTGGAGTGGAGGGATCGATGTTGATGAATATTTGTTGGTTATTGCTTATTGTAGAACATGTGCATTCCGACTTGATTGATTTTAATTGATTAAGTCGGAAATGGATGCACGTACGATCTTGATTAATTGGGGTATACGATAAAATAAAATGAAATTCTGCTAAAATTTTTAGAAAATATTAATTATTATTAGGCTTTTGAATATTAATTAATTCACAAATGTGAAACAAATTTATATGGATTATTCTAGTTGTTTTTGTTGGATGTATGGTCCAAGATCGATTAATGACAATATATCTTCCGAATTCTATAATGGATTCTAATCATTTATAGATTTCGCTACTAGTAATGGGATGAATCAAGAAAAGATTTGGTGTCCCTGCAACAAATTTAGATGTCGAAACAAGAATACGTATCATAAACCTGATGACGTGAAAGCACATTTGTATACAAATGGGTACATGCCCAATTATTGCAAATGGATTTTTTATGGTGAGGAAATGTGGGGTCATGAATACAATGATCATCCGTCTGCGTCGACTTCACATGGGCCGGTTGATGAAACTTCTGGATCTAGCTCGTACCACGACATGATCACGGGCTTAACCTCTGGTCCCCACTTAAATGTGGAGGATGAACCTCCTAATGAGGAACCTCCTAATGAGCATGCTGTATATTTTTATAACATGCTTCGTGCAGCGAATGAGGATATATTTCCTGGTTGCTAATCGAACTCATAGTTGTCATACAATGCCATATTATTGAACATTAAAACTGAAAACAGGCTGTCTAAAAAGGGTTATAATCAAATAGTTCAGGCGATTCGTGATCTTTGTCCGAATAGTCTGGTACCCAAGCAATTTTTTGATAGCAAACAACTGATGAGTGAGATGGGTCTTCCAGTGGAGAGGATCATTGTTATGCACAGAGCTGCATTTTATAATGGGGTGCAGATGGTGAACTTGAGTATTGTAAATTTTGCAGTCGGCCACGGTTCAAACCCGCTAGTCGTGATGTGAATGGTCGACTTAAAAAGAAGTGTCCTTTTAAGGAGATGTTCTACTTTTCTATCATTCCTCGACTTCAAAGATTGTAAAAGTCGAATGCTACTGCGAAGGATATGACATGACATGCACATTGCTCTAATGATCACTCCAGTGTTATGCTTCACCCTGCAGACTCACAGGCTTGAAAATACTTGGACCAGTCGCATCTTGAATTTGCTTCAAAAATTCGGAATGTAAGGTTGGGCTTGAGCATTAACGATTTTCAACCGTTTGGGGAACATGGGAAACAATATTCATCATGGCCAGTGATAGTGACACCGTACAATCTACCCCCATGAATGTGCATGAAGAATCAATTCATGTTTTTTACGGTTCTGGTGCCAGTCCAAAAATCCAAAGGATAAATTGGATATATTTTTACAATCACTGATCCGTGATTTGATATTTTTATGGGAACATGGAGTGGTAACGTATGATGTTGCTACAAAGCAAAATTTTACGATGCGGGCTGCACTAATCTGGACCATCAGTGACTTTCTAGCTTACTCGATGTTGTCTGGATGGAGCACAACTGGAAGGCTTGCTTGTCCATACTGTGCAAATTACATTGAGGCTTTCACTCTAAGGCTTAGTCACAAGCAGTCATGGTTTGACAATCATCGTAAGTTCTTAGAGAGACCTCATCCCTACCGAAGGAACAAGACTGCATTAAAAAAGAATGTAATAGTTGATGATGATTCACCCCCCATTTGTACCGGAGTTGATCTCCTCGAACAAATTTATTGGATTGGATTGATGAAAGTGATAGAAAAGGGTGTTGATGCTCACAACAAAGGTTTAGAAGGTGGTTAGAAGAAGAAAAGTATTTTATGGGATTTGCTGTATTGGAGTACACTATTGATCAGACTCAATTTGAATGTGATGCACATCGGAAAAAATGTGTTTGATAAACTGTTCTACACGGTGATGAATGTCGAAGGAAAAATAAAGGACATAACTAAATCGAGGGATGAACTTAATGAATATTGTCGTCGACCCTCGCTGTAGAAATGTCCACACACAGGAAAGTGCCCCAAAGCTAGTTATTCCCTTGATAAGAAGCACAAAGACATGGTTTGCAAATGGGTAGATGAGTTGAAATTCTTCCCTTGACTATGTGTCCAACTTGTCTCGGTGCATAGACTGGACAAAATTGAAGATATTTTAGATGAAGAGTCATGATTGTCACGTGTTTATGCAGAGATTACTCCCAATTGCTTTCCGTGAGATTCTGACATATAACTTTTATAAAGTTATAACTGAAATTAGTTTGTTCGTCAAGGAGTCAACATCGAGTACTGTACCAGTGAAAACAAGAATACATCCAAATTATATAAGTCGTGGACGTTAATCTGAGAGGACGATACGGCCGTTTTGATCCATTCGTGCTAGCAAGTCAAGCCAGCCAAGTTTATTATTGCAAGTACCCCGGATCTGTGAGGGGCCGAGATTGGTGGGATATTTGCACCACCAAACCGAGATCCTTAGTGGAAATCGATAGAAATGATCCTATCATTTTGGCAGATTTGAACGGTGCGCTAGTTGAGGAAGAAGAAGAAGAAGAAGAGGAAAAGGAAGAGGAAGAAGACGAGGAATGGGATGAGGAAGAGGAAGAAGAAGACGATGATAATTCTGATTTAGAAGATAAATGATGAAACTAATTATTATCTATAGATATCTTTGTTGTGTACACTTATTTTCAATTATTGATATTGATGAAGATGATATATATGTGTTGTTAAATGAGTTGTTTTAATTAATGTATTCATGATGTACGTACTCGTTCTAATTACATTAATCTTAGAATATTTAATTTATTTAACCAATGTTACTGATGGCTGACGGCAAAGGTTTAAGAAAGATAAGTAGAGCTCTATTTGGCAGATTGAGTGGATCAGGTTCTAGGTCCCGTGATGATGAAGATAGAGAGCAGAATCGGGTACTGGTACCCGAACTCGGGGCAAATGATGATGACCAACCTTCTAATGATGAATCAACTAAAGGTGGTGTTGATGATTCTTCAAGAAATCATGAAATCGATGTGAAGGAACTCACCGACCATGATCCACCACACATCCGATTACAAATACAAGTGTGGAATGGGAATGGGAAGTGTGAACCAAATGAGCTATTTTTTTGGGATGTGGCAGGCAACTGGTGGTCCCCAGCAGGCGTGGCAAGCAATGGGTGGTCCCCAGTTTGGTATTACTCCACAACAGACGTGGCAGGAAACCGGTGGTCCCCAGATGGATGTTACTCCCTAGTAAGGGTTGCAGGGAATCGGTGCTTCTCGACGGTGGGGTAGTCCCTAGCAGGCCGATATTTTTACCCAACCTTCCTAGCCGACCGGTGGTTATTCTTCTCCCGTACAATTTCCTGGTAGTTTTGTTCCTCTCTTCCCTCAGTTTTCGTGCTCCTTAAGTCCCAGTGGTTCTACCCCTCGTGTTCGACGTTGTAATTCCGTTGACTCTTTCAGCAGTACTCATCAACTAATGATTGAAATGCTCATAGTCGGTACATATGATCCTAATCAATTTCCTCCTAATCAATTTCCCCAAGTAAATGATGATAATGATGATGTGGTGAATTAAACATTTAACTTATTGACCAGGTATTTTATTATGTTTTATGTTAATTTTTAAATATTCGATCGCAACATGTCTGTGTTATGATTATTTGTCATGAATATTGTTGATTAATATCTACGATTAGTTTATCTTAATGGTTTAAAATTTTTTTTTTAAAGACTAATATAGGTGTGTATATATATATATATATATATATATATATATATATAATATATATATATATGTGTGTGTGTGTGTGTGTGTGTGTGTATACACGTGTTAGTAAATGGTGAAAAATAATACAAAAGTAATAATTTTGCAATTTTATTGAAAATATTTAAAAAATAATAATCGATACGTACATGTGTTAGTAAATACTATGTAAGGATGATTATTTAAAAATCTTATTGAAAATATTTTAATAAAAATGTATTCGGGATACATATATTGTACATGTGTTAGTATAGTGAAAAAAATATGGAAATGATTATTTGAAAATTTCATTGAAAATATTTTAGTAAAAATAATAAATATAAGTATATATATAAATGTACTCATAATAATAAATAGTGAAAAAGATAATAAAACTAATTATTTGAAATTTTTATTAAAAATATTTTAATAAAATAATTAATATAAGTATATATGTAAATGTACTCATAATAATGAATAGTGCAAAAGAATATAAATTATTTATTTCACATTTTTATTATAAATACTTTAACTAAATCAAAGTATATATACATAACAAACAATTAAATTAATTGATAGAAAAAATAAAACATAATATATGATACACATACAATTAGAAAGACTTTTTAAATGAATAACTCACCTTGCCCAAACGGTTTTTTGGCGAGAACACATAAAGGCCTCCCATATCTGGGAGGTGGCGTATTCAAATCACAGGGCAAAATTTTCGCCTTTATATTGTGTAAGAAGTTCGAGAGCTCGGTGTCCAGTGGTTCGAGGGGCACTTGGAGCCTCGCAACGCGGGTTTAAAACCTGGAAATTGCAAATTTTGCCTATATTGTGCCAAAGAAAGGCACAGGAGCTCGGTGTCAGTGGTTCTGTGGGGCACTTGGAGCCTCGCAACGAGTTCGAAACTCAAGCGATTGCATTTTTTTTGCCCGAATTAAATTTTCATGAGGGCGAAAACCCTCTAACAAATTGCTCGCTAACTAGGCGAGGGCCCAGATTCTCTTGGGAAATGGACGGCGTCAAAAGGCGAGGGTCAGCTGGCCCTCGTGAAACTCCATGTGGGCTTTAGCGAGGGCTTTGTTGTCGGGAAAAAGGTGAAGGTTGAAAGGTGTTGGGATATAGGGTGCCCGGATCTATTCGAGGTGAAATTTAAATACAAATTTAAATTAATTTAATTATTAGTAGTATGAATTAATCCTATATTAATTCTAATAATCAATTAAATCAAAACAACATATCATGCATATAAAAAGCCACGTAAATCCTACACATGCGGATTTCTAGGAGTTACATAAGGCGTACCTTTTGGCGGATTCAACGTAGAGAAGATGAGTACCCGTTCAACGAACAAACCCAAAGTCCTTCTTTAATATTCCCACGTCTTTGTCCGATAATCCGGTGGTAGGATGCTCACGAACAATTAACAAAAAGGGAAAAAAAATTATGTTGCACCAGTACCTTTGTGGATTTCTAATTTTTTCAACACATGAAATTATATTGGGGATGAAAAATTCATCCCCTATATATAGATAAGGGGGTGTTTGAATTTTAGGGCTTTATTCTCCCTATGGGAGATTTCCTTGTATCTTCTCAAGATACAATCTTGAATATATCCAATATATTCTATATCCCATAAATAAATCCCAACAAAAATATCCCCTTATTTATATATATAAGTTTTCAAAAATATCTTAATAAGGAAGAAATAAGATCTTTGACTTTTCTTAAATTTATTGGATAATCTTGTATTCCAAGAATACTTATCTTTTTCCATAAAATCTTTCCAAGAAAATCAAGAAATTTTTTTCTATCTCCTCCTCATAATTTTTGAAAATATCATGGAAAAATAGGAAACAATATTTCTTTTATTTTAATCACTTTTTTTCAGTTATTGGACTTTATCTTTGGGCTACTAAAGGGGCCTTTAGGAGAATTAAGGTTGGACCTTCTGTTGGGATATTTTAGTTTTGATTATTTATGCCAAAACATTATGTAGTTATCAACTTGTGTAGGTCCCGAACGGGTTTTGTGAGGGCAGAAGTCTAGAGGGGAGGGGTGAATAGACTTCTGAAAACTTTTTGTGCAGATCAGGTGTGATGGCAGTTAGCCTAATCAGAGTGCGAGTGAATCAGTTTGGACTGATAACCAACTTACTAATCGCCTGAAGGCAGATCAGTTCGGTAACTATCAGTTTAACTGATGTGTGCGGAAGCTAAGTTTTACCCGTGTGAAAAACCAGTTTTGATAAATCAGATTCCAAAGTTAGTCTTTTAACCAGTTGACTGAAGAGTCAAGCTTGATCAGATCAGAAGCTTGGTGCTAGCTGATCTCAACTTAGAATATGTATGCTGCTTTAAAAGTTGTGTGCGATTGTGTAAACAGTTAATCAAAGCAGTAAAGGCACACAAGATTTATAGTGGTTCGGACAAACCAGTCCTACGTCCACTCTTCCCTATCACAAGGGGCACCAACTAAACCAACTGGACTTAGATTTGTGTGTTAGTCCAACACAGTACACCGACAGATATTTAAAGAGTTCTCACTCAACCTATCCCAGAAATCAGAACTAGAAACCCTAGTCTGAAATCTTGCTAAACAACTTAACCTAACTTTGGGTTTGGATAAGATTGTTTTGGTTCCAACTATGAAATCTTTTCTAGTGTTTAAGATAGCCTATCAGCTAGATGAAAAGATTTCTATGCTAAGAACTTATGGGATGAACACTTAATAAAAAATAATCTTCTTGTTCGTGTTCTTCGTGCGGAAATCTGATAATTGCTTGAGCTTCTTGATTGTTCAGTGTTTCCGTGTCTTCACTCTAAAGTGTGATCCCATATTTATAGACCTTGAAATCAAAGAGCCGTTGGAGAGCAATTTGAATTTCAGGCTATATTTGGTAGGATTGCAGGATTGATGTGACGTGCTTCAGGAACGACATGGCCGAAAGCGTGAAAAGTGTCTTTTATAGCCGTTGGAGAAAGCAGCACCAAATCCCGTAATTGCCGGCTCCGATCATACGTGTCTCGTCCTTATTGGTTAACAGACACACTTTTCAGTGTTGTTCTTCCAACTAAGGTTGACATTCTTCTTGTTCGGATCATCGACGTATGACTAAGTGAAACATCAGTTTTCACCGGTGGTGGTGACCGATCGATCGGAGGCCCGATCGATCTACGATGGAGTCTTCGGTGTGCGGTTGACTTAGCTTCAACTAGCGGACTCGGTGATGTAGGTCTTCCGGTGCGATCTTTCGGAAGTCATCTGATCTTCAAGTATTCTGAGTTTGAGCTTTATGACTTCAGCTGAGATATTTGACTAGATCAGATCGATCTGATCTTCTGTTCTTCTCTTGCATTCTGGCCTGTCGGATATCAATTGTTCTTCATATCTTCAGATCTGACCTATACATATTGAGGTTCCCCCTCAATATGTGACCTATCTATTACATCAGTTGTTCTATACAGTAATTATCAACTGGTATTCTATAAAAGGTAATATAAACATCAGTCAGCTAACAGGTCTGACTGGTCCTATTACATGTGTTTTTGGAACTTTTATCAAAACTCTAAATTTCCCAACAATTTCCCCCTTTTTGATAAAACCAAAACACCTGAGAAACCAAACACAGTTGATAAATATAGAACAGTAAAGAGCACATAATCAGAAGACAATGAGATTTTGTCTTAGGATCAGAAAATAAACTTTTCTCATTAGATATGTCGATTACATGTTACATCAGAAAAGTTTGAATTTAAAAACAGCTGATCCTGAGAAGTCTTCTGATTCTTCACTCTTTAGGCTTGTATCCTTCTGGCATCTCTCTTTGATCTTGAGGTACGTTGAAAATCTGATAAAGTTTCCATTTGACATCATTGGTCTGCTGAGGATCAGTTATGTGCGTTTTGCTCAGGATGTCAAAATAGAATCTCTGAAATGCCAGTCTGTCAAATGAGCCATCTGCGCCTTCTTGAGTAATCAACAGATCATACTCTTGGCGAGATATTTTTACGTTGATTATCTTGGCCTCATTTTCCAGATACTTCAGAAAATCTGGATATTTATTTTCCAACCAGTTGAGGAATTCATCATCTGGAGATTCTTCTCGTGGAACAAGATCAAGAACAAAGGCATCCAGAAGCCATTCACTTCTGATCTTATTCCATTCCTCAAACCTCTTAAGCGTGTCTGTGAGTTTTTGGAATGATCTCATCAACTCTTCTTTGGCGGTGAGGTTACGATATGCAGATTTTCCAGCCTTTCCTTTCTTCGCTCTCGATCTGAATCTCTTCTTCAGATTTTCTGCCTCTGTCAATTTATCTGCCCTTCTTTCTTCTTTCGCCTTTTCGGGCCTCTTGACAATCTGCTCTTTGGGCGATTTCTCGGCCCGTTTCTTATCGGCTTTGATATCGGCTATTTGTGCTTCTTGTGACTATCTTAGTCTGAGTGGCTGGTACAGATTGTGATGTCCCAGCACCCGCAATAGCTAACTTTCTTGCCTTTGACTTTTCCATCTTTTCATAGACCCGTTAGCAAAGAGATCCAGATGATCTAGTCTTTGTCCATGAAGCTTCATTTATGCGAATCGGGTCTTCGTTGTTCGATTATGTCGGGTTGGTTTCTCCTCTATCCTCCCCCCTTTTTGGTTTGATCAAAAAAGTAGTGAGGTGGGAAGTCGAGATCCAAAGTCGGCCCGATATCATACGTTGAGAGATGCAGATAAACCTTGAGCTTGAGCGGTTAGATTTTGAACCTTCGAGATCATTTCGGTCTTGGCAGATTCCATGGCGATAGAGAGTGTAATAATCGGTTTGTCAAGTTTCTCTTTCTGTCAATTCTAGCTTTTCAAATTGAGCATCGAGAAAAAGAAACTTGTTGTTGATCCACTGGATCGACTTGTCATCAAGCGATTTTATAAGTTAATGGAACCACGGTGGTCACGAGTTTGGGAGAACCGATCTTTGATTGCCTCAATCTGGGAAATAGTCAATTCCCTTTGATCTGTTATTTCTTTGAGGCCAATCGCCTCGATCGACTATCACTCCCTCAACTTCTTCTTTCGGAGATCTTTGATACAAGATCGATCTCGAAGTTGATCGTGATGATGTGAGATGTTGGAATGTTTTTGCGTCACCGGATCTCTTTCGGTTGTTTGCGCCTCCGGTGGTTGATCATGAACTATGACACAGTTCCACTATCATCAGCGACTCTGCATCCTTCATTGTAGCATCGCCTGGGGAGCTTCTTGGCCGATCTCGATTCTCCTTGTTCGAGCAACCCCGGCTTCGCGTGGATCGAGCTTTGATAGATTCAAAGCGATTATCAGCTCATTTGGTGATCCTACTTTAGCTTGATTTCCTCATATCGAAATCAAAATGCAAACTCATCAACACCGCCCATTTGTTCAATAATCATTATAAAATCGAGAGTTTTTTTTAATCGAAGATCTCTCCGGTGAGGATCTCCATAACTTCCTCTCTAATAGCGGGGATGGGCGACGATTACGGATACATCTCATCAATTTCTCGTTCGATTTGCATTTCGACCATTTTCCTGTGATGGTCTTTGATGATCTAGACTTCGGGAATTATGCATCGGTCGGAGTTGATGAGATGTGGAGAGTTGTGGTAGTCTTGAGTGGCGGAAGTTGGGTGATTAGCTCGACTTGCGAGAGGTTCTGCTGGTGGAATTAGTCTTTGGTTCCTGTGAATAAGCTTTCGGTTCATGAACTGATGTAGTTTGAGTTGGGCGGTGGGAGAGAAGGAGAAACATGCTTTCGGTGACGGTGGTCGGCGGTGAATGGTCGAGTTGGAGGAGAAAAGATCGTTCGTCTCGTGCTTCTTCCTCATAATGTTCTGGCGAGCTCTCGGCTTGAGAAACTGCTGTCGATTTTTCACGATTTTTTGTGGTGCATCGCCGTCTGGCGCTCCTTCTTTATCGACTCATCTTAGAAAGCGAGTCATGGAGGCTGCCGCTTCTTGACCTCTTCTCTGGGCAGGCCTTCAGTTTTTTTTTTCTTTTTGGGGGCATCTGGTGTGTGGGCGAGGCTACTTCCTTACTTTTTTCCTTTCTTGACTTTGGAGGGGTGGGGCACGATATCATCATCGGGTGGCCCATATATGCATTTGAAGTTGTTGTGAGGAAGGCCTTGTAGGACTTGATCCATTCTGGTCCCATTCGGCGTTTGGCGGTTTGTCTTTCAAGATAAGCGCAACCTTGTTGAGATTGCAGATCCTCTTCTTGAGATAGACACGCCTCCATTCATTAACTCCAAACTTTTCATGTTCTTGGAGTAGAATGACCTTGAGGAAGCCATGCCAATTGATGTTCTTGGCTTCATCAATTATCGCTTGACCATCTTTGTATAGTTTTGCCGGATGTTAGAGCATCGGGCTGAATGAAATACCCATGATTGTTTTTGACAAAATGTAAAAACAAATCGGTATTTCCTTTTTAGCATCAACGACAAAACTCCGAGGGTCCGATGTTTGTCGGCTTTCCCGAAGAGTTCTTTTTTTTCGATCGGCTCATCTTCATTTCTCCTGTAGCATGCGAGATTCGACCTTTGGGTAAAGTTTGAGCAGGGCGTGTTATGTCGCGTTAAATCGGTCGATCTCTTCTCCGTTGGTCGACGAAAGTAGTTCTTTCTCCTGAAAGGCGTCGTATCCACTCTTAAATTCCTTAGGAATTGAGGTGCTTCATCTTTGCATCCTTTGGATTGCAAAGTGAAGCGTATAATATTTCTCAAGACTTCCTTTCTTGAGAATTTGCTCCACTTCCATTGATTAGGATCCCGAAAGTGATATCAAAGCGCGCGAACTTGTCATCGACAATCTTCGTTGCCGATTCATATAATTGCACATTATCTTTCCCATACCGTGAGTGGCCATCTACAATAAGATAGACTTGATTAAAGTTGTGCATAAACATGAAGATATCATATATTGATTATCAGACCTATACACAGGCCTAATAATCGATAAATGCATGCGGATACCAAGAAACAATAAAGCATAACACAGGATACCATCGATTGACAAAATCTTTAAGATCAATGGATTTTAAGGAAAAAAAATTCATCAAATAATCAGAAATTACCAGATTCTGTTTTTCGGGAAGATAATTTTGAAACTTAAGAAAAACACTTTGAATCGCAGAGAAGTAATCTGGAGAGTTTTCAGAAAATAAATCGCAAGTTTGTGAATGAGAAAACTCTGGTAGGGTTTTTGATGAACCTTATAAAGATGAGGAGGGAAAAAAAAGATTTGGAAGATCAACCGTTTGAAAAGATTAAACGATCCAGATTAAGCGGTTTTGATCGTATGGTCGGGAAAAGCACGTACGAAAACCTTTTGGATTTAAAAGCGCATTTTGTAGCAATTAATATAGGTACCCCACGTCCGCATTAAATGATTTGCAGGGAATACGTCACACGTAATCGTCTGATAAAGGCAAATAAAAGCAGATAAGATCCGATAAATAAGCAAATAACAAGGAAAAGAAAAAGCGATACGGTTGGTGATATTGCAATCGGTCAATACCACTTGTAGGAACTTGTAGTTGATTTCACTTGTTGATCTTAGTTTTTACGCCTAAACCTTATAATTTCCCAACCGTTCTTTTCAACCGAATCGATTTCGATTTTTTTCGATCCTCCTCGATCGGTTGAAGTTCCCTTCAACCGATATTCGGATCTTTCCTTGACCGATATATCGATTTGTTGAGATATTCAAGCTCAATGATCTTCCTCATCGATCGATCGGGCCAGTATGTAATCAGATTTACATTGACCTAATCTGAATCTTCTCGGATCAAGCCAATTCTTGGGATAAGTGTTCTTTGCCAAAACTTAGTCTAGAATAGTAGTCTCTATTCCCTAAGTTCAGTAACGATTTGACATGCGTAATTATAGTCCGAATATTTCGATATGTCAATCCGCCAGTAAATTTATCCAATTATCGGTCGCGTGATTTCTACATCATCCTTGTGATGCAAATTTCTCTAAAAGGCTTTTTGAAGTCAAATTTACATTTGCACCCTTGCTTGGCCTCTATAAATTGGACCAATGTTTTTACACAACATAACCCATTCACCATACTTATCTTCTTTTTGTAGAATCATGTATCTGGTGAACCCTTATTTAAATTGAGACTTCCGGCAAACACCTTTACCCCCTTTTTCAATGATTTACTTCTCAAATCAACCCTGTGTGTCCCTTTATTGTTTTTAAATCGTCATCAAAGATTTCACATACAATTGTTGCCAAGCTTCTCTACCACCAAAGGCGGCGGCTCATTGTCAAGAATCGAGAAGACACTTCTCCTAACCGTATGCACCTTGTGTGTCTATCGAGATGACGGAACTAGCATCAACAGACTCAGTCTGATATAAAACATGAGTTTGATATACGGTCGGATCGGACAACGGTGATCTTCATTATATCAACTCTCTATTTTTTCATGCGACACATGTGCCCATAAGGTCTTTGAACCACTTTCTTGGCACATGTGCTCCATTTAACAGCTGGAGAGCCCATTGACTTCAGGTCTAAGGGCTCCTGGCTTAGAAATCCTATCAACGCCGCTCTCGCTCCACTGGTTTTAGCTTCAGCTAGTGGCTTTAGGATTATTTCAAAGCCTCTCTCACCCTTGTTAAGTGGGGGAAAATGAGAGCATCAGATTTAAAATCTCTCTCTCTCCCGCTCTTCTTGGGTTAGGATGAGGGTTTAGGGTTATAGGTTTAGGGTTTTCGGTTATGACTTATGTACTGACCTCCGGGTCCTTTGTACTTGTAACTTGAATGTAACCTGACCTTCGGGTTATTATCAATGAAAATTTCTATTATTCCATTGTTGTGTAAATTTTCTGCTTTCTTATGCGATTGTAGGCTTTAATCTGTGAATCTTGCTTGTTGAATATCAGCTTAATCGACTTACAAAGATGTAAAATAACCAAACTGATTTAATCAGATAATCCTTTTAAACTGAGCGTTTCCTTTAATCTGATAAACCTTAACTCTGATCAGTTCCTTTAATCTGATAACTTGTAAATCTGATCGATTTCTCATATCGGTTCGATCGATCTTCTTATCGATTGAGATACCAAATTCATTTGATTCCTTTCAACTGGTTAGTCTCTTAACCAAATTGGTTCGAGAACAATCCATCAAGCATTTTAGGTGCTTTTTCTCCAAGATCCAGAAGCCCTAGCTCATTGCACAATTCTCTGAATCTGATCTCAGCTAGTGGCTTGGTTAGAATATCAGCTTTCTGTAAATCAGTGTGAATCTTTTCCATTCTGATATTCTTCTTTTCAACATGATCTCTTATAAAATGGTGTCTAACATCCACATGCTTGCATCTTGTATGTAGAAACGAGGATTACGAGTGATTGCAATAGCATTATTATCATCACGAGAATATAGGTACATTCTTAGCTACAATGTTATAATCCTCACCGCCGACTAAGCGGAAGCGGTTGGGGAGCAACGACTTTCCATATATGACCATATATTACGCTTGATAGTAGATGTCAGAATCGATGTATCCGCTTCTTTTGAAAACCACGAGATCAGTTTATTTCCTAAAAACTGACATGTTCCTGAGGTTGATTTTCTATCAATTTTGCAACCTCCATAATCAGAATCAGAATACCCACTAAGCTCTAGATTATCATCTGATGGGTAAAATAAACCAAGGTTTACTGTCCCCTTCAGATACTTAAGAATCCGCTTAGCTGCTTCTAGGTGGCTTTGCATTGGATTTGCCTGAAATCTGGCACATACACCTACTGCAAAGGTGATATCTGGTCTGCTATTTGGCAGTTAGGTATAGTAGAGATCCAATGAGAGCCCTATATTCTTTCTGATTTGTTTTCTGACCATCCTAAATGCGGATCCATCTTGAATCCAGTCATCATAGGAATTTTGGCTTCCTTGCAATTTTGAACTCCAAACTTAGCCAATAAATTCCTAGTGTACTTTGCTTGGCAGATGAATATCCCTTCTGTACTTTGCTTCACTTGTAGACCCAGAAAATAATTCATCTGACCCATCATGGACATCTCGAACTTCCCTTGCATCAGTTTGCTGAATCTTTCACATAGACTCTTGTTGGGAGATCCGAAGATGATGTCGTCCACGTAGATCTGAACCATCAGAATATCTTCTCCATCTTCTATTCTGAATAAAGTTAAATCCCTTTGTTCCTTTAGTGAACCCCTTTGTCTACCAAGAAGCGAGAGAGTGTATCATACCAAGCTCGAGGAGCTTGTTTGTGCCATAAAGAGCTTTTCTTAAAGCGGTACACTTGGTTGCTCTTTTTTTCAAGCACGGAGGTTGTTCGACATAAACTTCTCTCCGCTAGTACCCCCGTTTAAGAATGCACTCTTTCGTCCATCGATACAAGTGAACCCTCTGTGGGAAGCATATGCGTAAATGACCCGAATGGCTTCTAGGCGAGCGACTGATGCAAAGGTCTCATCATAATCAATTCCTTTTGATTGTGAATACCCCTTAGCAACAAGTCTTGCCTTATTTCTGGTGATGACATTTTTCTCATCTCTCTTATTCTTGAAAACCCACTTCGTGCCAATTACGTCTTGATGATTTGGTGCATCCACGGTTCCCAAACTTGATTTCTCTCGATCTGTTCCGGCTCCTCCCGCATGGCTAGAATCCGACTTCGTCTTGTAGAGCTTCCTCCATTGTTGTTGGTTCCTTCATAGACAAATAATGACAATACATGGCACTTTCACCAATCGATGTCTAGTTTTAACTTTATCGATGGATCTCGATGATCGGATCGGTTGGATATTTGGTTATCCGTGTCCTTCGTTCGATTTGGCGTCGGTTTGGAGAACATCATCCATTTATGATAAAGGTTCATTACTAGCGGATCGGGAGTGGTGCGTAATTATGATCCACTTGATAAGAACATGTCTCGGTGATGTTGGACTCATCATGTCTCGATATCCGTTCGTGGGAACTTCAGTGTTCCCCCGAATGGATGGTTCGGTTGATTTATCTCGGTATGCAACTTTTTCATCGGCAGTTTTTTCGTACCTTAGGATCCGAATGATCGGTGAATCACCTAGATCTGGAATGTATCTTTATTACGATTTTCGATCCTTTTTCCTTGATCGTTAGTCGATCCATTTTTCGATCATCAGTCTTGGTTGATCGAGTACATCTTTTCGGCGAGGCGATTTCTCTTGTTCGGAGGATGCTTCATCAAAGACTACATGGGGTGTTTCTTCCACAACTAGGGTTAAATGCATTTGTAAACTCTGAAAGCCTTGCTAGATGAGGAATATCCTAAGAATATACCCTCATCGACTTGGCCTCAAAAGTCTTCAACTGACTCTTTCCATTGTTGTGTATGAAACACTTACACCCAAAAACATGGAAGTAAGAAACACTAGGTTTTCTGCCCTTCCACAGTTCATAGGGTGTTTTGTAGTGAGCCTTAGTCGGAAGACATACATTACGAGTATGGCATGCGGTGTTGATTATTACTTGAAACGGCTTGGTATTGCATGTTCTAACTAACATCGTGCGGCGAACTTCTTTGAGAGTTCTGTTCCTCCGATTCGCTACTCCATTACATTTGTGGTGTCCTTGCGGTGATGTCTCATGTCAGATACCAAACTTAGAGCAAAAATCAGTAATAAAAGAGTTCACAAATTCTGTACCTTTATCTGATCTGATTTTTACTACATTGACACCCTTCTCATTTTGTAATCTTTTTAGCAGCTCGGGTATCTTTGTTGTCGTCTCATTCTTCTTATGTAAGAATATAACCCAGGTAAACTTGGAATAGTCATCCACGATTACCAGAGTATATTTGAGTCCACGAGATCGACCGGTGTAATCGGGTCCAAATAGATCCATATGAAGCAAACAAGAAGATGCTTTGGATGTCGGTCCAAGAATTCCTTTGAATGAAGCTTTGACCTATTTTCCCTTCTGACATGCAGCACATGTCTGATCCTTTGAAAATACTTCATTCGGAAGTCCTTCCACTAGAGACATCCTTGCTATCTTATTAAGAGTTTTAAAGTTCAGATGGCTCATTCTTTTGTGCCAGAGCCAACTGCTACTTTTGGAACTCTTGACAATCAGGCATGCATTTCTTGGGCAACTGTTCCAATCAGCTGTGTAGATCGTCCCTTTCCTTGAACCAGTTAGCAAAATCTATTGAGTGGCTCGATTCTTGATAGTGCATTGATCAGTCGAGAACTCAATTTGAATCCATTGTCTCTCGAGAATTGTGAAACCGATAATAGGTTGTGCTTGGACCTTCGACATCGAGACTCTCGGTTACTTGTACATCATCATTCTCTAAGGTTCGAATCCTTTTGTATAACCAAAGTTATCATCACCGAAAAGAGTACACGCTGGCCTTTACATTTCTATGTAGGAGCCGAGGAGATGTTTGCTTCAAATCATGTGCCTTGAGCATCCACTATCGATGTACCGGATAGTTGCTTGCACACCTCCTTTGTTGGCGGACCCACGCGATCCTATGACCAAATCGGGCTTTAGGTACCCCTTTTTGATTGGGTCCCTGAGGGGTTAGGTTTGGTTTTGGGGATCCATACAAACAGAGCACATCTATTGTGATCAGTTAGATCAGAAGGCCTGATTTGTCTCCCATACTTATCAACATAATCATACGTCTCTTTATATGCTTTCTGATTGGTATGATTATTAGTGTGAGCCTTGGGTGACTTAGAAGACTTGTGATTTATCTTTTCTGTTTGTCTTCTTTTCTTCGGTGTGGCTCGGTGCGGTGACCCTAGATTTCGATTATAGGGGTAGTATGATTTGCTACCATCAAAAGATTCATATCTTTTTGGCATAGGTGGTTTTTGCAGTTTACCTAAAGCATGCTTATTAGGCAGCTGACCTTGATTGGGTCTCAGATTAGACTTCCCTTTTACAGGTTGTCTTTTCTGATACCTGATCTGTTGATCAGGTTGAGGTCTCTTCAGAAGAACTGGGTTCTTCTGTTGATTCCTCGGCTGATGCTTTACCAGTTGAGGTCCATTTCTGTTCCCCTTCTGGTTAGGCACCTGCCTTACCTGCTCAACCGGTCTTTTTCCCTTATTAGATACAAGTTTGGCTTTTGGTGTATCTTTGTCAGAAACTCGTCTGATTACACCCTTTTGAGATGAATCAGCCGGGGCTTTTGAGGATGTGGAAGGGTTATCATACCCAAGTCCCTTCTTGTTAATCGTTGTTCGAAAATAGGTGTTCATGTCTTGAACGGTTTTAGACGATTTTGTGAAAACCTCTATTTTCTTACGCAGATTATCCTCAGATGTTTTTAGACTTTCATGCATTCGGAATAGCTCATCAAATTTTGCTTGAAGAATTTTGAAGTCATCAGCTTGCTGTTTGTTAATAGCGATCTTTGATCTGCTTCTCCTGATCAGAAGCTTTAACTTTCAGAATGTTAAATTCCTCAGTTGCCTTCTGAGCAGTTTCAGCAGATTTAAGTTCAGAGGCTTTACTGAGATCATTCTCTTTAGCAAGCTGATTATTTCTGATCCTCAGCTTGTCATTTTCAGCTTCCACTATAGCATAAGTGTCTACTGCATTGGAGAGATCCTCAAGCAATTGCTTTCGAGTAGATTTGCGGGGTCAATCTCCCCAAAGGTGTGCTAATGATAGCGGTGTAAAGCGAACAAAAGCGAGTTTGGAGGTTACCTCAGTTGGTCCTCCTGGCCATCGAGGCGAGATCTCATCATCATCGAAGAGAATATCGATCTTCATTTTCATAGAAGTCAACAAAGACTTCTTGATCGGGCGAGAAATCTTCTCTGAGAGGAGTATCGAGAATCCTCGGAGGGCGATAGAATCGTCAATTCGATGTGTCGAAACAACCATGGCTTTTACGTCCTATACCGTTGCTCTCTTTCATTTCTCTTTTCTTCCCTTTCTCTTGGCGTCAGTGCAAAGGCCTTATTTGTAGTGACCAGCTTCTCACGGTTGAAACACGCTCCTTGATCCACTGAACCTTTTCTTCCAGGTGAATCACTCCGTCTGTATGATCTATCAGGTGACTTCCCTTTCTGATAGTAGTCTGAGCTTCTTCTGTCTGATTGGTTATCTCTTCTCTCATCATTTAGATTATCTCTTTTCCTTTCATCTCTGTGATCTCTCCGATCATCAGATCTGGTTCTTTCTGGAGATCTGTTGGCTGATCTCCTATCTCTTCCTCGGCTTATATTGATAATCTTTATAAAATCTTGATACTTACCAAGTTGAATATTTGATTTTTCTAGTTTCGCAAGTAGAGAGCGTCATTCGCTCGACTTATGATGTTTCCAATGGGTTCATTGGTCTTTGATCTGCTGCTGGTTGCCTTAAAAGCAACTGATTTTGAAGTTGAAGCTTCAGCGGGCACCTCATCTTCATCAGCTTGTCCTCTTTCAATTAAATCGAACTCGTGAGCTTTAAGGCTCAAGAACAAGCTACTTGGCTTCATCTTTGAAATGTCTTGGCAATCCTTGATTACCGTGACCTTCATGTCCCATTTCTTGGTGAGAGACCTTAAGATTTTGTAGTTGATATCTTTATCAGACATCTCTCTACCAAGTTCTCGAAGCTTGTTTATTGACATTGTAATCCTTCCATCAAGTTCGTTGACGGTTTTCGTTAGGCGACATCTTGCTTTTTCGAACTTCACCGGTTTAAACTTGTAGGCGACTGTCTTTTATCTGGTCATTTCCCTCGCATATCTCAGCTAGAGTATCCCACATTGCTTTCCAGTTTTGAGATATTTAATCTTTTCCTTGGTGACCTTATCCATTGTTTTCATGATAATATGCCTTGCGATAGTATCTAGAGTGTAATTGACTTTCTTTCCTCTGCATCCACCAAAATTTGGGCTTTTTCGCACAAGACTTCGGGGGCAAAATGCGGATCTCCTCCAACTCTGGGGTTGTCGTAATAAATGATGATGGGTCCTCTTTCGATGACTTCCATCATTAATTTTATCGAACCTAGATGGTTGGACATATATATGGCCCAATCTGCATACTCATCGATTGAGAACTTCGGCAGATCATGATACATACCTGAGGTGTTATCCATGCTGAGTGATTTTGGAAAATGAATGAGTTTTAAGAAGGTTTTTCAAGATCTGTTCAGTTGACCACAAAGATTCTTCCTCAAGAATCGATGATACACAAAGTCAGTGGTCTGTAGAACCAACCTGGCTTTGATACCACTTGTAGGTCCCGAACGGGTTTTGTGAGGGCAGAAGTCTAGAGGGAGGGTGAATAGACTTCAAAACTTTTTTGTCGCAGATCAGGTGTGATGGCGATTAGCTTTGATCGAGTCGCGAAGTGAATCAGTTTGGACTGATAACCAACTTACTAATCGCCTGAAGGCAGATTAGTTCGGTAACTATCAGTTTAACTAATGTGTGCGGAAGACTTTTTAATGAATAACTCACCTTGCCCAAACAGTTTGGCAGAACACGCAAGGCCTCCATATACCGGGAGGTCGCGTATTCAAATCACACGGGGCAAAATTTCGCCTATATTGTGCCAGCAGGCCTGAGAGCTCGGTGTCCAAGTGGTTACGCGGGGGCACTTGGAGCCTCGCAACGCGGGTTTAAAACCTGGAAATTGCAAATTTTGCCTATATTGTGCCAGCAGGCCTGGGAGCTCAGTGTCCAAGTGGTTACGCGGGGGCACTTGGAGCCTCGCAACGCAGGTTCGAAACTTGGCGATTGCATTTTTTGCCCGAATTAAATTTCGCGAGGGCCGAAAACCCTCGGCAAATTGCTCGCTAACTAGGCGAGGGCCCAGATTCTCTTGGGAAATGGACGGCGTCAAAAGGCGAGGGTCAGCTGGCCCTCGTGAAACTCCATGTGGGCTTTGGCGAGGGCTTTGTTGTCGGGAAAAAGGTGAAGGTTGAAAGGTGTTGGGAAATAGGGTGCCCGGATCTATTCGAGGTGAAATTTAAATACAAATTTAAATTAATTTAATTATTACTAGTATGAATTAATCCTATATTAATTCTAATAATCAATTAAATCAAAATAACATATCATGCATATAAAAAGCCACGTAAATCCTACACATGCGGATTTCTAGGAGTTACATAAGGCGTACCTTTTGGCGGATTCAACGTAGAGAAGATGAGTACCCGTTCAACGAACAAACCCAAAGTCCTTCTTTAATATTCCCACGTCTTTGTCCGATAATTCGGTGGTAGGATGCTCACGAACAATTAACAAAAAGGGAAAAAAAATTATGTTGCACCAGTACCTTTGTGGATTTCTAATTTTTTCAACACATGAAATTATATTGGGGATGAAAAATTCATCCCCTATATATAGATAAGGGGGTGTTTGAATTTTAGGGCTTTATTCTCCCTATGGGAGATTTCCTTGTATCTTCTCAAGATACAATCTTGAATATATCCAATATATTCTATATCCCATAAATAAATCCCAACAAAAATATCCCCTTATTTATATATATAAGTTTTCAAAAATATCTTAATAAGGAAGAAATAAGATCTTTGACTTTTCTTAAATTTATTGGATAATCTTGTATTCCAAGAATACTTATCTTTTTCCATAAAATCTTTCCAAGAAAATCAAGAAAAAATTTTCTATCTCCTCCTCATAATTTTTGAAAATATCATGGAAAAATAGGAAACAATATTTCTTTTATTTTAATCACTTTTTTTCAGTTATTGGACTTTATCTTTGGGCTACTAAAGGGGCCTTTAGGAGAATTAAGGTTGGACCTTCTGTTGGGATATTTTAGTTTTGATTATTTATGCCAAAACATTATGTAGTTATCAAACATGTAGGTCCTTAACGGGTTTTTTGTGGGTAAGTCTAGAGGAGGGTGAATAGACTTACGAAAACTTTTTTGTCTTGATCGGTGTGTGATGCTTAGTTAGCTAATCGAGTGAATCGGTTTGGATGATAACCAACTTACTAATCGCTGAAAGGCAGATCGATTCAGTAACTATCAGTTTAACTGATGTGTGCGGAAGCTAAGTTTTACCCGTGTGAAAAACCAGTTTTGATAAATCAGATTCCAAAGTTAGTCTTTTAACCAGTTGAGTGAAGAGTCAAGCTTGATCAGATCAGAAGCTTGGTGCTAGCTTATCTCAACTTAGAATATGTATGTTGCTTTAAAAGTTGTGTGCGATTGTGTAAACAGTTAATCAAAGCAATAAAGGCACACAAGATTTATAGTGGTTAGGACAAACCCGGTCCTACGTCCACTCTTCCCTATCACAAGGGCACCAACTAAACCAACTGGACTTAGATTTGTGTGTTAGTCCAACACAAGACAAATGACAGATATTTAAAGAGTTCTCACTCAACCTATCCCAGAAATCAGAACTAGAAACCCTAGTCTGAAATCTTGCTAAACAACTTAACCTAACTTTGGGTTTGGATAAGATTGTTTTGGTTCCAACTATGAAATCTTTTCTAGTGTTTAAGATAGCCTATCGCCTAGATGAAAAGATTTCTATGCTAAGAACTTATGGGATGAACACTTAATAAAAAATAATCTTCTTCTTTTCGTGTTCTTCGTGCGGAAATCTGATAATTGCTTGAGCTTCTTGATTGTTCAGTGTTTCCGTGTCTTCACTCTAAAGTGTGATCCCATATTTATAGACCTTGAAATCAAAGAGCCGTTGGAGAGCAATTTGAATTTCAGGCTATATTTGGTAGGATGCAGATTGATGTGGCGTCTTGAGAACGGCATGGGAAAAGCGTGAAAAGTGTATTTTATAGCCGTTGGAGAAAAAAGCACCAAATCCGTAATTGCGGCTCCGATCATCGTGTCTCATCCTTATTGGTTAACAGACGCATTTTTCAGTGTTGTTCTTCCAACTAAGGTTGACATTCTTCTTGTTCGGATCATCGACGTATGACTAAGTGAAACATCAGTTTTCACTGGTGGTGACTTTGATCGATCGAGGCCCGATCGATCTACGATGGAGTCTTCGGTGCGGTTGACTTAGCTTCAACTAGCAGACTTACCGATGTAGGTCTTTGGTCCGATCTTACGGAAGTCATCGATCTTCAAGTATTGCGAGTTTGAGCTTTATGACTTCAGCTGAGATATCTGACTAGATCAGATCGATCTGATCTTCTGTTCTTCTCTTGCATTCTAGCCTATCGGATATCAGTTGTTCTTCATATCTTCATATCTGACCTATACATATTGAGGTTCCCCCTCAATATATGACCTATCTATTACATCAGTTGTTCTATACAGTAATTATCAACTGGTATTCTATAAACGGTAATATAAACATCAGTCAGCTAACATGTCTGACTGGTCCTATTACATGTGTTTTTGGAACTTTTATCAAAACTCTAAATTTCCCAACAACTTGTATTATTTAAGTTCATTTATACAGGTAACAAGTTGAGGGGGAGTGAACAGGTTGAGGGGGAATTGATCTGAAGTCTCCTGAGAAAATAAGCCTGAAGACAAGTGTCCTGAATGAAAAGTAGGCCTGAGAAAAAGTGGCCTGAATGGAAGAAAATTCGAGTCCAAGATCATTTGAATGTCGATTACGAATCTTTGAGTCCGAAAAGTCTTTGAATCTCTTTGAAAAAAGTCCGAAGTGTTGAATTTGAAATCACGATCATTTGAATCTTTGAAATCTGAGCGTTGAATCTTTGAAATCTCGAGCGTTGAATGCTGCTTTCAAAAGGCCTGAAAGCTGACGTGGACCAATCAGACGTGGTCAAAAAGCCTGACAAAAAGCTGTAGAAACTCCAGAATAGTATGGATTTGAATGTGACTTTCTCCAACGCTAACAATCAAATCCACACTATAAATACAAGCTCTTCCATCATATTAAGTGTGGAAAAATGCATTCAAGCCAAGAGCCATATCTTCAAGCATTCCCACCATAGAACACAAATCTGTAGATATCCAAAAAACATCCAAGAGTGTTCTAAAACCAATCTAAGCAACACATGATATATCCTAAGCTTAGAGAGATTTTCCCAACCTTAGCAAAAAGACCAAACCATTGTAAGGGAAAATCTCAACCTAGTTGGAGACAACACCAAACTCAAACCCCATTCTTGAGAGAGAAATAGTGGTTAAGTGAGGTAGTTGAGAGGCGAACCCGTGAGGATGATAAGTCCAGTTGAGTGAGAACTCATTAAACATCTGTAAGTAATCCTGCAAGGGAGGGTAGGCAATCCCGTGGAGGGAGATAAGTCCAGTTGAGTGAGAACTCATTAAACATCTGTAAGCAATCCCTCAAGGGAGGGTAGACAATCCCGTGGAGGGTGTTGGGATATTTTAGTTTTGATGAATTATTCCAAAACATTATCAACTTATGTTATTCAAGCTAACTTACAGATAACAAGTTGAGGGGGAACGAGAGAACAAGTTGAGGGGGAACTCACAAAATCAGAAAAATATGATGGAGATCAGACGAGGCTGCAGACGAGACTGATCGAGATTAGATGAGTTCCGGAGTTAACTGATGAGCTGTGCAAAATCAGAAGAAAAGAAAAGCTAAGTCAGCTGATCAGAAGAATCAGAAGTTACCTGATCAGAAGTGACTAGATCAGAAGACCAGATCAGATGACCAGATGACCAGATCAGGAGAGGAGGTTTCAGATTAGAAGAGGAGCAGATGAGACTGATCGAGATTAGACGTGATCAAGATCAGATAAGCTAACCTGATATGCTAACCTTATGTACTAATATGATGCAGATAAACTGATATGCTGACCTGGTGCTATACTGATCTGATCATGTGAGTTGATCAGATCAGGCGAGAAGAAATCAGATATCAGAAAACTAGAAATCTGCATACCAGATCAGGCGAGAAGAAATCAGAAGAGAAGTCATCAGAAGAGAAGTCATCTGAAGTCATGTTCACTTAGAATCAGAACGCTACTGATGATCAGTTAGCCTGAGTGCTAGTGACCTGAGGGTCAGATTGTCTGAAGTCAGAAGAGCTGAAGTCAGTTAGCCTGAGAGTTAGTATACCTGATCAGACAAGGTCCGCTGAAGAGAAGTCTGCTAAATCAAGAATCCTGAGACTCAGAAGAATCTTGAAGACTCAGAAGATCCTGAAGATTATATCCGTTAGATTCAGCTGACGTGGACCAATGAGAGGAAGACAACAAGCCTGAAAAGCTACAAAAAGCTACAGAATAGTATGGATTTGAATGTGACTCCATCCAACGGTAACATTCAAATCCACACTATAAATACAAGTTCTTCCTTCATTATTCATGTGGAAAAATGTGTGAATCATCCAAAAAGCCAAATCATCCAGCATTTCCACCATAGAACACTGAGCAAGAAATACACGCATATATTCAGAGTGTTCTATCCTAGACCTAAGCACAAATGTAATATCCTGAGCTTAGAGAGATTTTCCCATCCTTAGCATTGAGGCTAAACAAATGTAAGGGAAAATCTCAACCTAGTTGGAAACCAAACATACCTTACCCAAATCAGTTTGATAGGTTAAGTTTGTAGGTGAGTGAGAACTCGGTAAACATCTAAGCAATCCCGAAAGGGAGGGTAGGCAATCCCATGAGGGAGATAAGTCCCGTTTGAGTGAGAACTCGGTAAACATCTATAGGCGATCCCATAAGGGTGATAAGTCCCGTTTGAGTGAGAACTCGGTAAACATCTGTTGGGTGTTGGACTAACACGTTAAACTAAGTCCAGTTGGTTAAGTTGGTGCCCCTGATGATAGAGAAGAGTGGATGTAGGAGTTGGACTCCGAACCACTATAAAATTGTGTGTTCTTTACTGCTTTATGTTCTTACTTGCCATATGCATTTGATTATAAGCAAAACACACATTGTTCTTAAAAGAAAGCAAAAATTGGAATCACTCTGCCCTCACCCCTGTTTTATATGCATTACATGGTATTTTCCGCACTCATGGGTTTTCAAATCGGGACCAACAGAGGGAGATAAGTCCCGTTGAGTGAGAGCTCTATAAATATCTGATTGTACTGTGTTGACTAACACAATAAACAAGTCAAGTAAATTAAGGAATTTCTCTGAGGATCAGGGAGAGTGGACGTAGGAGCTTGAGTCTCCGAACCACTATACTTTGTTGTGTTCTTTATCGCTTTATGTTCTTGTCATATGCAAATGTTTACTAACAAGCAAAGCAATTCTGTAAAAAAGGAAATTTTTTAATCATCATTCCCCCTCTCTTTTTCATAAAATTAAATTATTTTTTTCGGGACCAACACCTTCCAATGGACCTTGAATTATCAATATTGAGCAACAATATTATTCAAGCCCATAAATATTAATTAATCCCACTACATAATTAATATTGCACTATCCATCTTAACTCATATTACTGTAATATGACTCCCGGTTATTATTTCCCGTGTTTAAGATTATCTAGTTAATTAATTAATTCAAGCCACTGAAAAGCTTTATATTAATTAATATCTTTTTTCTTGGATTAAGAACGACTCAACATTATTATTCATACCACAAACTAATTCCACTTGCAAGATTTAGTATGATAAAACTTCTGAGCCTCCCAAGGGGACAAATCACGCAAGACGTACTTCCACACGATTCTCTGTATTAAATCTTAGCGATCGTCATGTAACTAATAATATTGCCCAAGATATAAAATATTGAATCTCATTGATTCTCTACCCAACATAAGTCAAAGAAATAACTATTAATTTCACATGATCCTATTTAAGGAACGGAGATTAAGAAATAATGAACCACTGAGGTCTAATTCTTCTATATTCAGTACTGAAGAATTTATTCTCCTGTAGGTCCTATTCAGTGCATCATAATGCACTAGTGTAATCTCTTGTTCAAGACAAGCCAATTTGAGCCTTACACTTCAACCTTTCACGATGGATTGCTCATTTCCATCTAGGTTGTGAATTTGTACTTAGTTACAGGGAACTGTTAATTTGATCTTCTGTGATCTGATATCACCAAATTAACTATAATGTAACACGTACTATTTATTGAACAGATATGCAGTAAATATATATAGCATTCAATCACATTTAATGCAACAGTGATAAATTATTTATTTTCAGTAAATAAATAAGAAATTCAGTTTGGTTATACAAAGTAAAGACATACTTTCCAGTATAACCCTAACAAAAGGCCCTCGCTAAACTGACATATGTCAGGCCCTCGCTATTTGTCGAGGGTTTTGTTTTTCCCTCGTTAAACAGTTAGCGACCACCACTTTGCAAAGGGATTATTTCCCTCGTTAAAACCCTCCCTAAACCCTATTCCCTTGTTAAAACCCTTTTTAAAGCGCTCTTTAAATTGCATGTATTTTGTGGTGTGCTTTCTGCAGTTGATTTTAGAAATCTGGAAATCTTCATTTCCCAGGCATAGTTGATTATGGTCGGGCCGGTAATTAAATACATCCTTGGAAACTTTAAAATCTTATCCGGCCATAAGGTGAACTTTCATAAATGTGGGCTTTTGTTGCTAAATATAGAACGGAATTACGTGAAGTCGTTGCCTGATTTTTTTTATTGTGATACTATTAGAACATCTTTGAACTATTTGAGAATTAACATCGGAATCAACCATCGAAATTCAACCTCAAGGAGTTCGTTGGCCGATAAAATTCTTAGATCCGCCGCCAGCGACCACCATAGTTGCTATCGAAGCCGTACCAGTACAGCCAGAGCCGTATTTCAGAGTTGCTTATGAAAAAATATTTTAGGTATTTTTACCTTCTTTCTTCTTGTTTCTTTCGTGTTTGATGTTGGGTTCATTTATGCCTACATCAGCAAGTAATAATAGTTCGTTTGGAAAATAGAACAACAATCCGAGAAATTGCTGCAATCCGAGCTCGACTTAGGTTAGAACAGGAGGTCAATGTTGTTTTTTTTTTTTTTTTTTAGTGCTTTCTATTATTGGAGTCCAAAAAAATACTTTGTTTCATGCTTTTTGTAAGGATTGTAGTACCTCTTATACTTATTTGATGATTAATACAATTCTTTTATCTGATTAAAAAATAAAGGACTATACCTTTTAACATCTCGAGTTGTGTCTTTCGTTTGTCTAAAACAAAAAGGGAAATAGGGAGCGACTTGTGAGAGAATGAGGTAGGGAGATAACCATTCGAAATCAAAACTTAGTGTGGGTTGCTGGGCTTCCCTAATTAATTGATGGACTTTTAATATTTAATTTGCTGAATGGATGGGCTTCACTTTTTTTTTTTATTCAAAGGTTATGGGCTTCAATTTAATTTTAGGTATTGATGGGCTTGAAACTTCAATTTAATTTTTTTCCGAGAAAACTTCATTTAATTAATTAAACATTAAAATGGAATATTTTTAAAAAAATAAAATAAATCAGTATTTTTTTTTTGAAAGGAATAAATCAGTATAACCAATACTATTAAACCTTTTCTATTTTCATCCTTATGACATGTTTGGAAAATTGTGTCATAGCATAAAAAATTTGCAGTTGAAAGGCTCAAATTTATAAAATCGAACCCGGTTCGGGTTTTGAAACCAAACGCCATCATATATATAAATCTCCCCCTCTTTTTCAACCCTAATTACATACCCTTTTCCGAATACACACTCTGTAACCTAGATGAAGAAGAAGAAACAAAAGCAGGTCACCTTCGCGCCCCAGCTTGACGGCGACAGCGAACTCGAATCCGTAATCCATTCGCACGCTGAGTTTTTCGATCATTTGATAGAATTAATCCCGGCGAAATTCTACCTCCCCAGTGAAGACGCCGATTCAAAGCCATGGTACAAGGGCCTTTCGAAGGTGGCGAAAGCCTCGCTGAAGCAGAAATCCAGGGAGAATCTCAAGGTCGCGCGGCGAAACCGCTTCGACCCCGACGGCGACCAACAGAATAGCAAATCAGCCGTCGCCGGAAAATCGGAAGACGGCGAATCTGAGGCGAAATCGATTGATGTGGATGAGAATAAGGATAAGGATAAGGGGAAGTCTGTTACTTATGAGGAGTTGAGAGAAAGGCTGCGGAGAAAGATTGAATTGTTAAGGGGAAACCGCGGAGAAAGCAGCAGGAATTACGAGAAGAAGGCGAAGTATGAGGGGAGGAAAAGGAAGAAGGGCGATGAAACTGATGATGCAGGGGAGAGCGGGAAGGAAGATGAAGACGGGGAGGAAATTATTGAGTATGGGAAAGTGAGATTGGGAGACGAGGACGAGGGTAAGATTGGGAAAACGAAGAAGAGGAAACTGTCGAAATCAAAGGAGTTAGAGAAAGTTAGGAAGATAGAAGAGGTAAAGAGGGAGAATCCGAGCGTTGCGGAGCGTGAGTCGTGGAAGGCTGCTGCGAGCAGGGCGATGGGGATAAAGGTGCACGATGACGCGCGGTTGATTAAGGATAGCATTAAGAGGGAGAAGAGGAAGAAGGAGAAGAATGCGGAGAAGTGGAAAGAGAGGGCGGAAACGCAGGAGAAGATGAAGGAGGAGAGGCAGAAGAAGAGGAGGGATAATATTGTTGGGAGGATTAATGAGAAGAAGAGTAGGAGGATTGCTAAGCGCGAGAAGAAACTCATGAGGCCGGGGTTTGAAGGCCGAAAAGAGGGCTTCATTACTAAGGAGTGAAGGTCTTCTTTAACTTCTCTTTAAGTATTGCTTATTCGTCGTTTTAATTTTGTTCTTGCTTATATGTTTGAGGAACTCTGTAGCTGTTCCTTTTTCTTGTTCCATTATGCTTAAAATTATGGGAATCTCTCAATGTGAGCTTCAATATATTTAGTAAACAGTGCCAACTCTTGGATTGAATTCTGGGGGAACATGTAGCAGGTCAATTTTATAACTCTTAAGTTCTTTTATAAGTCTGAACTCTTCCCACATTCTTGTTTTGATTTCTTGATACTGCTTGCTTTCTCTAGTGTAATTGTCACTGATAATATACTTCTTCAGCTGTTATTTTATTTACCCTTGCTTGTATTTTGTTAAGAATTCTGAAATATAATTAGTCAATTTTGATTGCTTATGAATGGCATATATGTTCTTCCGAATTGTTGAACTAATCTTTTGGTGATGCATTGAATTTTAAGTTTTTTTCTTGATGTAGTCACTCCACCTACTAAAAAACCTGTTGTAATAAGTTTTTTTGTAGATGTTTCACTTTTATCGAATTCGAGTTTTATTGTTTATTTGTAATTGTTTTTGGAGAGATTAGGGGAAGGGTGGTGGAAATTTCGTTTTCATATATCCTTGTTTCTATCTGAATAATCTCCCTGTATTACTAGTGAACTCTTTTGTCGGATTTGACATAGGATGGTTGCTGTGTTGACATAAAACTGAATGTTTATTAATGACAGGGATGGTTCTTCATTGTTTATTAATTCTTGATATACTGTAGTCTATGAAGCCTTTAGGGAAATAATCTGCTCATGAATACCTGCAATTGTTTCTAATTACCACTTTCTGTTATTTTTTCCCCGTATGCAAATTCTTTAGTATTCCTTGAGTTGATGCTGATGGTTTGCATTTTATTTAGTAGTAGTGCCTGATATATTGCTTTATAACGCATTGCAATTACCAACTTTTTGTATGCTTTCACCTGGTTGTTAAGTTAGGCTTATGAATAATTAAGTAGACTTCATTTCTTTTGTATTAGTAGTTGGAACTGATTTCTGGATATATACTTATTTTTTAATGCATACATTGAGTTCAGATATCTCGTTGAACTTGTCTCTAAGTGCTAAAGGAATTGATTGTATTGAATCTGTTGATGATGGCTTTCTGTCTTCGCAATACTGGCAATCTTCTTGGCAGTTCTCAACTTATATTTTTCTGTACAAAGATCTGATATTGACATTGATTTATTTGGATCTCAAATTTCCCCTCTCCTATACTCTTCTACTAAAGATTGGTTTATTTTGAGTGGTTAAATATGTTGCCTTCATTGACTCTTATTGTTAGATTTCTGTAACTTAAATTCAGCTTTCCAGTTATTGTATGGTGATTTATCTAACTTTAGCATACATTCAGTTTTCAAATAAAGTTGCAGCGTATGATCACACGGTGCACTTCTCTGGTGCACGCAGCCCCTTTTTGCCTTGAATAACTTTGTGTACAGCAGTACAGGTGCATGATCAATTCGTTTTGTGTTTCCTAATTTACTTGCGGCTGTTTACATGAGCTTGTGCCTTTTTATCTTTAGTATTATTCAAATGAGCAACCCCTTTAGGTCTACTGATGGGTTGGAACTGCTCTAGGGGGCTGTTTGGTAGGATATATATATTTAGAAGTATATAATTATAATTCAGTTGTTTGGTAGGTCCTGATAATTTATAGGGAAAGATGGTAAAATGTTATTTTGTCATGTCGTTAAATTTGATTAAATTGACGTATTACAATAGGAGTGGGTCTCTTGTGCATGCAGATGTGTCATGCACTCAGGGCATTATCGAACTGTGTAACTTGTTATATTGAAAGATGAAATTTGTTTACAATGAATCGTGTAACTATTTTTCCATATTAATAGTTGCATGATTCAATGTAACCAAGTTGTATGGTTCTAAAATGCACTATGAGTGCACGGTGCACTTGTGTGTATACAAGATTTTACTTTACAATAGATTTATCAAATGCATCATTGAGACCGTATTTAGTCTAATAAAACAAAAACTCATATGAGACGGTCTCATATATGAGACGGTCTCATATGTGAGACGGGATATAACTTAACACAAATCACACTTGCTCCTCTCAAAGTGTTAAAGCGTCAATATCAATTTATATCATGTCTCATCGTGAAATCATCTCATGCAAGTGTGTCTTAGCTAAAGATTGTATAGGAGTTCAACTCAATTATTTTAGGAGACACTTTGGTGGGAAAGATTCTCATGTCATACCTGAGATGGTTATATATTTATATATTTTGATTAGGGGTTGATGGTACGGCATACTGAAAATTTTCTCGTCATATCGTTACCGTACCGAAATTTTTGATATCGAAAAATATCATACCGTTGTCGTACCGAAAATTCGGTATACCGAAATTTCGGCATATCGAAATTTTCGGTATGTTAATATTACATACCAATACCGTACTGAAATTTCAATATATACCGGTATACCGAAAATGTTTCGATATACCGAAATATTTTTGTATTTCGGTATACCGAAATTTTCTATATTTTCATACTGTTGTCGTACCAAAATTTTCGATATGGTACTATACCATACAGAAAATTTCGATAAAATCGATATTTTTCGATACGATAAGTGCGATATACCGGTATTTTCGGTATTACCCCTAATTTTGATCGTATTCTACATCTTATGTCTTGTTCTTAGACTTCTAGTTGCAAATAAAATCACGATGCCCCAGAAAATATTGCTTTATAAAGTCTCATTCTCAAACGTAGATTTCAGCCTCATGTTTGAGCTGGAATTTTTTAGTTCATTTGGGCTAAATTTTTATTTCACATTTTGGCCAATTATTGAAGTTCTTGCAATTTCTCAGGGCTTTTATTTTCAGTTTTTTTGTTTGGGCTTTCTGATTCCTTAAGCCCACTTGGAGCTGATATGGAGTATAATAATTTGGAGCCTCTAATAATTTTCTTAGCTAATTAGTCATTAATATAATTTCGAGCCGCCTATTTTTCTTCTCTTTTAACTAGAACATCAATTTAAGAGTTTGCTTGGTATGACATGAGAAATGTAATAATAATGAGTATCTTTAAGGTATAAATCCTTATGTAATTATTGATTGTATTGTTATTGTTTGGTATCAACAATGAATATCATGTGAAGATGATTGAGGTGAGTGATGAAAGTAGGATAATCAATTACTTACTTCTATTCTCATTACGGATACATTAAAATTACCACACAATGTTAATAGAAATAATTTTTCACAAAGTCTCATCTTTTCCCCACAAAAAATTCCAATATGATGTTACATTTCTTATTTTATCCATCTCAAAAGACACGAATATTAAAGAGCGTGTATCAAAAAATAAAGTTTCAAATGTAAGGTTTTTTTTTTTGTCAAAAAAAATCTAAGATTTTTTTATTTTTTTTATGTTTCGTTTGTATACAGTGACAGATACAAAAATATTTCATGGAGACAAACAACTACTGGGTTCCGAACCAAGGACCTTTAGCTAAATAATACGAACCCATGAAGAACTCAGCTTACAACAGTTTACAAAAATATATATACTTATATAATAAGCATAGTAATAAAAAAAATACGGGGGCACGCGCCTCTACTTGGGGCAACGTGCGTCATTCTTTGTTTGTATTTATTAGTTTTAATATTATATATTACAACTGATATAATTTTAAATTTATTTTGACGAACTCACAGAGAAAATTAAAATTTATTATGAGAAGTATTAGTTCGTATGAAAAAAGATATTAAATAATTCATTAAAAAATTAAATTAATAGATTGATTTAGTTCGATTCATTCACTTTTGGCTATAATATCAATGTAGATTTATAATTACATCTAAATAGACAATAAAACTATTTTTTCTCAATAGAGAACTAGAAGAAGAAATCTATATGTTATAACTAGTAGAATTTATTCTTTAAAGATGAGAGCAATGCAGATTATTATCTCAAGAAGCTACTGAATTATATGACTCCAAAGTGAATCGATACATCTCTAATGGAGCATGTCATTCCACAATAAATCACTACAACTCCCACTGAAGTGACAACTGTCACTGTAATGTTTAATTCCTCAATGAATCGTTACAGATCACAATAGAGTACTTATTAATTTCAAATATTTCATAAAAATTCTTAACCAAAGTATTTACTTGAATGCAGATACACATGCCACAAGTTCGTCTAATGTTATACATATCAATTTCATTATGTCTTGAGATTGCTTAATTATCAATCCAGAGGGAGTAACTAGAACTTGATTTACATCCATCTAAATCACAATTCTAGATAGTGTCTGTACACTCTCAATTAAGATTATCTTTTAAATTTTTATACTTAAAATGATTAAAGCGGAAGATCATATTTATGAAAACACAAGCCTTTTTTTTTTTTTTTTAAAGTGTCTAAACATGATTGTGCCTAACTCGTGTCTTACCCACATTTCTAAGCCAAACATTTACTCAATTAAAAATTCTCAAAGCATAGCATCATACACGAAATAAAATGTCATAACTAGATATAATATATTTAGAATAAGTTTGACAGTGTCATGCATGTGAGTTCAAGTTTAAAAGACCGTCATAGATACTTAAAGAAGTACAAAAAGGTTTGACTACATAACACATAAATTTAAACATAAACATGAAAGTAAAATATCGAGAACGTCCATATATGTCACACTTGTAACACCCCGTTTTAAAAAACTTTCATTTTATATTTAAAAGTAAGTTAATTATTTATTTAAATATCAAAGTTTTGAATTATTTCAAGTTCGTGCAAGCTTAAAATTTATGAATTTTAAAAGCTAATGTTTTCAATGGAGTTTTGAAGAGTTTTTGCAGGGTAGCGTACGGAGGAGACCGAGCTTGATCGCGACTCACTCGACACAAGTAATTAATGAAAAGAGATAAGTTATTTTATTTGAACTAATTGTGACAAAATTAAATAATAATGATAATACATTTAGTAATAATAAAATTTACAATATTTAATTAGAAAAGATCATATATCAAAAAAAATTTGCACTGATTATTTAGTTACATAATTTTTCTTAATTATGGGGTTTAATTAGATTATTTCCATATCTTGATAATTATTATATCTTTATGCATATAAATGTGTGTATCTTCTATATAAAATATTAATTAATTAAATAAAAAATTCTGCATAATAATATTTAAATAAAAAAAAACTCAACGCAAAAAGAAAAAAGAAAAAAAAAGACGCTTAAAAATAAACAAAACACACAGAATACTAAGAGCCTTTCTTTTTCATTCTAGGTCTCTTTCTTTTTTGGCATCTCCGTTCTCACTCTCACTCTCAAAAATTTCCCCTAAAACAATCAACAATCTGAGCAAATATTCAAGAAATCAGTGATGATTCAAGAGACTTTCAAGGAAATAGAAGAACAAACACCCCCTTTCAACCCTTTTCTCCAAACTAGGTTTCAAAGGAAATCTGCCCAATTTTTCTAACAAGGTATTTTGGCTTTTCCCCAATTTATTTCCTATGATTTTTGGTGGGATGGTGTTTAATAATTTGAGATTAAGCCTAGAAACGTTATTTTTGACATAGAGTTGAAAATTTTGAATGGATTTTATGATTTAGCTTATGGATTTGTCAAATATGTGACTATTTAATGTTAATTAATGGGTTGCATGTTGATTTTGCAATTGCATGTTGATTTCGAGAACTGTTCTGACCTTTCCTGAACGAATTTGACAAAACCCTTTTATCACATTGATTTTCTGGAAGTTTAGGGTATGTGGTAAAATTTTCAGAATTTTTGGAGTTGTTTTCAATTTTATACGAATTTTCTATTGAACTGTTGTACAACAGAAAAATGGCTCTATTTTTTGTGAAGATTGTAGAATTTACTGGGTGCAGATAACTTCGTATTTGATATTAATTTTTGACTATGTTGTTCTATTTCATCTTATATTTTATAATAATTTTATTTGGGTAAAGTTTGAGTTAAATTATATTTTTAATGAATTTTCTACCAAACAGTACCTTCACAGTGAAAATGAGCAGTTTTAAGGCTCTAGAACATTATACCATTAAATAGGAAATTCAAAGATTTAAATTGTGATTATTTTACTGGTATTACTACTGACTCTTATGGTTACAAAGGATTTTGTCTTACATTTTTATGAGAAATACACAATCTCTACCAAATTTTAGAAAATGACTTGATATAGCCCTATTCGTACCCTGCTTTTCAGCCCACTTGTGAAAATCACAATAAAAGATATACAGGTTATTTTGAATTGTAATTTTTATGATATGAAGATATATGTGTCATTAACTCATTGTATAAATTTCATAATATTCCGATGTGTTTGTATTTGTCTATAAATTATCCACTACAAGTTGTCTTTTAAGGAAGTTTAACATATAGAAGTGAGTTGGTAGATTATTTTATTTAATCACCTAGTTAACTAAGAATATGAGAACTCCAATATGAACAAATTGGACTTGTTATGAGCATTTTAAAATACTATTATGATTCATTTTGGAGATGTGGGATACTTACTTAAGTGTTACGATTCAACATGTCTTTCCTTACGAATTTGCCTAGCTTTCATAACAAAGATTTCCTTGAAGTATGATTTAACTAGTAGAAATATTTATACCCTTATGAATAACACGTGGTAATAAGGTACATATGTATTAATTAGATTACATGAGATAGTGCAAATAATATGTGTGCTTTAAAACTTTTAAAGATTTAAAAGACTGAAGGATAGCTAAATGTGTCTAGTGCAGTACGAGACAACCGGACTCTGAGGAAGCTATCCCGCTACATCCAACGTCAAGAAAGTGGGTAACACTTAATTACTTTTGTATTAGTTAGTTTAATTGTGTGTACGATGCAAATAAGCAGATCTTCCAATTTTGCTCTGTGTGGAATGGTGTGTGGATTACACTGTGTGGAATAGCCAGGTCGCTGTGTGGAATAGGCAGGTCAACGGGCCTTGGCATGTAAATACTGTGTAGAATTACGCTGTGTGGAATAGCCAGGTCGACAGGCCTTGGCATGTACTTACTTCTTCGCATTAAATGACTTTCTTTAATGCATTAGTATATTAAATGTTATCTCACTGGGCTTCCTCTCCGGGGGAAGACTCATGATGCTACTTTAATATTTTCAGGTCCTGTGGACGATGAGACGGACGTGTGACTGACTGGGAGACTTCTGTTAAACCTACTCAGTGTTTTTCATAACATATGTAAGAAGTAGATTAAGTATTAGTTTGACCTAAATTATGGTTTTGATTTATGTATGATTTTCTATGGTAAGTGGTTGAATCTTTTGCAAACTACTAGTTCGTCTTTTGAAAGGTTAAAATGTTGTTTGAAATGTTTGGTTTCATAATTCTGCAAACATTGGTAGGTCAAGTAATCAAAACATTTTCAAAGTGCTAAGATAATGTGCTGACCTTTTTAATATTAAAATTTCACGTATGACGGGTCTGTCGTAAGTGAAATCTTATTATATTAAGGTATTTATAACATACTTATGTTCATGTTAACCTAATTTTGGATTTATTTTATTTAAGTAAGTGTTTTGGCTTAGAAATGTGGGTAAGACACGAGTTAGGCACAAACAAGGTTAGACACTTAATACAACAATATATATGTGTATATATATAAAAAAAAAAAAAGACTCATGTTTTCATAAATGTGGTCTTCAACTTTAATCGCTTTGAGTAAAATTATTTAAACCTCAAATGATTTTCCCTAAGTAAAGTGACGCCCATTTTTCGGGCGCCACAGCATGGTATCAGAGCCGAGGTTGGGTTTTTCTCCTCGGACTCTAAGTTAAACGTTTTCAAAAATTTAATATTTGTGCATGATAAAGATACATGAAAGTTATCATTGATGATTAAGAATGAAAAGGAAAATATAGAAGGGAATCCACAGTCAGCACACATCCAAATTGCCTCCAGGTAACCCCTTGAGTTTTATTTAAAGGCCATGAAATGAGTTTTATTGAAAATATATTTATGTTTACGAAAGGAAGATATTTATGCCTATGTTAAATGATGATGAGAATGAGACATGAAACGATAAATATCTATTAAATATGTCAAAGAAAAGACTATAAGAAGGAAAGAATGATTTCAAATGTTTTAAATTGTTTATTATTTTGGTTTTCAAATATCATTTCTCTGAAATTTCATGCATTATTTTGAATAAAAACCCTAAAATTGTGCGACTAAAACTTGACTTAGAAATAGTTACTTAAAATAGCAGACCATAAGAGAGTTTGTAGCTCGGATAGGTGAGACATGTAGGTGTACTCTTGGAGGAGATACATTCAAGAAAATTATTATACACACCCATTAGTCCCAGAATTCCCATGAGACGCAGATATAAAATTTATGGAACTCCGTCAATGAACCAATATGGTTACAAAATATGAATTTAAATTCGATTCTCTCCATCAGTATGCTCCACGTCTGGTGGACACGATTGGATGGCATGAAGGTTAGATAAAGGACTACGTCATGCGAGGAATAGTGTCTGGTTGATTTTCACACTTCAGATTTATTTTTGAAAGAGCAAGGGACGTGTCAATGATTTTGTGTTTGATACATGAACAATGACCATTTGCGAGTGAATTCAATAGGAAAGATGCGTCACAGCCTGGACCTAGATGGAAAATTGTGGCTAGAAATGTATGACCTTTTATGATCTTACTCCTAAGAAGGCTCAACCTTACCAGACTTACATGAAAATCACCTAGAAAAGTGCCTCCTAAGAACGAGCAACTGTTATATGTGCCAACAATCAGGGCATAGATCAATGTGCGCCCTAACTTAGTGGGTACTTAAATGAGACTTACAAGAATATTATTGGACAACGACAACTAAAGGAGACTTACAAGAATATTATTGGACAACGACAACTAAATGTATTAAACCCTTGAGGAGTGAGCTAGAACAATAAGTCTAAGCTAATGCAATGCTCAATGTTAAGAGCGCTAAAGAAGAGGAGTACTCGAAAGAGGAACAAACAGAGGAATGTGATGGGGAAACCAAATTGTGCAAGTATGATACTCATTTAAAGTATGTTTGTATGATCTCATTTGATACCAGAGTGTCATAGTCCTTCATAGCTGATACCTTTAAGGACGAACTTAGGTTAGACTGAGTTTAAAAAAAATGCAAATTTAGAAGTTAGAGTTCTCTCAGGATAAAACATTAGAATAAGAGTTTAGCTAGGAGCGATAAGTTAAATATCGGTGGATGCGACCTACCTATTGATTTGCACGAGATAGAATGAAGAGTTATCATGTAATCTTGGGAATGAACTGGTTGAGCAAACACAAAGTTGTGGTCCGATGCATGAAACGAGAAGTAGACCTAGAAACATTGGACGGTCAACGTCTCACTTTCTATGGAACAAATAAGCGAGGGTACATGCCTATTATATCTGCAATAAAGACAGTTACTGTTGATGAAAGAAGAGTATCAGGCGTACCTAGTTAATATTGTAAAGGTGGGAAAAGAAAAGTTGACACCAGCGGATGTGTCGATAGTGATGGACTATCCTGATGTCTTCCCAGAAGATCTTTTCGGAATTCCACCACACCGGTCTATAGAGTTCACTATCGACTTAGTTCATGGGGCTGCACCAGTGTCTAAGCCTCCATATTGAATGGCACCAAAGGAGCTGCAAGAATTGAAGAAAAAGTTAGAAGAACTGTTGGATAAAAAGTTTATCTGGCCTAGCGCTTCGCCATGGGGAGCACCCATTTTGTTCGTGAAGAAAAAGTATGGGACGATGAGGATGCATTGGTTACCAAGAACTTAATTCGTTAACAAAAAAACCAGTTACCGAGGATTGAAGATTTTTTCGATCCATTGAAGAATGCAGGGGTATTTTCTAAGATTGATCTCGGGTCTGGGCATCACCAACTCAAGGTCAAGGAAAGTGATATACCCAAGACCGCATTTAGGACCCGATATGGTCATTATGAGTTTACCGTAATGCCATTTTGGGTTACAAATGCACCCGCAGCATTCATGGATTTGTTGAACCGTGTATTTCACGAATACCTGGATAAATTTGTCATTGTGTTCATCGAAGACATTTTGGTCTATTTAAAAGACACAAAGCAGCATGAGGGACACTTCAGAACTATTTTGGAAGTATTTCGTCGAGAAAAGTTTTCTGCTAAGTTCACTAAATGCGAATTTTGGCTCAACAGAGTGGCTTTTCTATTGCATGTGATCACGGCGCAGGGAATAGAAGTTGATCCCGCTAAAGTTGAGGGGGTTCTGAATTGGAAAACACCAGCCAATGAGAATGAAGTTCGTAGTTTTCTTGTCTTGGCAGGGTACTAACGAAAGTTCATACAAAACTTTTCACGTATTGCAAAACCACTTACACATCTCACAAGAAGAGTAAAAAGTTCGAGTGGACACCCGAATGTGAAGCCAATTTTCAAGAGTTAAAAAAAAAGTAGTTAACGACTGTACTGATCCTAACGGTGCCTAAAGGATAATGATGGAGTCATCATTTACCACCCGAGCAAGACAAATGTAGTAGCAGATGCACTCAACAGGAAAAGAGAAAGTCAATTAGCATTGTTACTCACATAACAAGAATGACTGATTGAGGAATGTGACAGGATGAAGGTAACCATTGTCAAACCAAATCAATCAACTTCAATGTTAGTCACGATGTCAGTTCAACCGACCTTAAGGGATTGAATAATGGATGTATGGAAGAGCGATCTATTTCTCTAAATGATGAGCAATGAAGTTAAAGAAAGTCTGACTAAAGACTTTACTATAGCTTAAGATGGAGCTTTAGTATTTACATGTAAAATCTGTGTGCCTAAGAAGGATGAATTGCGAGACGATATAATGAGGGAAGCTCATAACACACTGTTACCGCACATCCAGACAAAAAGAAGATGTATACAGACCTCAAGAGTAGCTTCCGGTGGAGGGGCATGTAAAGGTCGATTGCGCAGTTTGTAAAGATATGCCTTACTTAACAAATTGTTGGTCCCGGTGTAAACGAGTCTTACACGTGTATGGGGGGGGAATACACGTGTTCAGTGATTTTTAAAACTTTTTCTTACTGAGGTCAGCTTGGGTCAGATAATCCTGAAGATTAGGTTCGAGAAGCACAGATCGCTCTCGAGTCAAAGTCTCATCGAGGCGGTGATCCGAAAAAGCTTTTCAAAGATACCTCGAGATAATCCCCAACCGGAATCTCGAGTGTCGAAAGACTAGAGATCCTGAGTTGCTTGGATCGAGATAACTAGCTTGTGAATCCTCGAAGAGAGTTCGGTTTGATAACTATCTGTTTCTAGCTACTCGATCGTCTTGAAATGGTTGGCCCTTAGATTATACTCGTTTTAAGTTTCTTTGAAAAACCTTCCCTTTATGAAATAGTGATTAAAACCTTTGTGATTCACTTATGCAACTTCGAAATTGGATTGATTCCAATGAATGCCCAACAAATGAAAAAGTATGCTTTCAAAATCAAGTCGATGCAAACAGTTAAGCCGAGAGATAAGGAAAGCAATAAAAGAACACAAAGATTATAGTGGTTCAGAGACTCAAGCTCCTACATCCACTCTCTCTGACTCTTCAGAGAAATTCACTATCACCATCTGAGCTTTCTGACTACCTCGTAGTTTACTTACTCAACTTCGCCTACCGAAGTTTTACGACTACTCCCATGAGTTTACTTACTCAACCCGACCTTGTTTTTTTACGACTACCTCCGTAGTTTACTTACTCAATCACACACAAGCTTTGGGACTACCCCTCAGAGCTTACTAACTTCTCCTCTAGAGTTTTTTTTCGACTACTCGCGTAGTTTACTAACTCTTTACAACTCTACTCACAAACAAACACACTCCAACTACCTTCTCAAGGGTTTGGGGTTTCTCGGTTGGTTTCCAACTAGGATGAGATATCCTTTACAATGAAGCACAATGCAAAGGGTTAGGATATCTCGACTAAGCTTTGGATAAATCTTATCAAGCTAGACTTAGTAAAGTGAGCTCTCTTCAATATAGAAGCATTTGGGAAATTCAAGGTATTTGAAAGTGCTTTAACTTTTGCAAGAATAAGTTTGAGCTCTTGAGTTGCGTATAAATTTCCGTAACCTTACAAAGTAGAGGGTCACCAGTATTTATAGGCATACACCAAGGTCACTCTTGAAAACTATCCGTTGGAGAGATAGCTTCGTGAGTTCCCTCTTATGGTGTGTGAGAAACGTCTATATTTAGAGTTTGAAACTCCCTAACATGTTTTAGGCAATAGCCTTTCATGTAGCCGGTCTTCACTTTTTTGATCTGGAACTTTCATTACATCGACATCTTTTTTCCTAATGGACTGTTTTGTCCTTTGTCGATTGTCGGTATGGTACGATGTCGTTTTCCTCTTTTTGACTTTTGTCTCCGATTAAAAGGTAGACACCTTCAGCGGCTCTTTTTGGTTACAAACTCGAGTTTGATATAACCTTAACAACACTTCGACTTAGTTCCTTTTATGCGCATTTGAATGTCTTGGCAATATCTAACTTTCTAAGGTATCGCGTTTTTCTCGATGTTGCATCGCCGGATAGATATATTGATTGCCTCGGAACATTGAGTTCATCTTGAGCATTGATACATTCTTTGAAGTCTTGATGAATTCTTGTCTTTTCGGAAATATTCTTGATCTTGATTTCTCGATCTTGATCTTGCGTCTTGAGTCTTGAGTCTTGAGTCTTGAGTCTTGAGTCTTGAGAGTCTTGAGTCTTGATTTCGAGTCTTGATTTATCTTGGTGATATCTTGAGTCTTCATCTTGAGTCTTGAGTTCTCGAGTTTTTCATCTTGAGTCTCTGATATCTCGATTTCATCTTGAGTCTTGATTCTCGATTTCTCCTTTGAGTCTTGATTCTCGATTTCTTCTTGAGTCTCTAAAGAAAAGCTTCGGTTTCATACTAAAACTTGATTTTTCTTCCGAAGTTCATCTTGAGTTCTTGAGTCTTGAGAACCTATCTGAACTATATCTGTGACTATACATTTTGCAGATAACATCCTGAATACTCTAAAACTGAATCCTGGCTCAACTATCAAGATCAATCTGAACATGTCATACTCAGGGGTTTTGGGATCTTAATCAAAATCATATAATCTTTTATTAAATTCATCTCCCAACAATTTCCCCCTTTTTGATGATGCCAAAACCTATCTTGTTACAAACATATAACCTATACTCGAAAGTTTATTTATTCTATTACAAGATTGGTTCCTGAACAGAGAATCTCCCAACAATTTCTTTAAGAAGGGAATCTCTTTGAATAAATAATCTCCCAACAATTTAAATCATTCAACAGATTTCTTCAGTAATGACTCTTTTTTAAATAGATCATTACCAAATACTTAAGCAATTTCTCCCATATCATCATACAATCAGTTCAGAGACATTCATTCAGCATATCAAAATAAAGACATGTAAATAAGATAATGAGATATTATCTTTTGAGCAAAATGATAAATCTTCATTGATGATAAGTATACCATTACAGATTACAATGAGTTTATCAAACAAAATCAAAAAGACAAAATTTAAAGATTACAGAATCTTCTGAGTTCTTGATCTTGATCTTGATTCGGCTCTTGATTTACTTCATTCTCGACTTCATCATTTGGCACCTCGGGTTGAACATTAAAAAAAATCTTTTCTTGACTCATTCCTCTCCTTGATGATGTCCGGATTTGTTCCTGTTAATCCCAACTGACCCAAAGATAATCTTGAGCAATTTCTTGCGTAATGGCCTTCTCATTTACCAAGCCATTACCAAGTCTTGGAGGAGGATAGGAATATGGACCGGGGCTACTATCGTACTCCACCTTCATCCGCAAGGTTAATCGACCTTGTAGATACTTTGGATAGAAGGTGAGAAGATATTCAATGAAAGCTTCGTTACGATCCGAGCCTTCCCTCTCCATTCCCACGAGAACATCGTAATTGAACGGAAGGTTCTCTTCACTTCTTCCCACATGTCGTTTTGAGTTTAATGGGCATCCATTTATCAGCGATGGGGCCACTTTCGAGATGCTTTTCGATGTTCCTTCCTCTTGTTATAAACTTCACGAAAGTCACTCCTTTAAGTATTAACTGCCTTTTAAGATCGCTCTTCGTCTATCTTCTTTCGATCGAAAAGGCGCTCTCGACCGGGCGGCGACTTTCTTAGCTTGCTCTTTTTGGAGTGTCTTGAGCATCTCGTGTTGAAGACTTTCTTACGAGGTTGAGACTTTCAGATTCTTCGCATCTTCATCATCGAATCGCGTTTTCTGGATTGGCTTAGAAGCCTTCGATGACTTTTGTCTTTTTTCATTGAGGTTGAACAACGCGCCCAAGGCTTTCCTCTTCATAGGCGATTCAAAGACACCGGCTGGCTTGTTCCAACCTTAGTTCTTTTCGGTTTCTCTCTTGCAACCCCAAGCATGGTTTGCTTTCGAAACTTCGAGTGTAGATGAAAACTTCTCCACCGGCGAATTTCAATTTTCTCGATTAACCCGACTTCTTTTAAGGCTTTGGCTAGATTGATCATTTCAAAGCATCTTTTGAGCCTTCTTCTCCAAAGTACGTGCCATGAACTTACGAGGTCTTCACCTTCCTTTTCCCCCTTCCCGCACCGTAATTTGGAAGAAGTCTGGAGAGAAAAAAGCTGTCCATGTAATCTTGCTCTTTGCTCACACTGGCGGATCTCTCCGCTAAGCGATCTTGCTCATCTTCCATTCTCACGATGTGGTTCTTAGCCACGAAAGTTCTTGAGATAAGTGGGCAAACGGCGGAGAGTGCATCTTTAAGCATCTCTGTCATCTTGGTCATGAAACCTTGAGCTCATTTCCTCAACAATGATTTGATCGACACCTCATTTTTCTCTGCGGTTTCACCTCTAGAAATTGATCGATTCACGGTGCTTACATTTCATTTCAAACCTTAACTCTGCGTTGACTCCTCGACTTTTCATTCAAACTTTTCTTCCATGGAGGTCATCGAGTGGTCGAGTGTTTTGTATCTGCACCGATTCGAAGAATGGCTAAGACCTTCCATTTCTCGAGCTTGATTGGCCAACGTTTCTTCCATCGAGCAATTTTGATCGCCATTGGCTCAATCTTCTCAAGTTTCTCCATTACGGGGAGTGAGATCAATCTCGGTGTATACTAGACAAATTAGTCTCGAACTTTTCGTCTTTGTTTGATCATCTGAGCTTGACTTCATCACGAGCTCCAGTCTCAATTGAGCCTCGGTCATTTTTATCGGACAATTGAATTAAAGATAGTACTTTCGATAACTTTGACATAATTGTTAATAGTGCCAAAAAAGGTTTACGAAGAGTGCTAGCTTCGATCTGAGGTTGATCGACAACAAAAGTCTCTTTTTCCATTTGAGGGGCCCGATCCTCGGCATCTCCCTGTTGGTCCCCATCTCCATCTTTGGATTTGTCTCATAATTTGCTCGAGGCACCAACCGATTGTTTTCTTCTCGGCTAGCTTCCTCTCGAACCCGGCTCATCAAAATCGGAATTTTTCATCTGAGCTTTGTCCTTCGAACCCCGAGAAGTCGGTGGGAAAAATTTGTCTCCTCATTCCACGTCTTCCCCTAAGAATGCGGCAATATCAAGCATCTCGGGAAGAGTCGATTGAGGATATATATTGTCGTCCTTAATCTGAAGAAAACATCTTGCGGATCGGGGTATATGAAATTTGAGAATTTCGGGAAACCGGAAGACCTAGGTCAAAATCATCGGTTAATCGAAATGCGGTCGAGGATGAACCGTTCCCCTTGCTCCTCCCTCACCTTCTTGACCTCGCCCTTCTTCCATCTCGGGCTCTCGGGTTCAAGAGAAGCTTCGTTTTTACGTCTATAAGGAATCAGGACAAAGTCCTAGATCACTTTCAGAGCTCATCAAGAATATTTTGCTCTGAGCCTGAGAACTGTAAATTGGAGCCACCCAACAAAAACCAAGCCAATCGAAAGAAAGTTTGTGCATTCAGTCCTCGGTTTGCGAAAGGGTTGAGTGGGTTCTCGTTAGGCCCGAGGGCATATCTCAACCCGTTCAAATTTAGTCGATGAAGTTGGCTCGTGCCGGTCGAGAACTGCACATCTTTGATCATCGACTCTAAAGAATTTACCATTTGAGAGATGGGCTCTTCTGTCCCGAGATAAAACGATTTATACCACATCCGGGAGGTGGGCATCTCGAGGTCCCGAGCTCCTTTAAAATTTTCGAGAAATTTTATCAAAAAAAAAAAACAAAATTCAAAGTGATGTCTCGAGCACCTCGGAGAAGACAACGCTCTAAGTTCTTCGATCGATCTGTCTAACATGTCCTAGAGATAACCTGAGCCAACACTTGTAATGGTGAACTCTTGTCTTCGCAGTTTGGAAAGTTCATAAAAACCCTCGGGTTGTATCTCCTCGAGAATCATTGCTACCAGCCGTCGGTGAGAACCACCAATCTTTTTGCGCTTTGGAGCAAGATCCTTCCTTCATCGGTTTTGCTCCTTGCTCCATTTTACCTCCAATGAACCTTCCTCCCTGGTTTGTTGGGTCTCTTTCTCGGAAGACGCAGAAGGTGATTCTACCTTTTTTCTCTTTTCCCTCGGATGACCCTTCTTCACAAAGAAGGTGGGTTTGAAGAGAATTTTGGTTTTAGGGAATGGGGTTGAATTTGCGAAGATATCCTCCTCCTCTCTGCACATCTCCAAAATATAAGCAATTTTGGTGGCATGGTGGATCTTGCCTTTCATCGTGATTGCCCCATTGACCCTTTTTATGACCTTGGCTTGCTCCGTCACCATCTGAATTAAGAATTTCAGCCAGTTGAAGTCAGTGGTGGGAGATGCCTCGATCGCCGCCATCAATCTGAGCTTCGGGGTACTAATCTGCTCAAAACTCCCCGCAAGACTCTTGATGCACTTGCTCAGAGAATATCCATCGAATATCCATCAAAGACACGATATTGTGGCTTTAGATGCCTCTTATGCAATGTCGCCTCAAACTTCACAGGATTCTCAGCAATCCTATCTAGGTACTCCTGCTCTCTACCCGACATATACATCGCAGGATCCTCTCCTCTATCACAGAGCTCAAAAACATCATTCAGATTTTTCGGAATTATGTACAAATCCCTCTCAAAATCGACGTATTTTGACGAATGCTCTAAATGTGATATGGTAATCGAAGAATGCATACCATCTTCTTCATCTATTCTCAAATTACAGATGAATTCGATTACCTCTTTTGCGAACTCTCGTGCCGGGTCGGCCTTGCGACTAGATGGGTGAGTTTAGCAGTCGAATCATATCTTGGAGGAGGATGAGCCTCCTCTTCTGGCTTTGAGTTGGTTGTGCTTTCAAGTGAGACAACGAACTTGTACCACGGCTTGTTGGTTATGGCTAATTTCTCAAACAAGGTTGGGGCCATTTTAGAGATTGATTTAAGAATTTGAAGCTTTAGGGTTTGGAGATTTCTGGGCAAAGGGATTTTTTATTTGCAGAGGATTTGAGAACGAAGGGTTTGATAAAATTGGCTTTGAAAGGCTTGAAGGGATATATATAGCTTCGAGATCATGGAGAATCGTGTTGGTTAGGTGAAAAGCAACGGTTGAGATTAATCTCTGATTAATCGGGTATACGAACCGACGATCTCTAAAAAGTAAGCCGCCAAAACATCCTCATTGGTCATTAATGTAGCGAGCATTAAATGATTTGTTGACCTTCTTCGAATTTAAAACGATCCTTAAAAAACATTCATCGGTGTTTTGTATTTATTGCGAATGATTCTTTGAGTTTTACTTGAGCAATAAATGAGTCGCATGAGTCTTTACTTCTTCGGACTAATTTCCTCTATCGGTCTTCGAAAGTAATCTTGTCCTTGATAAAATGTCAAGATATAATCGAAAATCTTGAATGGGTTCAAAGATACTCTCAAAACCTATCTTGAAAATCTTGACCTTCAAGAAATCTGAGTTTTCGAGACTCGATTCCAAGATTTCCATTTTATCCTCGAGTTTCAAGAGAATTACGAGAAACAATTTTCATGCATAAAAATCTTCAATTTTTTAACAAGATTTACTCTATACACTGGTTCTAACATCCCTAATTCAATCGAAAGTTCTCGAAATCTTGATTCAACCAAAGGTTTAGTCAAGATATCGCGACACCTCCAGTTCTTTGCCTATCAATGAATTTTCTCCATCCTCATGTCCTTTTTTCGACATGATCTCTGATGAAGTGATGTCTGATATCCACATGCTTGCATCTGGTGTGCAATACCGGATTTTGTGAAATAGCAATGGCACTATTGTTGTCACAAAATATTGGTACTTCATTGGCTTCAACTTTATAATCCCTTAATTGTTGTCTGAGCCAAAGAATCGAAAGCACAGCGAGTGTCTTAGCGTCTGACTTCCTGCAGACCATGTATTGTATTCACCTTCAGTAAGAATGGTTGGTTCTTCGAGGTGCATTTCTTTGAAAACCAAGATATCAGCTTGCTTCCTAGAAATTGACAAGTTCCTGTTGTGGACTTCCTGTCAATTCTACAACCTCCGTAGTCAGCATCTGAGTAACCAGTTAATTCAAGGTTATCATCAGTTGGATACCATAATCCTCTATTCACTGTGCCCTTAAGATATCTTAGTATCTTTTTGGCAGCCTCCATGTGACTAGTCTTAGGATTAACTTGGTATCTTGCACATATCCCAACAGCAAATGTTATATCTGGCCTACTTGCTGTGAGATAGAGCAATGATCCAATGATTCCTCTATAATCAGTATGATTCATTTCGATTTGCCTTACGAATCGGGATCCATCTTGTAGTTAGTATTCATAGGAATCCTAGCTGCGTTGCAGTCATACACCATATTTGGCAATCGGATCTACGGTGTACTTTGCACGGTTGATGAATATTCCTTCCTTTGATTGTTTCACTTGAAGACCTAGAAAGAAATTCATCTCTCCCATCATTGACATCTCAAACTTGCTTTCTTTCATCGATTATTGTTGAAAACTTTTCACACACGGTGATGGTTTGGAGATCAAAAATGATGTCATCAACATATATCCGAAACCAAGAAGATATCTTCCCCATCCTCTATCCCCGAAGCGAGTTCTATCAACAGATCCTTTGACAAAACCATGGTCAAGAAGAAACCGAGAAAGTGTATCATACCATGCTCGGGTGCTTGCTTGAGACCATACAAGGCTTTTTCCGAGCACGTAAACTTGGTCATTACATTTTTTGAAGCCGAGGAGGTTGTTCCACATAAACCTCTTCTTTAAGCACACCGCTTAGAAATGTACTTTTTCACATCCATTTGATAGGATTGTGAACTTCATGTTGTAAAAGATATGCAAGAAACAATCGATGGCTTCTAGTCTTGCAACAGGTGCAAAGGTTTCATCATAATCCAAGCCTTCTTCTTGGGAATAACTTTGTGCAACTAGCCTTGCCTTGTTTCTCACAATGTTGTTGTTTTTCATCTCTTGTTCTTGAAAAAAACCCACTTGGTTCCAATGACATTGTGCCTTTTCGGTCTATCTACTAGCTCCCATACTTCATTCCTCGAGAATTGATTAAAACTCATCTTGCATGGCAATAATCAAATGAGAATCTTGTAGAGCTTCACCAATCTCGATGGGTTCTTTCTCCGATAGGAAGTGAAAAGAGAATAGTGCACTCTCTCCATGGAACCTTTTAGTCTTAACACCTTGGTTAGATCACCCACAATCGACTTGTAGGATGACTATCTAACCATTTCCTTCTTGATGTTCCCCTTCAATAATATCCTCAACATTTGAGATGTTAGGTTTAGTTAAATCAAACAAACTCGGGGAACAAAAATCAAAAAAGGAGAAAGGAATCATCTTCCTCGGGAAATTCTATTGAGAACATTGTCGAGACATTTGTTCCCCTTTGGTTGATAGATTCAGAATTTGCCTCATTTGTGACCACATCTTCATTGGCATTACATACCCGAGTGCAGGCGGGTATGCATGATTCGGATTGGTCACCTTTTGGAGTGTTGGTTTTCCCGAGGCTCACCATCCCGAGTTCCATCTGAACTTCCTTATCTAAGTCCGAGTCACTCCAATCATAGAATGTGGTGACTTCTTCTTTTTAGGTTCAAATGGATGATTTTTCTTTTCTTTTTTCAGGCTTAATCTGGTGATCCTCTTAGTCGGTTTATCAAGATCATGTTCTGTTTCTTCCGAACACAAATAGATTCATCAAAAACAACATGAGGTGTTTCCTCCACAATAAGAGTCCTCTGGTTGTAAACTCGAAAGCTTTCTTGACTTGAGAATATCAAAGAATATTCCTTCATCGACTTTTACTATCAAAAGTTTTCAAACCGATCTTTACCATTATTGTGTATGAAACACTTGCAATAAACACACGAAAAGAAAAGAAAAACAAGAGGCTTCCTTTCATTCCAAAGCTCATAGGGTGTTTTGCCTTGACTCTTTGGTCAAAGATGGATGTTACGAGAGTAGCATGTGCGGTGTTGATGACTTCAAACCCCAAAATCTTTTAGGAATATCGACAACTATATCATAGTCCTTAAGAACTTCTTTGAGTCCTGTTCCTCCTTTCAAAGAACACCATTACATTGAGGGTCCTTGTAGGTGATGTTTCATGTGAAATTCCATTTCTCGCACAATAATCGGATATGATATGATTTATGAATTCAGTTCCTTTATCGATCTCGATTTTGACCACACTCGATTTTTTTCTCAATCTTGAGCCTTTTCAAGTAACTCTGGCGGCGACTTTTATCTCGAGTCTCTTTCTTCTTTTGAGTAAGAATATGACCCAAGTATATCTCGAGTAGTCATCAACTACTACCAATGTGTATTTTCGCCATTAGTGCTTACGGTGTTATAGGACCAAAAGATCCATATGTAGTAATCAAGTATTCTTTCAAAAGAGAAACTTCAACTTTACTTTTAAATGATGCTCTTATCTTTTTTCCTTTCGCACGCATCACAAATATGTTTCCTTCTTGAACACTTCGTTAGCAACCCTCTCACAAGAGCTAATCTTGCAAGCTTGTTCGGGGTTTTGAAATTTAGGTGATTCATTCTTTTATGCCATAACCAATTGGTATCTGTGGAACTTTTAGCAACTAAACATGTATCTTTAGGAGTGAACTCCAATCGACAAGATACACATTCCTTTTCTTGTACCCGGTCAAGTAAAACTTTACGTGATGTATCATCTTTCACAAAACATAAGTTTTTAGAGAACTCAACATTGAAACCCTTATCACGAGAATTGGCTAATTGAAAGCAAATTATGCTTCAATCGGATACATATGAAACACCATGGATATGAATCGAAGTCGATTTCCAAAGTTCCATATCCTTGATCTCATCCTTGGAGTTATCTCAAAAAGTGATCTGTGGGCCTCTTTGTTCAACATAGTCCTTTGAGTGTCTTCTTGTATCCTGTCATATGTCTTGAACATCCACTGTCAAGATACCAAATGCCAGGAGCTTTTTCATCTCTGCTCATCAGTGCCATGTGATCTTTAGTCAGTTCAGTGCCCTTGTTTTCCTCCTGAAAAACAGATCAATTCTTAGGTACCCAATTTGTGTAGGGTCCTACAAGGTTAGATGTACCTTTCGGAATCCAAATCGCACGACAACTCTAATCACTTTAGAGTGGCTAATTTGTCTTCCATAAACATCAACATACACATCTACTACTCGGGTGCCTTAGCGACTTTACGTGTATGTGTGCTAGCTTTAGCATGAACATGGGCTTTTGAATTCTTCTTTGGTTCAGGACCTTTTGTTCAGATGCTTGGGCTTTTGTGCAGCCGGTCTAAATCTTTGTTGACTCGGGTTCAGATAACCTTTACCTTTAGGCAAGTGAGGTTCGGGTTATGCATCTTTGAAATCTGGGTCTTCGGTGTCTTGAGGACTTGGTCTCTTGATTGAGAATGTCTCTATTTGAGTGTTTCTCATCGAGGATTCCTCGATGGTTCGATTGTGGAGCCTTTTAGATTTGCATTCTTTAGCCTTTGAGGCTTTGAAGTATTTACTGAAACTTTCCATCGACGGGTTTTCGGGTAGCCTTCACACCGAGGTTTGGGCTTTCTAACACGATCATTGGGTTTTTCTCAAACCATAGGTCCTTTTCCTTGTCTACAACCTTGGGCATTACTTGACTTGAAGTGTAGGTGCCATTTGGTTTTACAAAGATAGTCTTCTTGCTACATGATCAAAGATTGAGATGACCTTGTGAGGTTCCCCTGGAATGTATCCCAATCCATTTTTTTATAGTGGCAGATCTCTGGTAACTCTGAATTTCATCTATCACTTTAGATGCTTTATTCAATAGAGTTAACTTTACATGCACTATCCTCACGATTCTGTAGAGTTTTATGCTTCTCGAGAGAGGTCATTGAACTTCGATTCGACTAAATTTGAATCTCTTGATTGGATTTCTCTAGCTTTTCGATTAGGGACATGATCAACTTCTCTTTCTCGAGAGTTGTACTTTCGAGAACATCCAGTTCATCAATAGCTCCCATTAATTGAGAAGTGATCTCGGTTTTGCTAGAGTCTTTCCATTTTAGATTTTCAAAGATTCGGGGTTCCTTATTACGCTCTTGAGTTTTATTTAGCGATCCTTGCAAAACAACATAGTCCTTCATCGATTCTCAAAAGAATCCATCGAGTCAAAATATTTTTTTTTCGGTGGAACTTGAAAACTCTTGTGCTAGTGTAGGAGCAACAACAGAGAGGCGAAGAGTTTACCTCCTCAATGGCCATCGGACGGATGTCATCACTTTCTTTGTTTGAGAATATCTCATCCGAAGAGCTAGATCCCTCCTCGAGTGTTCTTCTTCGCAACCATGGCCTTTTTGCTTGAGAACTTCGGTCTCTTTTAGCTTGTCTTTCTCTTCTCTCCTTAGCACTCAACTCGGACAATCATCTTTGGAAGTGACCTTTCTTCCGCAATTATAGCATCTGTTGGCATCATCATCCCGATCATTTTCTTCTTTGGACTTGGAGTCCTTCTTTGCGGATGAAGATCCTTGACTTTCAGTCCTTCTTCTCGGTTGATCGTCCTCGGGTTTCTTACGGTACTGTGGTTCTGTAATAGCTTTTGTATTTTCCAAATCTATTTATTAAGTTTGTCAAACCTCCTTGCCATCGGTGCTAGCTTTTCCTCAAGCTCATCGATGTTTGGCATGGGGGGTTCTCGAGACTCTCTAGTTTTGAGGTTTTATCTTTGGCTTTTAAAGCCACATTCTTACTCGATGAAGAATCATCTTTCTTTGTCGGCCTTTTTAGATTTCTTATCAATTACAAATTCATAGGCTTTCATTTTCGGAGAAGACTTGTTGGTATGGCATTGAACTAATGTTCTTGGTGTTTTCAATCACCCTTTGCATGAATATCCCATTTCTTAGAAAGACCTCTAAGAATTTTCAATGCCACTTCTCTTTGTGGATATTTCTTTCCAAGTGCGTTAAGATCATTCATGATCTTTAGTGAATCGACTTCCAATTTGTCTATTGATTCACCATCATCCATTTCAAAAACTGTCAAACTTTCCAATTGCCCTTTGAAAGTTTGTTTTCTTTTATATGATCGTGCCTTGGCACATAACAACTAATAGTGTATCCCATATCTCTTTAGCAAGATATTACGGTGAGAGATCATTCCCATCACACCTTCATCAATAATCTTTGTATAGTGTGTCTTTTTGCAATGTAGTCTAGATTGACTAACTTTCTCTCCTCGGGGAGTTAGTTGGTCATCGACTTAGGAAATTCTGCTCTAGGATCAATTCTCTCCTCTTCGTAATGCAGGATTCACCACAAGAAATTTGAATGGTCCTTGAGAAACCACTCTCCACATACGCTCATGTTTGGAATACAAATGAGCACTGCATTCTCGATCTCCATAGATCATAGTTCTCTCATCGAGAACATGGGAAGTTTTTAGAAGACATTTTTTCGATCTTTTGAAAAGAAAAAATTTCAAACAAATAAGATCGGATTCGGATAGACCACAAGTATTTTTGAAAATAAAACTTTGGTCAACACAAACAGTGGTCAAGTTGAACCACGCTCGATACCACTTGTTGGTCCCGATGTAAATGAGTCTTACACGTGTATGGGGGAATACACGTGTTCATGATTTTTAAAACTTTTTCTTCTCGAGGTCACTTGGGTCGATAATCACGAAGATTAGGTTACGAGAAGCACAGATCGCTCTGAGTCAAAGTCTCTTTGAGGCGGTGATCCCGAAGCCGCTTTCGGATACCTAAGATAATCCCAACCTGAATCTCGAGTGTCGAGATCCTGAGTTGCTTGGATCGGATAACTAGCCATGAATCCTCGGAAGAGAGTTCGGTTTGATAACTATCTCATTTCTAGCTACTCGATCGTCTTGAATGGTTGGCCCTTAGATTTATACTCGTTTTAAGCTTTTTTGAAAAACCTTCCCTTTATGAAATAGTGATTGGGCTGTGATTCACTTATGCAACTTGATTGGATTGATTCCAACCGAATATCGATGAAAAAGTATGCTTTCAAAATCAAGTCGATGCCTTGATTAACACGGATAATGAAAGCAATAAAGAACAAAGCTAGATTATAGTGGTTTGAGACTCAAGCTCCTACATCCACTCTCTCGACTCTTGGAGAAATTCACTATCAACCGAGCTTTTCGACTACCTCGTAGTTTACTTACTCAACTCGCCCCTCGAGTTTTCGGACTACTCACGTAGTTTACTTACTCAACCCGACCTTGAGTTTTCGACTACCTCCGTAGTTTACTTACTCAATCACACACAAGCTTTCGGACTACCCTCAGAAGCTTACTAACTTCTCCTCTAGAGTTTTTTACGACTACTCCGCGTAGTTTACTAACTCTTTACAACTCTACTCACCAACAAACACACTCCAACTACCTTCTCAAGGGTTTGGGGTTTCTCGGTTGGTTTCCAACTAGGATGAGATATCCTTTACAATGAAGCACAATGCAAAGGGTTAGGATATCTCGACTAAGCTTTGGATAAATCTTATCAAGCTAGACTTAGTAAAGTGAGCTCTCTTCAATATAGAAGCACTTGGGAAATTCAAGGTATTTCGTGTGCTTTAACTTTTGCAAGAATAAGTTTGAGCTCTTGAGTTGCGTGATAAATTTTTCCGTAACCTTACAAAGTAGAGGGTCACCAAAGATTTATAGGCATACACCAAGGTCACTCTTGAAAACTATCCGTTGGAGAGATAGCTTCGTGAGTTCCATCTTATGGTGTGTGAGAAACGACTATATTTAGGGTTTGAAACTCCCTAACATGTTTTAGGCAATAGCCTTTCATGTAGCCGGTCTTCACATTTTTTGCGATCTGGAACTTTTATTTACATCGACATCTTTTTTTTTTGTCCTATCGATTGTCGGTAGATGGTGCAAATGTCGTTTTCCTCTTTTTGACTTTTGTCTCCAGTTAAAGGTAGACACCTTCAACGGCTCTTTTTGGTTACAAACTCTGAGTTTGATATAACCTTAACAACACTTCTGACTTAGTTCCTTTTGTCTGCATTTGAATGTCTTGGCAATATCTAACTTTCTAAGGTATCGCGTTTTTCTCGATATTGCATCCTTGGATAGATATATTGATTGCCTCGGAACATTGAGTTCATCTTGAGCATTGATTACATTCTTGAGTCTTGATAATTCTTTGTTCTTCGATATTCTTGATCTTGATTTCTCGATCTTGATCTTGCGTCTTGAGTCTTCGAGTCTTGAGTCTTGAGTCTTGAGGGTCTTACGAGTCTTGAGTCTTGAGTCTTGATTCTTTGAGTCTTGATTTATCTTGGCGATATCTTTGAGTCTTTCTTTTCTTGATTTCGATTTCATCTTGAGTCTGATATCTCGATTTCATCTTGAGTCTTGATTCTCGATTTCTCTCGAGTCTTGATTCTCGATTTCTTCTTGAGTCCTCGAACTTTCGGTTTCATCATGAAACCGAATTTCTTCATAAACATTACTGAGTTCTTCAGAGTCTTCAGAACCTATCCTGAACTATATCTGCTGACTATACATTTTGCAGATAACATCCTGAATACTTTAAAACTGAATCCTGACTCAACTATCAAGATCAATCTGAACATGTCATACTCAGGGGTTTTGGGATCTTAATCAAAATCATATAATCTTTTATTAAATTCATCTCCCAACACAAATGATCAAGTTTGATCATCAACGACCAGCCAAATTGTTGAACTAATGGATATTTTGGAATGAAATGGGAACATGTGACAATGAATTTTGTGATGGCACCGCTCAGAAGCTCGAAGTAATACGAAGTTGTATGGGTTGTGGTCGATAGACTGACCAAAGTTTCTCGGTTCATACCAGTCAAGACGAAATATTTAATTGATTGATTAGCTAAATTGTACATAGGTGAGGTAGTATGATTAAGTGGAGTGCCAGTATCAATTGTATCTGAACGTGATACATGATTTACTTCAAAATTTTAGAAGAGTTTACAAATGACCATGGGCACTAAAATGAATTTCAGTACGCTTTCCACCCACAGACGGAAGGACAGTTAGAGAGGACAAATAGGATAATAGAAGATCTATTAAGTACAAGTATTCTGGACTTTGGAGGAAGCTGGGAAGATTACCTGTCATTAGTAGAAATTGCTTACAATAACAACTATCAGTCTACTATTAGGATGACCGAATCGAAAAAATTGGGTGCCATCATATAGCTTTGTATTGGCTAAGTTCATGAGTTGGAGATAAGCGCTTGGGTAATTGGTTTATATAAATGCTTCTTGGATGAAACCACAACGAAAAATGCCAATTTGAAATAGAATAAAATGGATCTGTTTTATGACATTAAAATTGATCGATTGAGTCAGGAATCCAAATTTGGATTCGGTATGGATAAAAGAACTTCCCATGTTGTATCAGAATTGACAAATTCTACGGCTCGGATCTTGAGTATTCTCTTATTTATTACCTGTGTACTGTATGAAGCACTCTTTGGACAAAGATGTAGAACATCAATCCGTTGGGAGGAAGTTAAAGTGAGAAAAATATTGAGATTAGAGCTAGTCGAGAAATCTGTGGAAACATTCAATAAAATTGGGGAAATAATCAAGATTATCCAAGATCGACATAAGTCGTATGCAAACTCATGAAGGAACGGTCTTCAATTCGAGAAAGGTGAATGAGTATTTCTGAAGGTTTCACCTATTAATTGGATAACCCGATTTGAATAAAAAAAGAAGAAGTTTAGACCAAAATACGTGTGACGGTTTAAAATCTTGGAGTAATGGGAGACGTGACATATCGACTTAACCTGACCTCAAAGTTGTATGTAATACATGAAGTTTTCCATGTATCAATGCTTCTACGAGATGTCCTAGAGCCCAGTCACCATAACAAACTCGAAAATTTAGAAGTCAACAAGGACCTTACTTAAGACGAGCGACCCATAAGCATTCTAGAAAAAAAAATTAAAAACTTGAGGAATAGAAACATACATTTAATTCTAGTGCAATGACATATACATAGAGAAAAGAGGCAATATAGGAGCGCGAGGGAAATATTTCGAGCAAATACTCTCAGCTTTTCGCATAGTCAGTCCAATTTCGGGGACGAAATTTTTAAAAGGTGGGGGGAACTGTAACACCCCGTTTTCAAAAACATTCATTTTATATTTAAAAGTAATTTAATTATTTATTTAAATATCAAAGTTGTGAATTATTTCAAGTTCGTGCAAGCTTAAAATTTATGAATTTTAAAAGCTAATGTTTTCAATGGAGTTTTGAAGAGTTTTTGCAGGGTAGGGTACGGAGGAGACCGAGCTTGTTCGCAACTCACTCGACACAAGTAATTAATGAAAAAGATAAGTTATTTTATTTGAACTAATTGTGACAAAATTAAATAATAATGATAATACATTTAGTAATAATAAAATTTACAATATTTAATTAGAAAAGATCATATATCAAAAAAAAAATTGCACTGATTATTTAGTTACATTTTTTTTTTAATTATGGAATTTAATTAGATTATTTCCACATCTTGATAATTATTATACCTTTATGCATATATATGTGTGTATCTTCTATATAAAATATTAATTAATTAAATAAAAAATTCTACATAATAATACTTATATAAAAAAAAACTCAACGCAAAAAGAAAAAAAAAAAAAAAAGACGCTTAAAAAAAAACACACACAGAATACCAAGAGCCTTTCCTTTTCATTCTAGGCCTCTTTCTTTTTCGGCGTCTCCGTTCTCACTCCCACTCTCTAAAATTTCCCCTCAAACAATCAACAATTTGAGCAAATATTCAAGAAATCAGTGATGATTTAAGAGACTTTCAAGGAAAGAGAAGAACAAACACTCCCTTTCAACCCTTTTCTCCAAACTAGGTTTCAAAGGAAATCTGCCCAATTTTTCTAACAAGGTATTTTGGCTTTTCCCCAATTTATTTCCTATGATTTTTGGTAGGATGGTGTTTAATAATTTGAGATTAAGCCTAGAAACATTATTTTTGACATAGGGTTGAGACTTTTGAATGTATTTTATGATTTAGCTTATGGATTTGTCAAATATGTGACTATTTAGTGTTAAATAATGGGTTGCATGTTGATTTTGCAATTGCATGTTGATTTGAGAACTGTTATGACCTTTCCTGAACGAATTTGACAAAACCCTTTTACCAAATTGATTTTCTGGAAGTTTAAGGTATGTGGTAAAACTTTCAGAATTTTTGAAGTTGTTTTAAATTTTATACGAATTTTCTATTGAACTGCTGTACAACAGAAAAATGGCTCTATTTTTGGGGAAGATTGTAGAATTTACTGGGTGAAGATAACTTCGTATTTGAAATTGATTTTCGACTATGTTGTTCTATTTCATCTTATATTTCATAAGAATTTTATTTGGGTAATGTTTGAGTTATATTATATTTTTAATGAATTTTTTTACCAAACAGTACCTTCACAGTGAAAACGAGCAGTTTTAAGGCTCTAGAACATTATACCATTAAATAGGAAATTCAAAGATTTAAATTGTGATTATTTTACTGGTATTACTACTGACTCTTATGGTTACAAAGGATTTTGTCTTACATTTTTATGAGAAATACACAACCTCTACCAAATTTTAGAAAATGACTTGATATAGGCCCTATTCGTACCCTGCTTTTCAGTCCACTTGTGAAAATTACAATAAAAGATCTACTGGTTATTTTGAATTGACATTTTTATGATATGAATATATATGTGTCATTAATCCACTGTATAAATTTCATGATATTCCGATGTGTTTGTATTTGTCTATAAATTATCCACTACAAGCTGTCTTTTAAGGAAGTTTAACATATATAAGTGAGTTGGTAGATTGTTTTATTTAATCACTTAGTTAACAAAGAATATGAGAACTCCAAAATGAAAAAATTGGACTTGTTATGAGCATTTTAAAATACTATTATGATTCATTTTGGAGATGTGGGATACTTACTTAAGTGTTACGATTCAACATGTCTTTCCTTACGAATTTGCCTAGCTTTCATAACAAGGATTTCTTTGAAGTATGATTTAACTAGTAGAAATATTTATACCCTTATGAATAACACGTGGTAATAAGGTACTTATGTATTAATTAGATTACATGAGATAGTGCAAATAATATGTGTGCTTTAAAACTTTTAAAGATTTAAAAAACTGAAGGATAGCTAAATGTGTCGAAAAGACGAGACAATAGGACTCGAGGAAGCTATCCCGCTACATCCAACGTCAAGAAAGTGGGTAACACTTAATTACTTTTGTATTAGTTAGTTTAATTGTGTGTAAGACTTAAAATAAAAAGATCTTGGATTTTCTTCGGATTATCTTTGGTGGATCTTTTTGGTGGAATAGCGGTAGGTCGGCCGCCTCGCATGTAAATACTGTGTGGATTACGCTGTGTGGAATAGCCAGGTCGACGGGCCTTGGTATGTAAATACTGTGTGGAATTACGCTGTGTGGAATAGCCAGGTTGTTGGGAAATTTATTAAGTTTTGATAAAAGTTCCAAAACAGATGTAATAGGACCAGTCGGAAACTGTTAGCTGACTGACGTTTTATATTGAGAACTAGGCTGACCAGTTGATAAATGATGTATAGAACAACTGATGTATAAGTTAGATTAGATCACACATTGAGGGAGAACTCAATGTGTATAGCTCTTAGTCTTGAAGATCAGTTATTAAGATCACTATGAAGATCAGAAGAGAAGAACTGAAGATCTGAAGATATCAAGACTGAAGACAGATAAAGTACATCTGATGAAGTCAGTAAGTTGATCTAAGACAACTTACAACCGAAGACTTCAAATAGGGAAGATCAGTTCACCTGATCTGTTCAGTTCCAAGAAGTGTTCTGAAAGTTCACTATACTTTCAGAAAGGTCGATCAGACAACAAGCATAAAACCTATCAAGACCAGATTGAATGGTACTTGCTAGCCTATGAGAGATCGACACGACTGTACGAAACTGATAGGACTCAGGGTTGGAGGCTCAATGTTCAACGGCTAGAAAGGACAAAGTTGCATGCTTTCGGCCATACCGCCTCTGAGAAGAATCATATCAACCCTGCAAACCTACCTGAAAATAGACCGAAGTTCGAATTGCTCTCCAACGGCTAATTCGAATCCGGGCCTATAAATATGAGATCAAACCTTCAGAGTAAGGCTACAGAAATTATTCACAAGCAGAAGCTCTTAAGATTTCCGCAAGAAGAACACAAGCTCAAGATTATCTCTTTAGTGTTCATCCCTTAGTTCTTAACAGAATACTTATCCTCTAGCTTTAGGCTAATCAGAAGATAGGATAGTATTCCAGTTGGAACAAAATAAATCTTATACCAAAACTGTGTTAGGTTAAGTTTGTTATAGCAGAATTTCTATCTAGGGTTTCTAGATTAGATTTCTGGGATTGATTGAGTGTGAACTCGTTAAATATCTGTTGTTTGTACTGTGTTGAACTAACACATTAAACTTAGTTCAGTTGGTAAAGTTGGTGCCCCTACTGATAGGGAAGAGTGGACGTAGGACAAGCTGTCCGAACCACTATAAATCTGTGTGCCTTTAATCTTGCTTTACACACCTGCACACACAACCTGTTATCTGCATGCATATTATGTGCCAAATCAGCTTAACATCAAGCTTCTGATCTGATCAGCTTGACACTTTAGTCTTCTGATCTGAACTGTAGGCCAGAACTGTTGTTTTATTAAAACTGGTTTTTCACACGGGTTAACATCTTCCGCACCATCAGTTAAACTGATAGACGCCGAACTGATTTGCTTGACAAATCAGTAAGTCGGATATCAGTCCAAACTGATTCACTTCGCACTCTGATCAGGCATACTTGCAAAGCACACCTGATTCACGAAAAGTTTTTGAAGTCTATTCACCCCTCCCCTCTAGACTTCAACCCTCACAAAACTCGTTCGGGACCTACACAGGTCGACGGGCCTTGTCATGTACTTACTTCTTCGCATCAAATGACTTTCTTTAATGCATTAGTATATTAAATGTTATCCCACTGGGCTTCCTCTCAGGGGGAAGACTCATGATGCTATTTTAATATTTTCAGGTCCTGTTGACGACACGACGAGACGGACGTGTGACTGACCGTGAGACTTCTGTTAAACCTACTCAGTTTTTTCATAACATATGTAAGAAGTGAATTAAGTATTAGTTTGACCTAAATTATGGTTTTGAATTATGTATGATTTTCTATGGTAAGTGGTTGAATCTTTTGCAAACTACTAGTTTGTCTTTTGAAAGGTTAAAATGTTGTTTGAAATGTTTGGTTGCATAATTCTGCAAACATTGGTAGGTCAAGTAATCAAAACTTTTTCAATGTGCTAAGATAATGTGCCGACCTTTTTAATATTAAAATTTCACGTATGACGGGTCTGTCCTAAGTGAAATCTTATTATATTAAGTTATTTATAACATACTTATGTTCATGTTAACCTAATTTTGGATTTTTTTTATTTAAGTAAGTATTTGACTTAGAAATGTGTGTAAGACACGAGTTAGGCACAAACAAGGTTAGACACTTAATACAACAATATATATGTGTATATATATAAATAAATAAAAAAGACTCGTGTTTTCATAAATGTAGTCTTCCGCTTTAATCGCTTTAAGTAAAAATTATTTAAACCTCAAATGATTTTCCCTAAGTAAAGTGACGCCCGTTTTTGGAACGCCACAGCGTGGTATCAGAGCCGTGGTTGGGGCGCCACAGCGTGGTATCAGAGCGAAATCCGAAGATCTGCTTATATGCATCTTACTCTCAAATTAAACTAACTTGTACAAAAATAATTAAAAGTTACCCACTTTCTTGACGTTGAATGCCTCAAGATAGCTTCCCGGAAGCACCACTGGCTCGTACTGCACTCACACATTTGATAGTTCTTTAGTCTCATAATCATTTAAAAGTTTTAAAGCACACATATTATTTGCACTATCTCATGTAATACAATTAATACATTTGTACATTATTACTACGTGTTATTTATAAGGGTATAAATATTTCTACTAGTTAAATCAAACTTCAAGGAAATCCTTGTTATGAAAGCTAGGCAAATTCGTAAAGAGATACATGTTGAATTGTAACACTTAAGTAAGTATCCCACATCTCCATAATGAATCATATTAGTATTTTATAATGCTCATAATAAGTTCAATTTGTTCATTTTGAAGTTCTCATATTCTTAGTTAACTAGGTGATTAAATAAAACAATCTACCAACTCACTTCTATATGTTAAACTTCCTTAAAAGACAGCCTGTAGTGAATAATTTATAGACAAATACGAAAAAAATCAGAATATCATGAAATTTATACAGTGGGTTAATGACACATATAGCTTCATATCATAAAATTTTTAATTCAAAATAACTTGTAGATATTTTATTGTGATTTTCACAAGTGGACTGAAAAGCAGTGTACGAATAGGGCGTATATCAAGTCATTTTCTAAAATTTGGTAGAGATTGTGTATTTCTCATAAAAATGTAAGACAAAATCCCTTGTAACCATAAGAGTCAGTAGTAATATCAGTAAAATGATCACAATTTAAAACTTATAATTTACTATTTAATGGTATAATTTTCTAGAGCCTTAAAACTACCTATTTTTCACTGTAAAAGTACTTGTACTAGAAAAATCATTAAAAATATAATATGGCTCCAATTTACCAAAATAAAATCCACATGAAATCTAAGACGTAATAGAATAACATAGTGTAAAATTAGTTCTAAATACGAAGTTATCCATTCCCAGTAAATCCTACAATCATCGTAAAAAACAGGACCGATTTTTCAGCTATACAGTAGTTTAATAGAAAAATCATATAAATTTGAAAACAACTCCAAAAATTATGAAATTTTTACCACTTAATATAGACTTCCATACCTTTACTATGATAAAAGTTTTTCATAAATGTCGTTCACAAAAGATCAGAATTTTTTTTGAAATCAACATGCAATTGCAAAATCAACATGCAATTGTAAAATCAACATGCAATCATCTAACTAACAAGCAATCCATTAAATAATATCAAACAACTATATACTGGGTGTATGCATGGCTAAAAAATAATAACTCATCAAATTATTCAACCAAACGTTCCATAAAAATGTTAAAAAGTATAGTTTGTTTATTTCTTACCTTTGAAGACTCTTGAATTCCTAAGAAAACAATGTTGATTTTTCTTCAGAATTTAGAGAGGATATTAAAGAGATTGTAGAGAGAGAGAGAGAGAGCGGAGAGTTAGAGAGAGAACACAGATAAAAAGTGACGGTTCATATATATCCAGGAAATTTATATATTTATGCATTTCTTTTCTTCTTTTTTTTTTAAATCAGCGTGCTTTTTTTTATTAAATTTTATTTGATTTATTAACTTATAAAAGATTTACAAATATATATATATATATATATATATAAAGATATAATAATAAAGAAGATACGAAAATAATCTATGTAATATCTTTCTTTATATATCTTTTATTTTTAAATATTATAACTTTATTATTACCTAACTTTGGAAAAAGAAAGAGGGGTAGACCAGGAAGCAGAAGAAGGTTGGGTGCTGATGAAGAAGGAAGCAAGAGAAGAGGTGTGCAGAGAATGCCAAAATAAAAGTTCACTGTGAAGGGAGCCTCCACCTATGCATTTCAACCCACAAAGTTTTATTGGAGGTCGAGTTCAATTTGGTGCATCAAGTAAACTCAAATTGTACCAACTGCTGGTATTAATTTCAACCCAAACACCTACATTGGGTGCAATGTGAACATTGGTGGTGTCAACACTAATAGAGATGGAATGAAAGTCATTACACAAGCAGATAAGAAATTTGTGACCATGTCTTCTTTAACTGAAGTTGCTGCCAATGTTGTTGCTAATGTTACAAGCAAGGGTAAGGGCAAGGGTAAGAAGTTGAGAAAGGGGAAATATTAGACAATGGGATATCTGTTGTTTTTAAATTCTGTTGCTTTAGACAATGTCTTTAAATTCTGATGTTCTCTGGTTTTATGATACTTTAGACAATGGGTGATTTGTGATTGTTGTTGGATGTTGCTTTAGACAATGGGATTTGTTCTCTTGTTGTATGTTGCTTTAAACTTTGCTTTAGACAATGGGATTTGTGATTATTATTTGTGATTTTGATATTTTAGAAGTTGTTTTCATTGAAACAATAGATATAATATTGCCCTATATGGTCAGGGACTTTTACAAAATGTCCTATATGGTCAGGAACTTTTTACACATAGCTAGCTAGATTTAACTGTTAGTGTTAGTGTCCTAGAGACAATCTATTGTAAGGAACTTGTTGGGAGATTAATTTAATAAAGATTTTGATTAGATCCAAAGCCCCTAAGTATGACATGTATCAGGACATCTTGGTAGTTTAGGATCAAGTTTCAATAGATATTAAGATTCAGGATTATCTGCACTATGTATAATCAGCAGATATAGTTCAGGTTAGGTTTATTAGATTTTGTCTGAAGAACTCAGAAGAATCTTGAAGACTAGTAGAGCCTGAAGAGTAAAGATCCTGAAGACAGAAGATCCTGAAAACCAGAAGATCCTGAAGGTTGTTTCGTACTGAACCAAAAGACCCTGAACAAGTCACTTCCAGTTCAATAGTGTTTTGTTCATTCTTAGTACAAACAAAGGGAATGTTATACGTTCGTGGACACTAAAGAAATTATCAGTTCAGTGTGGTTGACTAAAAGAGCCGTTTTGTTTGTCTCTGTTCAAAGGAAGATTTCGACCAATGAGGAGGCGACAACAACGTACTTTACTGACACTGAAAGCGACATATCCCTGAATAATGTCAGCATTGATATCTTCCAGGTCATAGAAATTGGTGATTGGCTGCGTGGCTGGACATTTCCTAATACATGCAAGGGTGTGTTCAAACCCTAGAAATAGCCGTTCATCAATAACCAAAAGAGGAAACCCTTGAAGCTGTCTCTCCAACGAATAGTTTTTCAAGAGTAGACTCTTAGTGAGTTGTCTATAAATACCAAGGCCTTGTTCACAACCAAGGCTACGGGAAATCAAAGCACATCCAGAGCTCATTCGTATTCAAAGTATACATTGTGAAGCACTCGAAACCCTTAGAATTTCCCAAGTGTTTCATCCTAGAAGAGAATCTTTTACTAAGCCTAGATTTAAGATATATCCAAAGCTTAGTTAGAGATATCTTAGCTTTTTACTTGTGTTTGATTGTAAAAGGATATCTCACCTTAGTTGGAAACCAACCAAAACCCAAAACCTTTGATTAGGTAGTTTGAGTGTGTAGTTGTTGGAGAAGTGAGAGTTGTAAAGAGTGAAGTAAGCTGCTGTGTTCAGTCTGAAAAGCTCGTGTGTGTTGAGTTAGTAAGCTGCAGTAGTTCAGCCTGAAAACTCGTGGTAGGAAGTTAGTAAGCTGCTGAGTTCAGTCTGAAAGCTTAAGGTAGTAGAAGTAGTGAGTTAAGGAATTTCTCTGAGGATCAGAGAGAGTGGACGTAGGAGCTTGAGCCTCTGAACCACTATAATTGCTGTGTTATTTACTTTCTGTTTTGCATTCTATCTTGCTGCATATTTTCACTGAAAGCATACTCAGTTTTCTGATAATCAGTTGGAATCAATCCACTGAAGTTACATTAACTTGATCACAGCCTTAACCACTATTTTCAATGGGAAAAAGATTTTCAGCAAAGTAAAACGAGTATAAACTTAGGGCCTGCACATTCCGCACTTTAGATAAGCTAGTATAGATAGTTGTCAAACTGGTCAACTCTTCTGAGTAGTCAGTAAGATTATTATCTACTCCAAGCTTATTCAGACTCTGTTGTAGAAACTCAGAATCAGTTGAGCTAATCTGAAGTCTCTGAAAGCCGCTCAGTGTTGTTGTCTCAGTAGACTCTGACTCAGGGCACTTTGTACTTCTCAGGACTAAATCTCAAGACAACCCGACTCTCTGATTATAGTATTTTGTTAAAAGTTTAAAAATCACTATACACGTGTATTCCCCCCCCATACACGTGTAAAACTCGTTTCCCCTCGGGACCAACAAGTGGTATCAGAGCAGTGGTTCTAACTGACCACTAGCTTTGGTAGCCATAATCTTGTTACTGAGAGACTTTGGTGGTCTACTGAATATATCTTCTGCTGATATCTTACAAGGCTCTTTCATCATGCCTTTTAATAAACAACCTATGTTCTCTGTTGAGAACTATGATCTGTGGAGACTGAGAATGCAGACACATCTGTACTCTAAACATGAGAGAATGTGGAGAGTTGTGTCTCAAGGACCTTTTGAATATAAGGTTGTTAATCCCAGATTGACTGATAATGAAAGAGATGATCCAAGGGATGAATTTCCCAAATCTGATGACCAGCTTACTCCTGAAGAGAGAAAGTTGGTTAACATGGATTACATTGCTAAAGATACACTGTATTACACTATTGATGATGGTGTTATGCGAATGATTTCCCACTGTGAAACTGCCAAAGAAATTTGGGACACACTTGCTATAATGTGTCAAGGCACTGATCATATCAAAGAAAACAAACTATCTGTGGCTATTGCCAAATTTGATGGTTTTGAAATGAAAGATGGTTAATCTATTTAAAGACTTGAGGTCAGATTCACTAGCATTATGAATGATTTGAGTTCTCTTGGGAAAATATATCCCAAAAGAGAAATTGCTTTGAAAATTCTTAGAGGACTTTCTAAGAAGTGGGATATACATGTTGTGGTGATTGAGAACACCAAAGATATTGCTTCTATGCCATATCAACAGGTTTTCTCTGAGTTGAAAGCATATGAGTTTGTCATTGATAAGAAAACTAAGAAACCTGACAACAAAGATGATACTTCATCTAACAAAAATGTGGCTTTCAAAGCACAAGGAAAAATCTGCAACTCTAAAGAACCTGAGATCTCATCTAACAAAATTCAGGATGAAAAGGATGAGACAATTGCCCTGATGGCAAGAAGGTTTGAGAAAATGAACAACATATTTGGTAAGTATTAAAGGTATTATAAAGATACCAGGTATAGGAACAGGAGCAACTCAGAAGCTGAAGAGAAGTCTACTGAGAAGAAGAAGTATCACAAAGCTGAAGGATCTTCATCCAGAAAGAAGGACTACAAATCCAAAGATGACAAGGATCAGGATAATGATACCAACAGATGCTACAATTGCAAGAAGAAAGGTCACTTCCAGTATGACTGCCCTGGGTTGAGTCCCAAGGGAAGAAAAGATAGGCAAGCTAAGAGAGACAAGAAGTATTCCAGCAAGAAGGTAATGGTTGCTGAAGAAGAACATTCTGAGGTAGGATCTAGCTCCTCAGAGGAGATGTTCTCATATAGTGATAGTGATGATGTCTGCCTTGTTGCTATTGAGGAGGTAAATTCTTCTATCTCTGTTGCTGCTCCTACACAAGCACCTGAGTTATCAAGTTCATCTGTAACCAGTAATTTTGACCTGATGGGTTCTTTTGAGAATCTGATGAAGGACTATTCTGTGTTACAAGAACTGTTCATAGAAACTCAAGAGCAGAATGAAGAACTGATTGCTGAGAATCTGGAGTGGAAAAACTCTAATGCTGCTGAGATCACTTCTCAATTGATGGGAGTAACTGATGAACTTGATGTTCTGAAAGTACAACTCTCAGAAAAAGATAAGTTGGTAGAGGCCCTGAAAGGAAAGTTAGAGAGATCCACTGAAGAGAATCAGCTTATCAGAACTGAGTTCAATGACCTCTTTGATAAACATGAAACTCTAAAGAAAAGTGAGGATAGTTTGCAGAGAAAGTCAGCTCTATTGAATTCTGCATCTCATGCAATAGATGAAATTCAGAGCTATCAAAGACCTGCAACTATAAAGGCTGAATTAGGATATAATCCAGGGGGAACCTTACATGATCTTCTGAATGCTGCTTCTACAAGTGACACTAAGACTGTCTTTGTTAAACCGACGGTTCATACTAATCTTCTTATTAAAGAACAACCCCGTGTTTTAGACAAGGGTAAAGGACCTATGGTTTCAGAAAACCTGAAGGTTCAGGAAAGAAAGCCCAAACCTCAGGAAAAGGCTAGAAAACCTGAACACTCAGTAGGAAATCCTTAGGCCAGTACTTCGAAGCCTCAGGCTAAGAATACCAACCTGAAGAAATCTTCCCTGAACCATCAGAGGAATCCTCAGAAGAGAAACACTGAGCCGAGAAATTCTCAGATGAGGAGACCAAGTCCTCAGGTTACTGAAAGACCACAATTTCAGTACAGGAAACCTAAACCTTGCCGAAGGGTGAAGGTTTCCTGAACCCAAGTCAGCAGAAACAGAGATCAGCTGCACCAAAGCCAAAGCGCTGGAACAAGAGGCCTGAACCAAAGAAGAACTCTAAGGCTCATGTTCATGCTAAGGCTGACACTCATACACAAGGAACTGCCAAGGCATCTAAGGTGGTGAATGTGTATGTAGATGTTTATGGAATACAAATCAACCACTCTAAAGTGATTAGAGTTGTCAGGCAGATTTGGGTTTCAAAAGGTACAGCTAACCTGGTAGGACCCTACACCAAATGGGTACCTAAGGTCTGATTTATTTTTCATGTGAAGGATAAGGGCACTGAGCTGAATGAAGACAACATAGCCCTGATGAGTGGAGCTGAAACTGCACTTGCTGCATGGTACTTGGACAGTGGATGCTCAAGACACATGACATGATACAAATATTTGCTCACTGACTATGTTCAACAGAAAGGCCCTCAAATAACATTTGGAGATAACTCCAAAGGACAGACAAAAGGATATGGAACACTTGAAGTTGATACTGTCCATATTCATGGTGTATCATATGTGTCTGGTTTAAAGCATAACTTGCTTTCAATTAGCCAATTCTGTGATAAAGGATTCAGTGTTGAATTCTCAAATAACTTGTGTTATGTGAAAGATAATGCTTCACAACAAGTCTTACTAACTGGAACTAGAAAATGAAATGTGTATCTTGCTGATTGGAAACTAACTCCTATGGACAAATGTTTAATGGCCAAAAGGGCTACTGAAACCAGTTGGTTATGGCACAAAAGACTGAATCACTTGAACTTCAAAACCCTAAATAAACTTGCAAGATTAGCACTTGTAAGGGGGTTACCAAATGAAGTATTCAGTAAGGATCGTATATGTGATGCTTGTCAGAAAGACAAACAAATTAAAGCATCATTCAAAAGTAAAGTAGAAGTGTCTACTGATAGAATACTTCAACTGTTACATATGGATCTCTTTGGTCCAGTAACACCTGTAAGCACAAATGGCAGAAAATATACATTGGTAGTAGTTTATGACTACTCTAGATACACATGGGTCATATTCTTACTCAGTAAGAAGGAGACTCAGACAAAACTACCAGAATTACTGAAAAGGCTCAGTAATGAAAAGAATCAGAGTGTGGTCAAAATCAGATCAAATAAAGGCACTGAGTTTAGTAACCATATTATAACTGATTATTGTGCAGTAAATGGAATAGCTCATGAAACATCAACTGCAAGGACCCCTCAATAGAATGGTGTTGCTGAAAGAAGAAATAGGACATTGAAAGAAGCTGCAAGAATAATGATTGCTGAAGCTGACATTCCTAAGAGATTTTGGGCTGAGGCAGTCAACACTGCATGCTACTCTCAGAACAGATCCATGCTGACAAAGAATCAAGGCAAAACACTGAGCTGTGGAATGAAAGGAAGCCTCTTGTTTCTTTCTTTCGTGTGTTTGGTTGTAAGTGTTTCATACACAATAATGGTAAAGATCAGTTGAAATTTTTTGATAGCAAAGCTGATGAAGGAATATTCTTGGGATATTCTGAAATTAGTAAAGCATTCAGGGTTTACAACTATAGGACCCTTATTGTGGAAGAAACACCTCATGTTGTTTTTGATGAATCTACTTGTATTCATAAGAAACAGGAAGATGATTCATGAGACTTGACAAAGAGGATCACCAGACTTAGCCTGAAGAAGAATGTCAAAACATCATCTGAGCCTGAAAAGAAGAAGTCAATCACTTTCTATGAATGGAGTGAAACTGACTCAGAGGAAGAAAAGACTCAGGATGAAAATACTCAGGCCGGTGAAACTCAGGACGATAGTTCTCCACTAAAGGAAAGCCAACACACTGGAGCTGACCCATCTGAACAAACACCAGTTCAGACTCAGGTATGTAATGCCGATGAAGATGTGATCACAGCTGAGGCAAACTCTGAAACTATCAACCAAGGGGGAACAAATGTGACTGACAATGTTTTGAATGGAATTTCCCCTGAGGAAGATTATTCCCTTTTTCCTTTCTTGTTGTTCCCTGAATTCAATGAATTACCCGAACCTAACATTTCTGATGTTGAGGATACTACTGAAGGGGGAACATCCAGAAGAACATGGTTAGATAGCCATCTTGCAACTAAGATTGTAGGAGATCCATCTGAAGGAGTTAAGACCAGAAGGTTTCATGGAGAAAGTGCCTTGTTCTGCTGCTTCCTATCTGAGAAAGAACCTACTGAGATTGAAGAAACTCTTCAAGATTCTTTTTGGATTATTGCTATGCAAGAGGAGCTGAATCAGTTTGCAAGGAATGAAGTATGGGAGCTAGTAGATAGACCTAAGGGGCACAATGTGATTGGAACTAAATAGGTATTCAAGAACAAAAGAGATGAGAACAATGTCATTGTAAGAAACAAGACAATGCTAGTTGCACAAGGTTATTCCCAAGAAGAAGGCTTGGATTATGATGAGACCTTTTCACCAGTTACAAGACTAGAAGCCATTAGATTGTTTCTTGCATATGCTGCTCACATGAAGTTCATAGTATATCAGATGGATGTGAAAAGTGCATTTCTGAATGGTGTGCTTAAGGAAGAGGTTTATGTGGAACAACCTCCAGGGTTCTGTAAGAATGACCAAGTTTACAGGCTCAGAAAAGTCTTGTATGGTCTAAAGCAAGCACCCAGAGCATGATATGATACTCTATCTCAATTTCTTACTGATCATGGTTTTACCAAAGGGACTGTTGATAGAACCTTGTTCAGGATAGAAGATGGGAAAGATATTTTACTAGTTTAGATTTATGTGGATGACATTATTTTTGGATCACCTAATCATCAGATGTGTGAAATGTTCTCTACACTGATGAAAGGAAAGTTTGAGATGTCAATGATGGGGGAGATGCATTTCTTTCTAGGACTTCAGGTGAAACAGTCAAAAGAAGGAATTTTCAAAATACACCAGAGTTCTGATTGCTAAGTATGGTGTACAAAATTGCAATGCAGTTAGAATTCCTATGAATACCAACTACAAGATGGATCCTGATCCTGAAGGCAAGTCAGTTAACCACACTGATTATAGAGGGATCATACGATCACTGCTCTATCTCACAGCAAGCAGGCCTGACATTACTTTTGCTGTTGGGATATGTGCAAGATACCAAGTCAATCCGAAGGGTAGTCACATGGAAGCTGCCAAAAAGATTCTAAGATATCTTAAGGGCAATGTGAATAGAGGATTGTGGTATCCAACTGATGATAACCTTGAATTAATTGGTTATTCAGATGTTGACTATGGTGGTTGCAGAATTGACAGGATGTCCACTTCAGAAACTTGTAAATTTCTTGGACGCAAACTGATATCTTGGTTCTCTAAGAAATAAACTTCAGTTGCAACTAGTACTACTGAAGCAGAATACATGGCTGCAGGGAAGCTGCTGTGCATAGATTCTTTGGCTAAGGCAACAATTGAGGGATTATAAGATTATAGACAATGAAGTACCTATATTTTGTGACAATAATAGTGCCATTGCTATTTCACAAAATTCGGTATTGCACACCAGATGCAAACATGTGAATATCGGGCATCATTTCATTAGAGACCATGTTGAAAAGAAAGATATCAGGTTGGACAAAATTCATACTGATAAACAAAGAGTTGATATTCTTACTAAGCCTTTGGCTGGGTCAAGATTTCAGGAACTATCAGTAGAATTAGGGATGTTGGACCCTGGTGAGTAAAACGTACTGAAGAGAGAAGTTCTTCGGATGCATGAAGTTATTCAGTAAGGAATAACTCAGGACAAAAATCTCTCAGGATAGAAATTGAGACTCAGGATGATTTCTGTCAAGGTCAATATTCAGTAAGGTTTAAGTATTTAATTAATCCTGAACCAATACTCGACTCATGCATTTACTCACAACATTTATTTCACTCAGTAATCATTGGAAATAAATGACTAAAGACCTGAACTTTAAGCGGGAATATTTGAAAGAATTCTATTGGCTAGAATTTCGGCAGAGAACCGAAGGGTTGCCTCGATTAGAGTGAAACATCATTTTGTCGCCCTAATTGCTGTTGTTTATTAACTTATTTGATTATTTGCCATAAATAGCAAATAACTCTCAAATTACATTATACCCCAGATTAAATTTCGATCGTTCATTTCTTTATCCTTCAAGATATAATCCTAGCCCTTGATCTTTTCTCTAGATCATATAAATACCCCATAAATCCTTTGCTCAAACATTTTACACTCTATCTCTTAAAAACATCCGATTCTCCAAACCCCTTAATCTTCAAATCTTCATACCTTCAAACCTCAAATATTCTTACAATGGATTTTCCCAGTTACGCAATGATCAAAGACCTTGCTGAAACTGAGAAACCATATTTTGAGCATGTAGTAGCGTTGCTCGAGAACAAAACTACCACGATTGAGGAAGAGGCCTTGAATATGCTCCGGTTGGCTCGGTTAGGGAGATTAGTAAGCAATACGCCGAAATTAGAGTTACCACAAGAGGTTCTGCAATTTGTGGTCAACTTACAAGAAGCTGCAAAAGGCTCCCTGGTCTCGCAATTAAGTCTCGGTACATACGCGAAATCTAAAACCAAAGCAGTATGTACAAAGAAGGTATGTTTATCTCTCAAAAACATTAATGATGTATTTGAGTTGTGTGATAGAGGGGAGGATCCTGCTATATACATGTTAGGACGAGAACAAGAAATTTTGGATAGATTTTCAGAGTCGAAAGTTGAATTAAAAGGGTCTTTAAACAAGAAGTGTTTAAAACTTATATATCGAGTTCTTATTGATATTGTGGCCAAGTGCATGATGAGCACCTCTGGAAGCCTAGAGCAAGTAAGTCGGAATAAGTTGAGATTTATGTCCGCAATTGAAGATTCGCCGTCGAGAGAGTTTAACTGGATGAAATTTCTGGTGGATTACATATTACATCAGAATCAGAAGTTGAAATATGCTAAGGGAGCGTTTACAAAGAATGGAAAAGTCTTATTTGGAACGAAGATAAGCTATCTGATTGAAACATTGGCGAGGAAGAACATGTTTCTATTGTCTGGTAATACATTTTCCCGGAACAGGATCATGTTTCGGAAGCCTAAGTCGTAGATGCGAAAACCTGCAACTTCTGATAGTCCAAGTTCTACTGCTCAGAATGAGCCTGAAGAACCAGTAAAAATTGCAAGCTCAGAATCTGATCAGGATACTCGAACTCTTGCTGATGTGATAAAAAGGAAAGTCAAGAAAGCTATTGTGAAGGAATTCGAGGGTCCAGATAAAAGTAGAAAAGCTCTTGATATCCTAAAAGTTAAGAGGGAAGTTGGAGACAAAAAGAAGGCTCAGGAAGAGCAGAAAAGGAAGAAGAAAAAATATCTCAGGACAATCGGCGAGATGGCCTCAGGAGAAAAATCTCCATTGGATACTCTGGTCAAAGCCATCTCTCAAGTTGCTGAGAAGGAAGCTGAAAAATTACCTAAAGAAAGAGGCGATGAGGATGTCTTTACAGAGATATTTCATACCAGTATCGGTACTGACAGGATTACACAAGAGATCTTCACAGGTTCTCAACAACCTGCTGAAGAAAATAAAATTCCGATCCCACCCTCACAACCCTCAAAGCCAAATTCACCCACTCCTTTAGAGGTTCAATCCAGCTCTGAAGAGGAGATTCCTGTTCCTGAACTCAGGAAAGGTGAGGCATAAGAGAGAGAATGGAGGCAGAAGGACGAAAGATTTGTAATGGATAAATATCCAGAACTGACTAACTATCCTGATCTTCAGGGTATGTTTTTCAGGTTGAAAACAACCATGATCATTGTAAATCAGTCCTTTGCCATGATGCTTAAGATAGGGAACTTCAGAGGAGAAGAGTTCTGGGAAGAGGAAGTGGCTGAGCTTGATGCTTTTTCTGGACTTGGTAAGCGGAGGCTTAGGATAAAGCATACTGAATTTGATGAATTAGTCAAGAGAAAAGTTGCTGAAAGGAAGAGTGTTGCCCAACCTGAGGGTGAAGTTGAGGATCAGGACAAAGATGATCAAGGTCCACCTCAGGACAAAACTGACAAAGATATTCCTGAAGGGAGTCAGAAAGGTACTAAGGCAAGAGCAACTGTTGAGGGGGAACAGGCTCAGGAAGCTCCAACACTTCCACTGATTACATATGGAGAAACCCATCAGGAGCCTGCAGCCACTCTGACTGAATTTGTGAAGATTGGGCTACAGACATAAACTAAAGAAGAGACTCCAGTTCCTCCACAACCATCAGTCGATCTCACTCCATTGATTGAGAAGTTAAATAAGTTCGAGCCTATCATTGATCAAATTACGAAGCTTGAACCTCTGGTTAGGGAAGTGTCAAAACTTGCCGAGGCACAAACTTCTCAGGGCAAAATCATCACTACCCTTAGCATATCTATGGTGACCAATGATCAGGTAAATCTACTATCTACAACTTTTGATAGCACATTTACTGATTTCAATGCAAAAATGAGTGATGTGGCTAAGGAGATGAAGGAAGAAATGGAGAAACAGTTTGAGTTGAGATCAAAAGTGCTTGAGGATCTGCTGAAATCCAAGATTGAAGAATTGATAAAATCTGCTATTGAGGATGTAAACACCTCACTGATGGAGAAGATGAAAGCAACTTTTGGTGGTCTTGCTGAAGACACTAGCACTGGATTAAACGTGTTGCAACACATTCAGGATGAACACTTTCAGGTGGCGGCTGAGGTTCGATCGATTGGCAGGGAGCAGTTGCACATGGACAGAATCCTTTCCCAACTGATTGCCAATTATGATGCCAAAAAGGGGGAAAGCTATGTCAAGCTTTCAGCTTTGCCACCCTTGGAGAAACAGATCGAACAATTCCCCACTGAGGTGATTCGTGGTGGAAAGAGAAAAGATCCTGAGGTACTAATCCATCATGAAGCTGCAATGGAAGTCATAGAACAACGGGCAAAGAGGCATGAGAAACAGAAATCCAATAAGCAAGGAGAGGCTCATGGAATCCTGATGCCTCAGAAGAAGCCTGAACAATCTGCTGCTTTTGTAGAAAGGCCTCAGAAGAGAAAAGCAAGTGCTAAACCATTCAGTCGAAAGCCTACTCATAGGAGATTAGTTGGTGAGTTTGAAGAAGAAGAAGAAACTCAGGAGACAACTGTTCAGAAAGATGATTCTGAAACTGATGACCTTTTCAAGGAAGGTTTTGGAGAGTATGATGTCTCTTCCAAATGACTTAACTGGGATTGACATAATTCATTTAAGGTTATTGAAGCTGAGAAGAAAAAGAAAGATGTTGTCTCTGTGTCAGGATCTGAGATGACCAGAAAAGAGAGAGAAGAAGCTAAGAGAAAGCTTGGAGGCTTTCAATGAATGGTTCTCAGGAGGAGGGGTACCAAGCAGAGGAAGAGGATGTGGCCTCATGTAGACAAGTGGATGCCTATTGAACTGAATGACAGATGGGAAACAGCCAATAGGGAGTTTGTCTTCAACAATGACATTTTGCAGACTTGGTCTCAACCCAACACTGATAGAGATGATGTATTCATTGCCTACATTCTGCAGAACTTCACTGATATATGCCAGAAATGGTTCAACATATTTGATTCTCTGGGTTATCAGTTGAAGGCTCCTGGTCAAATCAAGTATCCTCCACCTAAATTCAAGAAGGGATGATTAACTACGACTTCATTCATGCAGACTTTGTGGATCAGGCTGAATATCTGGAGCTGACAGGGAATGATGCTCAGACAATCCAGAAGAAGGAAGAACTGAAGAAAAGATACTATGGTATGTTCAACCTGGAGCCACCAACAGATGAGATTGAATCTGATGATGAATGATGTTATTTTGTTTCAGTAGAATAGAGATAAACCTTTGTATCTTGTACTCATGGTTTTGTAATTTAATAAAAAACTCTACTGATTTTTTATTAATCAAAAAGATAATTTCTCATTATCTTACTGATTATTTGATGGTTGATATTTTACTTGTTCTTACTTGCTATAGGAATTGAAACCTGATTAGATGATAGGTTTATTTTCTGTTGAAATTGCAAGCTTGTAACAAGATGGTTTTGGCATCATCAAAAGGGGGAAATTGTTGGGAGATGAATTTAATAAAGATTTTGATTAGATCCCAAAACCCATAAGTATGACATGTATCAGGACATCTTGATAGTTTAGGATCAGGTTTCAATAGATATTGAGATTCAGGATTATCTGCACTATATAATCAGCAGATATAGTTCAGGTTAGGTTTATTAGATTTTGTCTGAAGAACTCAGAAGAATCCTGAAGACCAGTAGACCCTGAAGAGTAAAGATCCTGAAGACAGAAGATCCTGAAGGTTGTTTCGTAGTGAACCAAAAGACCCTGAACAAGTCACTTCCAGTTCAATAGTGTTTTGTTCATTCTTAGTACAAACAAAGGGAATGTTATACGTTCGTGGACACTAAGGAAATTATCAGTTCAGTGTGGTTGACTAAAAGAGCCATTTTGTTTGTCTCTGTTCAAAGGAAGATTTCGACCTATGAGGAGGCGACAACAACGTACTTTACTGACACTGAAAGCGACATATCCCTGAATAATGTCAGCACATATATCTTCCAGGTCACAGAAATTGGTGATTAGCTGCATGGCTGGACATTTTCTAATAAATGCAAGGGTGTGTTCAAACCCTAGAAATAGACATTCATCAATAACCAAAAGAGGAAACCCTTGAAGTTGTCTCTCCAACGGATAGTTTTTCAAGAGTAGACTCTTGGTGAGTTGTCTATAAATACCAAGACCTTGTTCACAACCAAAGCTACGGGAAATCAAAGCAACTCCAGAGCTCATTCGTATTCAAAGCATACATTGTGAAGCACTCGAAACCCTTAGAATTTCCCAAGTCTTTCATCTTAGAAGATAACTCATTAACTAAGCCTAGATTTAAGATATATCCAAAGCTTAATTAGAGATATCCTAGCTTTTTACTTGAGTTAGTAAGCTGCAGTAGTTCAGCCTGAAAACTCGTGGTAGGAAGTTAATAAGCTGCTGAGTTCAGTCTGAAAGCTTAAGGTAGTAGAAGTAGTGAGTTAAGGAATTTCTCTGAGGATCAGAGAGAGTGGACGTAGGAGCTTGAGCCTCTGAACCACTATAATTGCTGTGTTGTTTGCTTTCTGTTTTGCATTCTATCTTGCTGCATATTTTCACTGAAAGCATACTCAGTTTTCTGATAATCAGTTGGAATCAATCCACTGAAGTTACATTAACTTGATCACAGCCTTAACCATTATTTTCACAGAGAAAAGTATTTTCAGCAAAGTAAAACGAGTATAAACTTAGGGCCTGCACATTCCGCACTCTAGATAAGCTAGTATAGATAGTTGTCAAACTGGTCAACTTTTCTGAGTAGTCAGTAAGATTATTATCTACTCCAAGCTTATTCAGACTCTGTTGTAGAAACTCAGAATCAGTTGAGCTAATCTGAAGTCTCTGAAAGCCGCTCAGTGTTATTGTCTCAGTAGACTCTGACTCAGGGCACTTTGTGCTTCTCAGGACTAAATCTCAGGACAACCTGACTCTCTGATTATAGTATTTTGTGAAAAGTTTAAAAATCACTATACAGGTGTATTCCCCCCCATACACGTGTGAAACTCGTTTCCCCCCGGGACCAACAGATCTAATACTCGATGATATTCAGTTTGATTTAATATTATAGTTCACTTAATATTAATGTATGACTTGTTTGAATATTATGTTTGATTGTTTGCATTTATTCATACAAGTTTTCCAGTCATTGCTGTCGTTGAGGTTGTGAGAACTCAGATGACTTAAGCATGATTCTCAAATGGCCCCGATCAAGGATCATCAAGAATGGGATATTGATGATGCAATGGAGGTTGGTGTGCGATCTGCATCATACTCTTAGAGAGTATAGTAAGATCTCACTTACTATGAGATACTAGGTATCTCATGATGGATGCACAAATACCTTAGAGGGTATTGGTATACCCATCCGAGAAACCGTTTGATGTATTTCCACTATATGTGTCTACGGGTGTCTCGGTTAGTGGGAGCAATGCGATACTCCTTTGACTTGAGGTCAATGCGCACGACATGTGTGGGATGATGAACTTTGACCATGACCAATGCTTGCACCCGTCTATAGGTAGATATGGCTTGGATTGGGTTCATCACGAAGTTCATGTGCGTGGTAGTTGAGCCAAGAATAGGATTCATTCCTCAATGTGGATTTAGAGAGAATACTCATCTTCTCATCATAATTGGATCAAAGTCATCGACCGATGCACATCAACTTACACTTTGTGACTATGTGTGACATACATGATCAATTAGTGATTAGAGATAATATGATTAAGTTATTTGAATAGAAACTTCATCATGTTCAAGACTTAATCGAGTATTCGCGAATGAAAGGAGGAAATCGTAATAGCTCATGTTACAGTTACAGGTAGTTGCACGTTTCTCGCAACGTACCTCATATATTGAGAATGTCTGATTTATTGTCTAGGGTTCAATTAAGACCGTTAGTTTGACTAATCGCTCGATATATGAGGGTATATGGGTCACACAACAAGTAACCCCCGTGTACGGATTATAGTTGGTTGATTAAGTATTAAATTAGATTTAATATTTAATTTATGGAGAATTAATAATATATTAATTTAGAATTAATTATTATTACTATTTAATTAAATTAGATTTAATTAAATAGGAATCCCAAATAATATTATGGAATATTATTGTAGGAAAATATCCGTAGGAAAAAAACATATCTTTGAGATTTGTTTTGCAAGATTAGGAATTATCTTCCTAATAAAGATTGCTTAAGATTTAAGTCAATCTCTCCCTATATATATGACATCCTGGGATTCATTATTTACTACAACAAGAAAACCTAGTTTCTCCATAAAATCTAGAATAAGAATTTTCCTAGCAAATTCCGTCTCAGATTCAACGCTGGCAAATCTGTGCAGATCTGTTCACGGGGATTACGTGGATACCATAGTTGAGAAATCTGCTATCGAATCACTGTAAGGTTTCTCGTTATGATTATTGTAATCGTTTATGCATTATATGTTCGTTGTTGGTGAACTGTTTATTTCCGCTGCGCATGTATTACGTGTTTGCGTGCCTCTAAATTCCAACATTAACCCATCCACTTGAACACAGTAGGTGCCCAAGATAGAATTATTACAATGAAAAGTATGACTTTTAGCTGATTCACTTTAGAGAATTCTTCAACCATGCATATTATCTGGTTCTTCATTTCTTCATTCATTTCAATTGCATTTCTTTCCCCATGAGCTGCATCCTTTAGCTTCTGAGTTAGCTCAAAGTTTTCAGCAATTAGGCTATCAATTCTCCTCATCATTCCAGGAAACTTGCCTTGCTCAGCCACTTCATGTTCATCTGCCCAAACAAAAAATTTACAACCACCACTTAGTGAGTCAACACATGTATGGAACAACCTAACTTTACTTCTTGGCCTTTGAGACACATAAGTGACAGTTGGTTTGCCACAATAACAGACAAGGTGATGTGCCCATTTTTGTGTTGAAGAGGATGATAAAGCTCCATCTTTACTCATGCTCATTTTTGTTGCTATGTATAAATGAATGATTAAGTGTTTGCAGCATATACATAGGTGTATATGGCTCCAGTTTTTCCCTCCAGAAAGGGAAAAAATTCCCTCCAAAAGCTACATTTTCCCTCCACAAAATCTGAAATTTTTCATGAAAAAAATGAAGAAAAAATCCTATGGGACAAAAAGTGTCGATTTTTTCCTTCCAAAAATGAGTTCACGCGCCTGGGGTTGAAAAAAATCCTACAGGACCAAAAGTGCTAACAGATTTCACAGAAAAACTATCGGTGGGACCAAAAGTGTCAAAATTTTTGGCTTTGGGACCAAAAGTGTAAGCTTTGGGACAAAAAGCGTGAGGAGGCGTGTCCTGTGGGACCAAAAGTGCAAAAAACTCGAACATTGACCGAGAACATATGATGGAGACTCAAAGCTGCTTCCTTTATTTCTTGCGGACCTCACTGTCGGACTTTTGTGTGAGATGGTCTCATAAATGAGACGGATCTCACACCCCATATTGTATTGACCATACAAAAACCCAGTTATACCCTTGTGAGCGAAAAAGAACTTGACGGAACTATAAATTGCTCAAACGGTTGGGAAGAAAAACGCAAAGAAGGCACACGAAGGCCGCAGAATTTCAAATCTGATCTCTGTTGCGCAAAAAATATTAATTTCGCAGAGCTTGAAAAGGAACACGAACATGATTTCAATTTTTGTTGACAATTTGAGACAATTCTCTTATGTTTGTTAAAATTCTCCTGAGCTTCTTCGTTGATTGTTGCAATTTTACTAAACTTTTGCACCAACACCAAGTAGGTTTAGTTTCAGTTTCTTATTATCTAATTTCATAATTTGTAACTCCTAATTTTTTGTGGTTGATATTTCAGACCATGTATATATATGTATATGTGTGTGTGTGTGTATATATGTGTTTTTTGTAGTCCAGTAATTTTGCATCATTTTGAAATTAGTCCAGATTATTTTGATTTTTTGATTTTGGTCCTGCAAGTTTTAGATTTTTTTTTTAAATTAGTCATATATTGAGAGAGAACTCAATATGTCAGATCAATCTTGTGAAGATCAGAAGATATGAAGAATACAAGACCCTGAAGATCAGAAGACCTTATCTGATGTAATCAGCAAAGAGTCCCAAGGTTATTTCTAAGTTGGCCTTGAAATCAGACTCAAGTTAGCAAATCAGATTGATCTGATGCTAACCTGGTACGCGGTCAGATGACTTATTTAAAGTTAGCTCAAGTCAGCAACATGAAGAATATAAGTCAAGTCATACAAAGATCATACCAGAAGAATATGAAGAAAGGTTTGGCTAAGTGGCATTTATCAGTACTTGTCAACCAATGAGAGATTGACACATATGTACGGAGACTGACGAGCAAGATATGAAGTATTGGTTCAAAGGGCTAGAAAGAAAAAATCTACCTACTTAAAGCGCTGCCACCCTGCAACATCACTTCATACCTGACCCATACCTAAAAATAGGCTGAAATTTGAATTGTTCTCCAACTGCTCTTTGAATTTCTCCCCTATAAATATGCATGAACTCCTTTTAAGTTCATTACAGAAATTATCAAGCATTCAAGCATTTTCGCAAGAACACTCAAGCCAATATCCAAATATATTCTTAGTGTTCATCCTACCTTACTTAGATTGGAATAATCTCATCCCAACTCAAGGCTGATTGATTGTAAGAGATATTTCACTAGTTGGAAAGAAAACAAACCCCTTTACAAAACCTGTTAGGATGTTTGTAAGTAAGTTTGTAAGTTAGTAAGTAACTAGCTTGTAAACTGGGATAAAGGTAGATCTCTGTAAAAATCTAGTTTGTTGATCGTGTAGATCATTTGTAAAGTGTGCCTAACACTGAAAACTAAGGCAGGTGATAGTGTGTTCCCCTGCTGATAAGGAAGAGTGGACGTATGAGTTTTCTCCGAACCACTATAAAAATAGTGTATTGTTTACTGCTTTGTTAATTGTCATTCTTATTTGCATTATAACAACATGCATTGCTCAACAAATCGGATCTTACATCAAGTCTGCTGATCAGATCAGTCTGTACACCAAGTTTACTTATTTATGTTCATAGTTTGAGCTTATTTAGAAAAGTATTTTCAACATGAGTTAAAAGGCTTCCGCACATCAGCTAGCCTGATAGACGTCCAACTGATAAGCTTACAAACTGTCAATAGGTTGGATATCAGACGGTGCTGATCTATCATTCACACTCTCCAGTATTATATGACCTCATACGTTATTTCACAAATATATTTTGAAAGTTTATTCACCCCTTTCCTCTATACTTTCACCTCACTACAACTCGTTCGGGACTTACAATCTCTGATTGGTCGAGAAGTACATCTTCAAAATAGAATATAACAATATTCTATATTCTCTTTGTCTGATTCTAGGATCGAAGGCATGACTTGATTCTTTTGATTCTTTTAAGTATCTGACTCAGCAAGCTTTTAAGTAGCCGACTGACTTTTCGTCTCTTGTATCACCAATCTTGGGCAGTGAGTGATACAGATGAGTCTAATCCAAGATTATAACTTAGAAACTATTCTTGGGAATCATCGTGACTTATTAGACATCGTCTTCTGATCTTCAACTTGCTTGAATAACTTCTCTTCTTGTAAGTCTAGGCTGATATATTGAGTTCCCCTTCAACATATGATCCTGTGAAAACCTAAGTCTAAGATATTCAACTTTCTAACATGTTCAGCTGATTTTCTACTAAGTTCATCAACCGATTAAAAGTTCGGCTGATCCTATTACAAGTGTTTTGGAACTTTCATCAAAACTATAAATATTTCCCAACAATTTTCCCCTTTTTGATGAAACCAAAACATTTAGAAAACCAAGCGAGAAATAGAAAGACAAGAGACAATAAATAAGAAGATAATGAGTGTTTTTCTTAAGATTAAACAATAGAGAACATTTTATTGAAAGATAAGGATATTATAAGTACAAAATGTTCCTATCAGGTCTAGATCTACTTGAGTCTCTGTACTTGTAGAATATAAAAGAGATCATAGAGATGTTTCTTGATTTCTTCAGCTCCTTCGAAGTTCACGACTGACAATATGCATTTCTGATATGTTTCATTGAAGAACATCTAATCGAGTGAACCATCAGGTAGACGAGTAGGCTGGATATGTTCATATTCAGGAGAGAATTCAAAACAAATTTTCTAAACACTTAATCAAGCACATATATAACCCAGCCCCCACAAGCATTATGCTATATTTTGATACAAGAATTGGAAACCCCCAAGTATTATGTTGAATTTTGAAGCAAGAATTAGAAATGTTCTGAAATTGAAACATAGAAGAAAACGAGCACCATGAAATTGAAACATTAAATTTTTTCCAACAAATCCAATTGAAAGAGAGGGACAGACGGAGCTACTAGGATACTAGTAAATAAATTACCAAAATTCAAGTTGCAATTGATAATATAAATGAGAGGCTTCAATGTGTAAAATTACATCAGGAACTCAAATTTCTACCTACCCTCAGTGCTCATAACTTTTATCACACTGAAAATACAAATCTTATGAATCTAGGAAAAAAAAAGTTGTAGGAATACTCAAACTCATTTTATTTAATTTCACCAACCAGCATATTTATCTTCACCGGTCCTTAAATATTTTAAATAAATTCCATCAGTCCTTGCTTCAAAATAACAATCGTGACATTTCTTAGCTACTTCGTCATCAAAAACATTAAAATGTGCAAATTTGCCAGCCCATTTAAAATCACAGCGGAACACTGTTTCTCCTAGGAGTAACTGGCAGAAGCTCCATGTATAGTCTCCACCACGAGCAACGAAGTGTTCTCCAAGATTATCATCAGACTTACAGTGCACACTCAGTGGAGAATTTCCTGGGAGATTACTAGTAATATGAACATGCTTCTTTGATTTCAAAAAGCAAGCCTGTAGAGGATTAACCAAGATGATAAAAAAAAATAAGGATTTTATGAGATCATACATAGACATATTCGACTGCTTTTTCGAGATAAATTATAGGAGCTATGTATGAGTTAAGCTTGTGGTTAATCATTCAGGTGAGGAATGGATTTATATAGTACTCCCCCTGACCCCAAAATATGTGTCGTTTAAGGATGTTTCACACGTATTAAGAAAGTCATTAAATAACAATAAATATATGTGTAATGTGTTGTTTTACCTTTTACCTACTTACTTGGTTATTTATTGTATATTATATATTATTAAAGCAAATATGAGGGCAAAATTGGAATATGAAATTTAATTCTTCTAAATTAGGGTAAAATGACAAATATTTTGAGAAAAAAAACTTATCTCTAGAAAGACAAATATTTTGGGTTGTAGAGAGTATCTATGAACTTTGCTATGTAAATGTAATTAATGTTATCTTAATACAATTATGATACTATTTAATTAGAATTAATTGATAAATTTTGCGGATAAAAGCTTTAATAACTAACATACTACTGATTGTTTTTTGTTTGTTTTTGAAACCTACTATTTACTACTCCATCTTATCCAAAATGTTTAATGTTTATTGATGTTTCACACGAATTAAGAAAATTATTAAATTATAAATATATATATAACCAAAAAATAAAATATAAGGATAAAATTGGGATATGACATTTAATTCTCCTAAATTAGTGTAAAACAAAAATATTTTGGAAAAAAAAAAATTATCTCTAGAAAGACAAACATTTTGGGCTGGAGGGAGTACTTGTTATTTTTTAATAAGTAAGATATAATAATGTTTTTTTTAAAGACGATCAATTACAATAGTTTCCTAACATAATCAATTACAATAATTCCTTCTACCATCGGGCACATGGCAGCATCATTTCATCTCGCTATAGACCGGAACCACAATTACCACAAGAGGGAGACCACCCGAAACCGCAACCGCACCGCAACCGGAACCACAACCCAACAACAGGGGAACCACCACCCCACAAGAGAGCGACCACCACAAGAGGGAATAATATTCCCTCTCCGTGTCTCGAACCCGGGACCTCAAGATCTCAGGTGGTGGAACTCTAACCACTTGAGCTACCCACACTTGACAAGATATAATAATGTAACATATACATATGGAATTAATTTAAATACAATTTTTTTGGGTATGGAATTAATGTAAATACAACTAAATTATGTAATACTACTATATATTAATATTAATGTTCAGAATTAAGGAAATAAAAAAGAGGATCCAAATTGAAAGAATTTCATCTGATCTAAAAGTTTAAAATTGTAGAGATCCTTGAAATCAATTAATTTATTTTATATTAAATCCCTTAATATGTGTAGAATAAATTCATTAATCTTATTTTAATTCCCTTAATACTCCTTTTCACTCGTGGACTTCAATCCAAACTTGTAAAGTTGTGTTAAATTAAAGGAAATAATTTTTTTGGGCCAATAATTTAGGGTGATTGTGTTTTTAGGACAATAATTTTACGGGCCTGGATTGTAGGACAATATGTTTTAAAATCTATAAATATAAGACAATATGTTTAAAATCTATAAATATAGGACAATCGAGCCTGAATAAGCCCTAAATCAAGTTACTCATCATCTATTCTAAATAATTACAGGCTTCAGAAGACACGTACCCCAAAACGACGTTGTCCCTTAAATTTTTGCGACTTTTGCGACGAATAACTAACCAAGTATGCACTCCTTGGATAGATTACTATTGAAATTTTTTACAGAAGATTCATTTTAAAAGTATGCACTCCTTAACTAATTAATGGACTTTTGGTTCGAAATTTCGAGTTATGTATATGTGTTTGTTTGCTACCTTTCCATGCAAGGCAAGGTTGAAAGGTGGATTATTTGTAGACCCTGAAGCTAAGTTGATGTTCATCCTAAAATTTGTGGGTATGATTTTATGTTGCATAAAGTTATTTGATAGGATTTTTATGATTACTATTATTGTGTTACTAAATTTCCTTCTGCTTGGATTGATAGTATTATATTTTTTTCTCTATGGTTGGCCTCATTCTTTTGAGGTCATCATACATTTTATTCATAGGTCAAATTATGACTTATGTTAGATCCCTTTATATGTTCCTCGAAGTCATCTGTAACCAATTTATTGAGTGAAATTTGGATTGCAGATTATTAAAGAGTGTTGAACAGGGTTGAGCCATCAGCTGAGCAGATTTGACTATTCTACTCTTATATGAGTTTTTATATTTTTAATTATGTCGTTCTCCATTCAGAGTTTTTTTCTTGATTATTATGCAGGGGACTCAATGATGCTCTCAATGGAAGTAGTGATGGGTCAATCCAAAAGAAAAAATATGGGGTTAAATTCACAAGTGTATATTACCTCCATTTGGAAAGTTGTCTTCTGTACCTACAAGTAAGGTTACATTTCTTTTTTAAAATTTTAATTTATTTGTTTGGGAAGCAATTTACTTTCATGAGTTTATCATTTAGTCAAAACAGGGAACTTGATCAAATGGCGTTCGATTTTTGTTTGGTTGGACAAACTAAATAAAACATATTCTTCTCATGTAGATCTGGATTTTAGATGAGTATTCCTTATGAAATTGATACCAGATTTTATATATTCCTGAAAGAGAAATCATCTTTAGAAGCTCGATCTAAGAATCTTGGATGAATATTTAGTATTACATTTATTAATATATGGTGTGAGTCTCTCTTGCAGTTATAGTTCATATAACAAACTTTCATTAATTCACCTTTCTTTTCCAGAAGACACTCTTTAGCCAACATCTATGTATATGCTTGAGTTTCTTTGTTAATTGATTGAAATAATTTGAGTCTCAACTTATATTAATGCTAGGTTGTGTTTGCAAATTCCTCTTAATTTCATTGATGTTGTTGTATTTTCAATCTACATTTGTCCAATATTTGGGTTAGAGTAATCAATGTATAAAGAACGAATATTCAAAATAAAGAACGAATATTCAAACTTAAAATAAATTTAAGAACATAAAATTAGATTCAACGTAAAATATTCTAGAAGACTAGAACTTCCCGCTAGGTTTAATATTTCATGCGGTCCACGGTTAGAATAACACGGTTTAACACGGTTTAAGTCTACCTAAGCGAATATTTTCAACAAACCCATGCAATAATTTTCTAGATTAGGATTGTATTGCCCCTTTATGAATATGCAAAAGTATATTATGTCAGGTGATTAATTCTTCAGGCCCAAGCTTGATTTGGTGGCTCTCTACTTATTGTTTTCTATAATTATATGTGGACATACCAAACGATGTTTCAAATTTTAATTATTTTTGCAAGATTATGAAGTGGGTTTTTACTTTCACCGGCTCAACTTTTGTTGAAGAACAAATAATTTTTGTCTTAATGCCTTTTTTGAGTGGTAAGAACTCAATGCCTTTTTTGTGTGGTGGAAGCTACTTTACTCGACAAGATTTATGCTCGGATCTTGAAGCTTCTTTACTCAGAATGATTTATGCTCGGATCTTGATGCTAATGGTTAATTGTTGAATGTTCATACAAAATTATTATTTCCTGGAGAGCTGATGCTGATGTGCATTGGTTAGATTTTTGGAGAATTATCTTTGTTCCTTTCAAAGTAAATTCTGCTTGCAAATATTTTTGGGGGAGAGAGAGAGTAAGATTTGATTATTGTTTGATTTTTCTAAATCTAGAGAACCCGTGAGTGAAGTTGCGAAGAAATTTGGGTGTTTGAAAAGGAGTACACGATAATGGAGGAACAAAGAGTTCTTACCAAGAATGAAAGTGAAATACGGGATTTCTTGACGAGGACGGAGATGATTTTAGAAGTTGTTGTGGAGATGAAGATGATTTACAACTTAGGGAAGAGTAAGTTTGGATTCTGATGTAAATTTTGATGAATATTTTCAGTAAAAAATTTATTTTTAAAGATATTTGTGTTGCTTGCTTGGAGATTCTGGTTTGAAATTTTTTGGAATTGGAGTTGTCATGGAAAGTCGAGGTGATTGTTTGCCGATTCAGATCCATAGAAACCTCAATTCCTATGTGGAAGAGTTGTTTGTTGATTATTTAGCATTGCTAGATGGCTTATCTGTGGCTATACAGAATTGTATGAGGTGGGTTTTCACCTTCACTGATTCTGAAATTTTGTATAATCTGGTAAGAAATTTGTGTCCAGATTTCATTCTTGCAAATTTTATTGTTAAAGTTGTCGTCTTGACGGTCTTGGTTGAATTCTATATTTGTTATGCAAAACCCTTGATTGATCATGTTCTTGGCGGGTATTTATTTGGAGTCCTAAATGTAGGATTTCGCAGCTTCAGCAACACAGCTAAACCTTTATTTTTTACAGCTTTAGTTTGTTAGTAGGATTGGTTTTATGTGGTGTTGATTTTTTTAGGGATGTGGAGTCATTGCAGTCGTTACTCAATCTTACATGTTTGTACTCTTATAAGGAATGCAGGATTCTGTTAGTTATCAATACATATGTCAACTTCAGAGATGAAGTGCTCCCTCGCATCAAGGGATTTGTGTATAATGTGGTTTATTCAGATTATAGCAGTCCAGGAGAAATTGTATTTTGCGAGATTTGGGTAATACGCCTCACTTCAGTTTTTTAATTTTTTATTATTGTAATTGCTAGATTTTAGTTTTTAACATTCTTTTGTGGGTTTTGCTTCCGATTAAATTTCACATTGCAACTTGCCTCAGCTAATATGTGACAAATTTCATTGCGCCTAGCAGTCGCATTGGGACTCCAGATGATCTAAAGTCTGTAATGGATAAATGCCATGAGTTGTGTTTAGTTGTTCTAATGGATATTGTGCACATGTATATTAAAATTTTAAAATGTAATATCTTTGAAGTGTTCATCTTAATGCTTTAATTCATTTCTATAGCCGGTGAGTGTTATCTTCCCTTTAGATTCACTGCATATAAATTTTCCCTTTAGCTCATCACAATTTTAGTTATATATTTTCTTTCAAGCAGTCTTACAAGAATTATCATTGATAGTTATATAGAATATTTTGAAGTATTCATCCTAATGCTTTAATTCATTTATATAATTAGGGAGTGTTATTTTCTCTTACTTTTCCTTTATGTGTACGACGAAATTTGTACTTGAAAGTATATTTAAAAAAAATATATACACACATATATAAACCATTGTCAGAGCTGTAAATTTATTTTTTGATGACCCAATATCTAGTGTGAGATTGGGGAAAGATGAAAGAGAAGGCCTAGAAATGAATGTTTTTTTTTAGGATTTTGAAGTTGATTACATTATTGGATTTCGAGGGTGAGATTTTCAATTGGTTAGGAAGGTTTATATTATTTTTAGACTATTTTAATATTTTTATATATTATGTATTCACTTATTTTTTTTACTAACTACAAAAAATTAGATGACAACATGCCCGTGCATAGCACGGGCGGAGTTTTAAAGCAAGAATTGGAAATGTTTTAGAAATTGAAACATAGAAGAAAACTAGCACCGTGAAATTGAAACATTAAATTTTTTCCAACAAATTCAATTGAAAGCAAAGGGAGAGACGGAGCGAGTAGGATGCTAGTAAATAAATTACAAATAAAATAGCAACACCAAAATTCAAGTTGCAATTGATAATACAAATGTGAGGCTTCAATGTGTTAAATTACATCAGCACCTCAAATTTCTACCTACACTCAGTGCTCATAACTTTTATCACACTGAAAATATAAATCTTATGATTCTAGAAAAAAAACATGTTGAAGGGCTACTTAAACTCATTTTATTTAATTTCACCAACCAGCATATTTATCTTTACCGGTCCGTAAATATTTCAAATAAATTCCATCAGTCCTGGCTTCAAAATAACAATCGTGACATTTCTTAGCCACTTCGTCATAAAAAACATTAACAAAAAAATTCATATGAGACGGAGTACAACTTAGCACAATTAACATCCACCATTCCCAAAGTGTTATAGCTCCAATGCCCAACTTAACACAATTAACATTCATCCTTCTCAATGTGCAAATTTGCCAGCCCATTTAAAATCACAGTGGAACACTGCTTCGCCTAGGAGTAACGGGCAGAAGCTCCATGTATAGTCTCCACCACGAGCAACTAAGTGTTCTCCAAGATTATCATCAGACTTACAGTGCACACTCAGTGGAGAATTTCCTGGGAGATTACTAGTAATATGAACATGCTTATTTGATTTCAAAAAGCAGGCCTATAGAGGATTAACCAAGATGATAAAGAAAAATAGGGGTTTTATAAGATCATACAACGACACATTCGACTACTTTTCGAGATAAATTATAGGAGCTATGTATAAATTAAGCTTGTTTTGATCATTCAGGTTTGGAAGGGGTTTATATAGTACTCCCCCCAAAATGTGTGTCGTTCGAAGATGTTTCACACGAATTAAAAAAGTTAATAAATAACCATAAATATACGTGTAATGTGTCATTTTTAGCCTTTATCTACTTACTTGGTTATTTATTGTATATTATATATTATAAAAGCGAATATAAGTACAAAATTGGAATATGACGTTTAATTCTCCTAAATTAGTGTAAAATGACAAATATTTTGAGAAACAAATTTATCTTTAAAAAGACAAACATTTTGGGTTGGAGGGGGTATCTATTAATTTTGCTATGTAAATATAATTAATGTTATCTTAATACAATTACGATGCTATTTAATTAAAATTTATTGATAAAATTTTCCAAATAACAGGTTTAATAATTAACATACTACTGTTTGTTTTTCGTTTGTTTTTTAAACCTACTATTTACTACTCCCTTTGATCCAAAATGTTTGATGTTTAAGGATATTTCACACCAATTAAGAAAAAAGTAGGTCTAGTGTGAAAATTTTCATGTGTGAAAAAAATTAAAATAGGCGGCGAAATTTAAAACAATAGTAATATCCGAAACAATTTTGTAAGGCCTCATTTTTTTTCATTTCCTTTTCTTCCCTTAATTCTTTTTAAAATTGCATTTCCTTTTTCTCCCTCTTTCCCCTATTTCATCTTCTAAATTTTATTTTTTTATTTTCTCTTCTTATTTCTTTTCCCTAATTCCAAACCCCCTCCCCCTCCCTTGTCTTTGAAAAATCCTAAATTAAAAAATACAATGTATTATTATTTTCAAACAAACAATACCAATGTCTTCATCGATATAACAGATATTTATTAGTTAGATTATTCACTAATTTATTTTATTTCTTGTGATAAACTACAGTAAAAACGTAATAATATTACATTAAATTTTGAGAGATATTAAATAAAAAATGATGCAGTATTACATGCAAAACATAACAGTATTATATGTAAAAGTATAAAAGTATTACATTCAAAACATCAGAAAAAATTAAAATTTTAAAGTGTATTAAATGCATAACTTAAAAGTATTGAAATTTATAATCAATAATCATTAACGCCTTATACTTTGATTTCAAAATAAGAAAATGAAACACTATTACAAGCAAAACATAACAGTATTACGTGCAAAAATATAATAGTATTACAAGAAAAACATAACAGTATTACAAACTAAGTATAAGAAAATGATAACTTGTGAAGGTTATCTAATCAAAACGGAATAATATTACTTGCAAAATATAACATTTTTACAATAAAAATACGATTTTTAAAATGTATTATACGTACAATTTGTAAATAGAATACTAATAAAAATATTTCCTTATATATTTGAATCAACTAAATAACTATAGTTAGCTCTGGTTTTCATTCATCAATGGGAAATTAGTTGTAGTAGACCTATTAGGATCAAATTTAATTTAAATAGCCTTTAACTCCAGCCGGTTTTTTTCATCAATTAAGAAAAAGTGAAATTCAATTATAATTTTCTATTTTGGCCTAAAACTTTTTAAAATATATACATTGACCTCAAAATCTTTTAAACCTCTTCATCGCACAAGAATGTATTTCTCATCAAGAAATTTTTGCTTCCGCTCCTTTAATCCGTCGGCGCGCTGCACCGATCATTTCACCTTCAATATGAGATATCCCTATTTTTTTTTTATAAATATTAGAATTTGATAAATATGATCTCCGAATTCAAACCCCAGATCTCATTCTTAAACTTCACCTTGAAGGAGGCAGAGGTAGAACGTGTTTGGTTGCGGGAATGATAACAGGAACTGTGTGAAGTAATTAATTTATGTTTCTCTTTAAAAATTAATCTGATTTTCTTTGTGTGTTATTTTCTTTGTGGTGGGAAGAAAAACGAAAATAATATGGATAATTTGTCTTCCCACTCGTGACTTTAGCTTGTGCTTTCAGTTCCAAATTCTGAGTTCTGGAATCATGTATAGTCTATGCTATTAACGTGCAGTCATTTTCTAGTTTCTTCATATAAATTACTTTGCTTGAAGTTGCTAGGCTTCATTTTTCCAAATAAACAGTTTCCCTTAGTCCAGAGTTTTTTAAGGATTGAGGGATTAGTTTTCTTAAACATGTCGCTTTTAGTTAACCAACGAGGCAATATGACTATTTTTTTTCTTTCTAAGTGATTTTTTTGTGAATTTGGGTGTGGACTTGGCCATTTGGGAGTGGAAACATGATAAGACCTGGTGTTACTAACTATTTGTTTTGTTAGTTTTCTAATGCCTACAAGTTGTTCTTCCAGCACTTCTATGATAGAAATTATATCACATATTTCATCTAAAGACTAATTTGTAGGTCGAAATCTCAATATATGGGGATAAATTTTAATGCTAGGTTCTGATTTTGTGCACTCTGGTCTGTTTGCTTTGAATTGAAAGCAAATTATCACTGAAAAGTTGACATGCTTAAGCCAATTCCATTATTAACAAAAATTGTCACTATGAAGTCAAATTTTATTAACAATTTAAGCGTCCGCTTGGTATGATTTGAGAATGGTAATGAGTATTATTGAGGGGTCAATCGCTATGGGGTTACTGATTGTATTGTTGTTGCTTGGTTAGAAAATCAACACTGAATATCGTCTGAGGATGGTTGAGTAAGTGATTATAGGGGAATAATTAATTACTTACTTCTATTCTCATTACGAGTGTATCAAAAATATCAAGCAATATTAATTTGAATGATTCTCATTGTAAATGTGGTTGAGAAAGAGTTGATTAAGGTTTTAGTAGTATGTGAGATAAAGAGTTGCATGATTAATTATGATTATAAAAGAGTTTCATAACTTGCACCAAATCAGTGTTCATGAATTTCCTTTGATCCCTTGGAGAATCCAACATTCAGACTTAGAAACTCCATTGGTTTGCTTGAATTATGATTATAATCAGTAACAACACCAATTTTTGTTCACATTGAGTTTGTGGAATGTATATTCCCTTTTCTTTTCCATATAAATTGTTGAGAGATAATCATATCCTTGTTAATATCAACTTTTGGTGTTTAGTGCCTTGCATCTTAACCATTTTAGTTTCATAATATCATAAAACATTCATATATGTGGTGCTTGTTGAACTAATAGTAACAATTCTTTTTTTATGCAGCATTCGGTATATCTTGTTGCACGCCTGACACGCTGCCATATGATTGGATTATGCCCCGATGTTGTGTAGACTCTTAATTATTATGTTCGAGAGGATTACGAGCCTCCCATTTTGAATGATATATTGAATTTCTAATCTCTTATTAATTTTGGACGGTGGATATGACTACGTTATTTTTGCCATTTTGAATACATTTTGGTAAATGAAGTATTTGATTCTGCATTTATTTGAAAGATCTATATACAAGTATAACATTCTTGTAAAAGTGATGAAAATATATACAGATTTTCAATTAGTTTCACTCTAAAACTAAGTGTTCTTAGAATAATATGTCCTAAAAATGAAAATCGAGAACCTTGGAAAATTAAGAATCAGAATTCTCTCAAAATTTGAATAACAACACTTAAACTGTTATGATCATTTACAACTATAAATTTACCATTCGCCTACCTTCACATGTTCGTTTCTTGTTTAAGACAACAAATGTGTATAAAAATAAAAATAAAAGCTTGAAAATGCTAGAAATAGAATGAATGTTATTATGATGTAATAATGAAACACATGTCGATATGGGTACAAACAAACTCGTATCTACTATATGACCACCATATAACTTTCATCACTTTTGTAGCCATATTTAGAGGCTTGATTGCATTTCGAAGAATATATTCATCAGACATTGTACAATTGAATGATCCTTCAAATTGTAACATATTTTTTCCATCAATAACACATTGTAACATATTTGCTGAAGTGATGAATTTTATAAGTCTTCATGATCAAACTCTACTTCCACTCTCAAAATTATTGTTATGTGAATAATATGTTTTAAAATCGCAAAGTGAGGTCCTTGGGAAAAGTAGGTATCCAAAGTCACTCAAAATTCGAATAACGACACATATGTCGTTATCACGACATGACTACGAACTCATCATTTTCCAACCTTCACGTATTTTTTACTATTTTGAACATAAAAAAAGGTATGTGCCAACATAAATGAGGGGTTAAGGTCACTAGAGATTGTAATAGCAACGTACGTGATGTTATAAAGAAAAGATTGTCATTATGGACACTTACGACTATAAATGCATCACTCTCACACTTTCACATTTTCTTTACTATATTTTAGCTTAAAAAAGTATGAGAAAACATAAACAATGGTTGAAAATCACAGAAAATTATAATAACGGCACGAGCGTCAATATAACAGAGTGATAGTCGTTATGGGCTCTTATGATTATAAATTCATCATTTTTCAACCTTCATATGTTGTTTACTGTTTTGAACATAAAAAAATATGTAATAATATGAATAGAGAGTTGAAATCATAAGAAATTGTAATAAAAACTTAGTTGTAGCTATAATGGAACGATTATCGTTATGGGCACTTACAATTATAAATTCATAATTTACTCATATTCATGTGTTTTTTACTATATTTTGGACATAAAAAAGTGTAGGTCCCGAATGGGTTTTAGTGAGGGTAGAAGTCTAGAGGGGAGGGGTGAATAAACTTCTAAAACTTTTCGTGGATCAGGTGTGATTAGCAAGTATGCCTGATCAAAGTGTGGAGTGAATCAGTATGGACTGATATCCGACTTACTGATTGCTTAGGCAGATCAGTTCGGCGTCTATCAGTTTAATTGATGGTGCGGAAGATTAGTTAACCCGTGTGAAAACCAGTTTTACTCAACCAAGATTCTGATCAATCTGTTTTAGATCAGATGACTAAACTGTCAAACTGATCAGTTCAGTATCTTGATGCTAGTCTGGACCAGATTCATAATATGCATGCAGATAAACAGGTAGTGTGCAGATAAGTGTAAAGCAAAGTAAATGCACACAGATTTATAGTGGTTCGAACAACTTGTCCTACGTGCACTCTTCCCTATCAGCAGGGGCACCAACTAACCAACTGGACTTAGTTTAATGTGTTAGTCAAACAAATTACAACCAACAGATGTTTCACGAGTTCTCACTCAACCAATTCCAGAAATCAGATCTAGAAACCCTAGACTAAAATCTTGCTATAACAAACTTAAACTAACTTGTGTTTGGGTATAATATTTGTAATGTTCCAACTGGAATACTATCCTATCATCTAAGTAGCCTAAAGCTAGAGGATAAGTATTCTATGCTAAGAACAATGGAATGAACACTTAGAAAAATAAGCTTCGATTTAGTGTTCTTTGTGTGGAAAATTGCTTGTGCTTGATGATAATTTTCGTAACCTTTACTATGAAGGTTTGATCCCATATATATAGGCACGAAATCGAACTAGCCGTTGGAGAGCAATTCGAATTTCGGTCTATTTAAGGTAGGTTTGCAGACCCGATTTGATGTGCACAGAGGCGGCATGTCCGAAAGCTTGCAAGCTTGTCCTTTTAAGCCGTTTAACTCTGAAGCACCTCGTCCTGCAATGTCAGCTCCGTACATACGTGTCTTACTCTCATTGGTTATCAAGTACACTTATTCAGTGTTTGATTTACCAACTTAGGTTGACATTCTTCGTGTCTGATGAACGTGTATGTCTTGGTGTCCTTCTTGTGGTCACCAGATTAGAGCTTGTTGGGAAATTTGGAGTTTTGATGGAAGTTCCAAAACAGTTGTAATAGGACCAGTCGAACTTGTTAGTAATAGATAGGAAACTAGCTGAACATGTTAGACGGCTGATGATTTAGATTAGGTCACATATTGAGGGGGAACTCAATATATGAAGATCAGAAGTGAAGTTCAGGATCAAGATCAGAAGTGAAGATCAGACTCAAGATTAGAAGAGAAGATCAGAAGGAAGACATGAATCACATCAGAAGACCTACTCTATGAAGACATCAGCAGAGTCGACAAGTTGCAGCTAAGACAACCTTATCAGATGACTCAAGACTACTGATCTGATGGATAATAGATCAGTAGAGGCCAAGAAAGAACCACGATAAGTATTTCTTCTTATCCTTAAAGCATACGATGTTTCTCAGACTCAAAGTATACTTAAGTCAAAGCTTTTCTAAGATGCCGAATAAGTGTACTTGTTTAGCCACTTAAAAAGAGACACGTATGTACGGTTCTGAAGATTGCAGGATATGGCGTATCAAGCCAAACGGCTAGAAAGGACAATATTGCACGAAGATGGCATGGCCTTCTCGCACATCAAGTCAAGCCTGCAAGCCTACCTAAAATAGACCTAAGTTCGAATTGCTCTCCAATGGCTAATTCGAACTCGGGCCTATAAGTATGGGATCAAGCCTTCAGAGTAAGGTTACGGAAATTATTCACAAGCAAAAAGCTCTCAAGATTTCCGCAAGAAGAACACTAGCTCAAGATTATTTCTTAAGTGTTCATCCCTTAAGTTCTTAGCAGAATACTTATCCTCTAGATCTTGGCTACTTAGAAGTTAGAATTGTATTCCAGTTGGAACAAAACAATTCTTACCCAAACACTGTTAGGTTAAATTTGTTATAGCAAGATTTCTATCTAGGGTTTCTAGATTAGATTTCTGGGATTGTTTGAGTGTGAACTCGTTAAATATCTGTTGGTTGTACTGTGTTGGACTAACACAATAAACTAAGTCCAAGTTGGTTAAGTTGGTGCCCCTAAAGATAGGGAAGAATGGACGTAGGACAAGTTGTCCGAACCACTATAAATCTGTGTGTATTTATCTTGCTTTACACATCTGCACACAACTTGTTATCTGCATGCATATTCTGTACCAGGATTAGACTAGCATCAAGCTACTGATCTGATCAGATTAACACTTTAGTTATCTGATTCAAACCAGATTGGTCAGAATCTATTGTTGATTAAAACTGGTTTTCACACGGGTTAACTAATCTTCCGCACCATTAGTTAAATCGATAGACGCCAAACTGATCTGCCTGTAAGATCAGTACGTCGGATATCAGTCCAAACTGATCCACTTCGCACTCTAATCAGATAAACGTGCAAATCACATCTGATCCACGAAAAGTTTTTGAAGTCTATTCACCCCTCCCCTCTAGACTTCAACCCTCACTGAAACCCGTTCGGGACCTACAAGTGGTATCAGAGCAGTGGTTCTTTCGACCACTGGCTTTGAATATCATTGGTTCTTGAGGAAGAACCTTTGTGGTCACTTGAACTGATCTTTGAAAACCATTTTAAAACTCATTTTCTTAAAAACAAAATCACCACATGCATGGATAACACCATAATCTACCCATGTTTTATGTTGATGAGTATGCAGATTGGTCCATCGACATGAGAGATCATCTGGGAGTGATCAACAACAGAATGGATGAGATTCTTGAGATAGGACCGATTGTCATCTATCACTATAACCCAGCTGAAGATGGACGAGATCCTTCACAACCAGTTGGAGCAAGAATCAAAATGAGTCCCTCACTGATGGACGCAGATGAGAGGAAATTGTCTAATCTGGATACTGTTGCCAGACATATCATCATGATAACTATGGATGCTACTACAAGAGAGAAAGTGAAGTACCTGAAGACAGCTAAGGAAGTCTGGGATACGCTTGCTGAAATCTGCAGAGGAAATGAACAGATCAAGGACAACAGACTGCAAGCTGAGCTAGTTGTATTTGAGAAACTCAAGATGTTGCCAAATGAAACAGTTGATCAATTTGATGGAAGGATCACACGAGGAGTCAACCGACTTCATGATCTCGGATGAGTTATGTCAAACAAGGATATCAATTACAAGATTCTCAGATCGCTAGCTAAGAAATGGGATACGAAGGTGACTGTGATTAAGGACTGTCAAGATATTGCTACAATGAAACCAAATGATCTAATCTTCAGTTTGGAAGCTCATGAGTTCGACCTGGTCGAGAGAGGACAAGGATTTGATGATGTCCCAGCTGAAACTACTCCCAATCCCAAATCTGTTGCATTTCAGGCAGCAAGTAGTAGTTCACGAATTGTGGAACCAGTTGGAAACATCATCAGTCAAGCTGAACAAATTGCCTTAATGACAAGAAAGCTGGAAAGAACAAATGTTCAAATGGGCAAATACATGAAGTTTTATGATGACTATCGAAGGAATAGAGGAAGAGATCGTCGTTCATCTGACAGATCGCAAGAGAGGTATCGTTCATCTGACAATCGAGATAACAGAAGAGAAGAAAGATAGGACGATCGTTCTGACGAAAGGAAGGATGATCGAAGAGATGAACGGAAAGAAAGTAGACGTGATGATCGATCAGATAAGAAAGGTTCTGACTATCGACAGAATGGGAAGTCTCCTGACAGGCATTACAGAAGACACGATTCTCCAGGCAGAGGAAGCTCAGGGGATTCAAGAGTGTGCTATAACTGTCAGTAACCAGGCCATTACAGTGCTGACTGTCCTAACCTCATACAGGGACAGGATAGAATAGAGATACAGGGACAGGAAAGCTATGGTTGTAGATACGTCTGGCATTGATGATTCCTACCTGCCCTCAGATGATTCTGGTTACTCATCTGTCGAAGATTTCTGTTTGATAAAACAACTGATGATGTCGATGATCTGAGCTTCTTATCTGATGACGACATTTGTCTCATGGCCAGAGAATCGGATCAAACAGAGGTACTTTCTAACTCTTCAGTGCCTTTTTCTTCCACACCACATGTGCCGAGCACATCTGCAGGAGAGGTCAACTTGCAGGTCTACAATGACCAATTGCTTGATGATCTTTCCAATGCAATAGATAATTATACACGAGTGGAAGTTGAGAACGATAACCTGAGAGCTGAGAACATCAGGCTTGTTAAAGAAATTGAGGCAAGTAGAGCAACTGAACTAAAATCAGCTGAAAATGTTCAGAATATGACCACAAAACTGGAGTTTCTAAAGGTCAGTTCTTCTGATCAGGGAAAGCTGGTTAAGGAACAGTTGGCTCTCAACCTACAACAAGCCAATGAACTCAAATCTCTTCAGGCTAAGTTTGATGAACTCTTCCGGATGCATGAGAATCTGAAAGTTCTTTAGGACGGTCTACGTAAGAAAATAGAGGTTTTCACGAAATCTTCTAAAACTGTTCAAGACTTGAACAACTATTTTCATACGCCGACTGACAAGAAGGGAATTGGGTATCCCTTCTGGATCCTCAAAAGTCCCGTCTGGTTCACATCAGAAAAGTGTAACCAAATGAGTTTCTGACCAAGATACATGAAATACCAAATTTGTATCTGGTAAGGGAAAAGGACCAGCTGATCAGGCAAGGCAAGTGTCAGATCAGAAAGGGAACATAAATGAACCCCAACTGATCAAACATCAGCCTAGGTATCATCAGATCAACCCAGTTCTTCTAAGGAGACCACAACCCAATCAGCAGAGTAGGTATCAGGCTGGACCATCTCGAAAGGGACAGTCCCAGCTGATGCAGACTCAGTCCAAGCTGCCTAACAAGCAAGCTAAGGGTAAACTGCTAAGACCAATTATGCCAGAAAGATATGAATCTTTTAATGGTAGCAGTCGTACCTACCCTTACAAGCAGAAACCTAGGGCTGCTGCACCTGAGCCCCACTGGATTAAAAGAAGACAAGTTTCAATGAAAAATCCCAAGTCTTTTGATTCGTCCAAGGCTAACACTAATAATCTTACTGATCAGATTGCATATGAAGAAACGTATGATTATGTAGATGTTTATGGGAGACAGATCAAGCCTTCTGTTTTCAACAGAGGTGCCAGATATGTTTGGATCCCGAAAGGTACTTCTAACCCCCCAGGACCCGATTCTACTATGGTACCTAAAGTTTGAATTGTTTGCAGAATCGCTTGGGACTGGTGAATAAGGTGGAGAACAGGCAGCTATCTGGTACATACATAGTGGATGCTCAAGACACATGACTGGAAGCCAGTTTCTCCTTAGCAACTATGTTGAAAGACCAGGCCCAAGAGTTTTGATGGATTAAAGCACAACCTGTTATCTGTTTCACAATTCTGCGACAATGGTTTTAGTGTTGAGTTCTCGACAGAAAAATGCACAGTCAGAAATCGAGCTACTCAATAGATCTTGCTGATTGGTTCAAGAAAAGGAACGATATACACTGTTGATTGGAACAGTTGTCCAAGAAATGCATGCCTGATTGTTAAGAGTTCTAAGAGCTCCAGCTGGCTCTGGCACAAGAGGATGAGCCATCTGAACTTTAAGACTCTTAACAAGATAACAAGGATGTCCTTGGTAGAAGGTCTCCCGAATGAAGTATTCTCTAAGGATCAGACATGTGTCGCATGTCAGAAGGGAAAACAAGTAAAAGCTTCATTCAAAGGAATACCTTCCCCTCCATCCAGCAGAGTATTACAACTGCTCCATATGGATTTGTTTGGACCAGTTACACCTCTAAGTCTCAGTGGACGCAAATACACTCTGGTGGTCGTGGATGATTATTCCAATTTCACCTGGGTTATATTCTTGTACAATAAAAGTGAAACTACAACCAAACTATCCGAGCTGCTCAAGAAAATTTAGAATGAAAAGGGTCTCAGCATAATGAAAATCAGATCAGATAAAGGTACTGAATTCCTTAACCAGTTTATATCTGATTTTTGCTCTGAGTTTGGTATACAACATGAGACTTCAGTTGCAAGAACACCACAACAGAATGGCGTAGCAGAAAGAAGGAACAGAACACTCAAAGAAGCTGCACGCACTATGTTAGCTGAACATGCTACTCAAAGCCGCTTCTGGGCAGAAGCAATCAATACTGCTTGTCACACACAGAACAGATGATCTCTGACTAAGATTCACTTCAAAACACCCTATGAATTGTGGAAGGACAGAAAACCTCGTGTTTCTTACTTCCATGTTTTTGGGTGCAAGTGTTTCATACACAACAATGGGAAGAGTAAGCTGAAAACTTTTGATGCCAAAGCAGATGAGGGTATATTCTTAGGATATTCCTCAACCAGCAAGGCATTTAGGGTTTTCAAGAGACGAACCCTAGTTGTGGAAGAAATACCTCATGTGATCTTTAATGAGTCATCATCTGATCAAGAGAATTCTGCCTCAGAACAGATAGTACCAGATGCACCGGTAGCACCAGATGCACAGAAAATAAATCAGCTAAGGCTCAAAGGAAAGGAACTATTATACGTCACAGTATATGTTCCTAACTTTGACCTTGATGATTCACCAGGTCAGAAAGACCCTAAGGTATGCATAACTGTAGATGAAGAAGATGTTCCAGCTGAGACAGTCGCAACTGAACCTTCTAGTTCAAGGGGAACATCTGGTACTCAGACAAAAAATCAGTAAACTGAGATGATTCAAACATCTGCTGATATCTGTTCTGGTCAGATGAGTCCCATTCAAGTACCTTTTCTAACTTCTAGTGCAGAAAATGTAGCAGGTGATGAGGATGATGATCTTCCTGAAGATTCATCAACTCCAGAAGACACTTCTACTATAGCAGGTACATCTACTTCAGAAGGTACATCTGCTCCAGAGATCGCAACAGCTGCACCAAAATTATCTCTAAGGGATCATCCAACAAATCTGATAATTGGTGATCCAACTGGCAGAGTTAAGACTAGAAATCAAATTGGTGAGAGTGCAATGTATTGCTGCTATCTGTCTATGAAGGAACCTCTTACCGTTGAAGAAGCCTTATCTGATGCAAGTTGGATTTTGGCAATGCAAGAAGAATTAGAACAGTTTGAGAGGAATCAAGTTTGAGAACTTGTAGATAGACCAACTCACCAAGATGTGATTGGTACCAAGTGGGTATTCAAGAACAAGAAAGATGAGAACAATGTGATAACCAGAAATAAGGAAAGACTTGTTGCAAAGGGCTATTCATAATCAGAAGGGATTGATTATGATGAAACCTATGCACCAGTCGCTCGCCTAGAAGCCATTCGACAATTTCTGGCTTATGCTGCTCAACTGGGATTCATAGTCTATCAGATGGATGTAAAGAGTGCATTCTAAAATGGGGTACTAACGGAGGAAGTTTATGTTGAACAACCTCCAGTCTTTGAAATAAGCAACCAAGTGTTCCGTTTAAGAAATGCTCTTTATGGACTGAAACAAGCTCCTAGAGCTTGGTATGATACTGATAGGCCCGGTGTAAAACCCATGAAATGCGGAATAATCATGAAATGCATATAAAAAGAGGGGTGAAGGAATGGTGATTCCAGATTTTTGCTCTTTAAGCTTATGTGTTGATGTTTTGCTTATAATCGAATGCATATGACAATATAAGAACATAAAGCAGTAAACAACACTACAATGTATAGTGGTTCGGAGACTCAAGCTCCTACATCCACTCTCCCTGTTCCTAGGGAAATTCTTTCCAACTGGACTTATCACCCTCTCGGGTTTGCCTCTAGATATTTAACGAGCTCTCACTCAAACGGGACTTATCACCCTCCACGGGATTGCCTACAGATGTTTACCGAGTTCAGACTCCAACGGGACTTATCACCCTCACTCGAGATTGCCTATCCTCCCTTTTGGGATTGCTAGATGTTTATCGAGTTCACACTCACCTACAAACTTATCCGACCAACTGGTTTGGGTAAGGTTTGTTTGGTTTCCAACTATGGTGAGATTTTCCCTTACATTTGTTTAGCCTCAATGCTAAGGTTGGGAAAAACTCTCTAAGCTTAGGATACATCGTGGGTTGCTTAGATTGGGTTCTAGAGCACTCTTTGAATACATGCATGTATTTCTTGCTCAGTGTTCTATGGTGGGAATGCTAGATGATTTGGCTTGAAGGATGTTTCACTCATTTTTCCACACAGAATTATGAAGGAAGAACTTGTATTTATAGTGTGGATTTGAATGTTACCGTTGGATGGAGTCACATTCAAATCCATACTATTTCTCTTTTTTTTTGCGACTTTTCCAGTCTGGTTGTCTTCCTCTCGTTGGTCCACGTCGGTGATTCTAACAAATTTATATTCCTCAGATTCCTCGCCTTGGAATCATTCAGATTCTCGAGTCTCGGTGTCTTGATTCCATCGAGCCTTGGTCCATCGAGCCTTGGTCTATCTCGAGCCTTGGTGACTTCTCTTGGCGGACCTTATCGATCGAGCATATTGACTCTCAGCCGACCGAGTTCGATTCTTTCTGTCTTCGGACATCGACCTTTTCGAGCTAGCGATCATCGGCGGCGTTCGATTCTTAGTGAATATGACTTGAGATGACTTCTCTCCGATGACTTCTTTCTCGATTGGTATGTAGATTTACGGTTTTTCGATATCGATTTCTTCTGCGATCGATCGACTCACATGATCAGATCAAGATAACATCAGTCGACATATCGGTTTATACGCATCAGATTAGTACATCGAGTTAGCATATTAGGTTAGCATATCATTTAACACATCCGATATCAATCACGTCGATCTTGATCATCTGCTCATCTTCATATCTCGATCTCGATCCGCGTCGATCTCGTCGATCTCATCTCTTCCTCTTTCGATCTTCAAGTGTTTTTTCGATCGATTTTGGTTTAGCTCTTCCGATCACCATATCACTCATTTGTTCTTCCGATCATCGATCGACGTGCATTCTCGTCATCCGATCAGTTAAATCCGGTCATCCGATCTTCGATCACCGGGCTTAATTTTTTCTTCTTTCCGATTTTGCTTTTCACCATCATCAGTTAACTCCAGAACTCATCTTACTCATCTGATCTAGATCAGTCTCGTCTGCAGCCTCGTCTGATCTCGATCATCTACATCTGATTTCGTGAGTTCCCCCTCAATTTGTTCTCTCGTTCCCCCTCAACTTGTTATCTGTAAATCAGCTTCAACAACACAAGTTGATAATGTTTTGGCATAATTTATCAAAACTAAAATATCCAAACAATTTCCCCCTTTTTGATAATGACGCCAAAACATTAGAATATATGCATTTTTAAAGAAACGGGTTTTCTTTTAAAAAGATCAGTTCAGGTGGTTACTTTGAAATCAGTGAACCGTTTGAACATCTGCTCTGATACCAATTGATGGTATCAGATCAGAGACAGGTTTTGAAAATAGATCTGCTCAGGCGATCACATTGAAAAAGTAATCTTTTGAGCACCTGCTCTGATACCAATTGATAGGCCCGGTGTAAAACCCATGAAATGCGGAATAATCATGAAATGCATATAAAAACAGGGGTGAAGGAATGGTGATTCCAGATTTTTGCTCTTTAAGCTCATGTGCTGATGTTTTGCTTATAATCGAATGCATATGACAATATAAGAACATAAAGCAGTAAACAACACAACAATGTATAGTGGTTCGGAGACTCAAGCTCCTACATCCACTCTCCCTGTTCCTAGGGAAATTCCTTCCAACTGGACTTATCACCCTCTCGGGTTCGCCTCTAGATATTTAATGAGCTCTCACTCAAACGGGACTTATCACCCTCCACGGGATTGCCTACAGATGTTTACCGAGTTCAGACTCCAACGGGACTTATCACCCTCACTCGGGATTTCCTACCCTCCCTTTCGGGATTGCTAGATGTTTACCGAGTTCACACTCACCTACAAACTTATCCGACCAACTGGTTTGGGTAAGGTTTGTTTGGTTTCCAACTATGGTGAGATTTTCCCTTACATTTGTTTAGCCTCAATGCTAAGGTTGGGAAAATCTCTCTAAGCTTAGGATACATTGTGGGTTGCTTAGATTGGGTTCTAGAACACTCTTTGAATATATGCGTGTATTTCTTGCTCAGTGTTCTATGGTGGGAATGCTAGATGATTTGGCTTGAAGGATGTTTCACGCATTTTTCCACACAGAATTATGAAGGAAGAACTTGTATTTATAGTGTGGATTTGAATGTTACCGTTGGATGGAGTCACATTCAAATCCATACTATTCTGTAGCTTTTTACAGCTTTTCCAGGCTTGTTGTCTTCCTCTCGTTGGTCCACGTCAGCTGATTCTAGCGCCTATATTCCTCAGATTCCTCGCCTTGGAATCATTCAGGATTCTCTGAGTCTCAGTGTCTTCAGTTCCATCTGAGCCTTCAGGTCTATCTGAGCCTTCAGCTGACTTCTCTTCAGCGGACATTGTATGATCAGGCATACTGACACTCAGGCTGACTGAGTTCAGTTCTTCTGTCTTCAGACATCCTGACCCTCAGGTCACTAGCACTCAGGCTAACTGATCATCAGCAGCGTTCTGATTCTCAGTGAATATGACTTCAGATGACTTCTCTTCTGATGACTTCTTTCCTGATCTGGTATGCAGATTTCTGGTTTTCTGATATCTGATTTCTTCTCGCCTGATCTGATCAGCTCACATGATCAGATCAGTATAGAATCAGGTCAGCATATCAGTTTATCTGCATCAGATTAGTACATTAGGTTAGCATATTAGGTTAGCATATTAGGTTAGCATATCAGTTTAGCAAATCTCATATCAATCACGTCTGATCTTGATCATCTGCTCATCTTCATATCTGATCTCGATCACGTCTGATCTCGATCAGTCTCATCTGCTCCTCTTCTGATCTTCAAGTCTGTTTCTTTCTGATCAACTTGCTTAGCTCTTCTGATCACCATATCAGCTCGACTGTTCTTCTGATCATCTGATCAGGTCTGTTCTGGTCATCTGATCTTCTGATCAGCTGGCTTAGCTTTTCTTCTCTTCTGATTTTCCTCAGCTCATCTATTAACTCCGAAACTCATCTTACTCATCTGATCTCGATCAGTCTCGTCTACAGCCTCGTCTGATCTCGATCATCTACGTCTGATTTCGTGAGTTCCCCCTCAATTTGTTCTCTCGTTCCCCCTCAACTTGTTATCTGTAAATCAGCTTCAACAACACAAGTTGATAATGTTTTGGAATAATTTATCAAAAATAAAATATCCCAACAATTTCCCCCTTTTTGATAATGACGCCAAAACATTAGAATATATGCATTTTTAAAGAAACTGGTTTTCTTTTAAAAAGATCAGTTCAGGTGGTTACTTTGAAATCAATGAACCGTTTGAACATCTGCTCTGATACCAATTGATGGTATCAGATCAGAGACAGGTTTTGAAAATAGATCTGCTCAGGCGATCACATTGAAAAAGTAATCTTTTGAGCACCTGCTCTGATACCAATTGATAGGCCCGGTGTAAAACCCATGAAATGCAGAATAATCATGAAATGCATATAAAAATAGGGGTGAAGGAATGATGATTCCAGATTTTTGCTCTTTAAGCTTATGTGTTGATGTTTTGCTTATAATCGAATGCATATGACAATATAAGAACATAAAGCAGTAAACAACACAACAATGTATAGTGGTTCGGAGACTCAAACTCCTACATCCACTCTCCCTGTTCCTAGGGAAATTCCTTCCAACTGGACTTATCACCCTCTCGGGTTCGCCCCTAGATATTTAACGAGCTCTCACTCAAACGAGACTTATCACCCTCCAGGGGATTGCCTACAGATGTTTACCGAGTTCAGACTCCAACGGGACTTATCACCCTCACTTAGGATTGCCTACACTCCCTTTCGGGATTGCTAGATGTTTACCGAGTTCACACTCACCTACAAACTTATCCGACCAACTGGTTTGGGTAAGGTTTGTTTGGTTTCCAACTATGGTGAGATTTTCCCTTACATTTGTTTAGCCTCAATGCTAAGGTTGGGAAAATCTCTCTAAGCTTAGGATACATCGTGGGTTGCTTAAATTGGGTTCTAGAACACTCTTTGAATATATGCGTGTATTTCTTGCTCAGTGTTCTATGGTGGGAATGCTAGATGATTTGGCTGGAAGGATGTTTCACGATTTTTCCACGTAATTATGAAGGAAGAACTTGTATTTATAGTGTGGATTTGAATGTTACCGTTGGATGGAGTCACATTCAAATCCATACTATTCTCGTAGCTTTTTGCGGCTTTTCCAGTCGGGTTGTCTTTCCTCGTTGGTCCACGTCACCGATTCTAACGGCTATAATCCTCGTGATTCCTCGCCTTGGAATCATTCAGATTCTCGAGTCTCGGTGTCTTGAGTTCCATCCGAGCCTTCAGTCTATCGAGCCTTCAGTCTATCGAGCCTTGGTGACTTCTCTCACGGACCTTATTCGTCGCATATCTTGACACTCAGGTGATCGAGTTCATTCTTCGTCTTGGACATCGACCCTCAAGTCACTAAGATTCGAAGCTAACTTGATCATCGCCAGCGTTTCGATTCTCGGTGAATATGATGACGGATGACTTCTCTTCCGATGACTTCTTTCCCGATCCGGTATCAGTTTCGGTTTCGATATCGATTTCTTCTCGCCAGATCCGATCATTTCACATGATCGATCAAGATAGCATCGGTCGAGATATCGGTTTATCTGCATCAGATTAGTACATCGGGTTAACATATTAGGTTAGCATATCGGTTTAGCACATCCGATATCAATCACGTCGATCTTGATCATCCGCTCATCTTCATATCGATCTCGATCACGTCCGATCTCGTCGGTCTCATCCTTTCCTCTTCCGATCTTCAAGTCTGTTTTTTTCGATCGGCTTGCTTTTGCTCTTCCGATCACCATATCGCTCGACCGTTCTTCCGATCATCCGATCAGTCATTTTTCGGTCATCCGATCGGTCATCCGGTCATCCGATCTTTCCGATCGGTGGCTTAGCTTTTTTTCTTCTTCGATTTTGCTCAACTCATCGCTTAACTCGGAACTCATCTTACTCATCCGATCTCGTTCGGTCTCGCTCGACCTACCTCGCCTCGATCTCGATCATCTTCGCCTAATTTCGTGAGTTCCCCCTCAATTTGTTCTCTCGTTCCCCCTCAACTTGTTATCTGTAAATCAGCTTCAACAACACAAGTTGATAATGTTTTGGCATAATTTATCAAAACTAAAATATCCCAACAAATACACTTTCTCAGTTCTTGGTAGAGAATGGATTTACTAAGGGCTTGATTGATAGGACCTTGTTTAGGATAGAAGATGGAGAAGACATTCTCATGGTTCAGATCTATGTGGACGACATTATATTTGGTTCTCCCAATCAGAAGCTCTGTGAGAAATTCAGCAAACTGATGCAAGGGAAATTTGAGATGTCCATGATGGGTCAGATGAGCTATTTTCTGGGTCTACAGGTCAAGCAAGCTCACACTGGGATCTTCATCTATCAGGCTAAGTACACAAGGAATTTGTTGACTAAGTATGGAGTTCAGAATTGTAAGGAAGTCAAAATTCCAATTTTAACTGCATTCAAGATGGATCCAGATGAATGTGGTAAGAAGACTAATCAGAAAGAGTATAGGGCTTTGATTGGATCTTTACTATACCTGACTGCAAGCAGACCAGATATAACATTTGCAGTATGTGTATGTGCCAGATTTCAGGCAAATCTCAAACAAAGCCACCTTGAAGCAGCTAAGCGGATTCTTAAGTATCTGAAGGGTACTGTAAACTTAGGTTAATGGTATCCAGTAGATGATAATTTAGAGCTTAATGGGTACTCTGATTCTGATTATGGTGGATACATGATAGATAGGAAATCCACATCAGGAACATGTCAGTTTCTGGGAAACAAACTGATCTCGTGGTTTTCTAAGAAGCAAACGTCTGTTGCCACATCTACTACTGAAGCAGAATATATGGCTGCAGGTAGCTGTTGCTCCCAACTGCTCTGGCTTTGTCAGCAGCCGAGGGATTACAACATAACTGCTACCAATGTACCTATCTTCTGTGACAGTAATAGTGCAATTGCTATCACGGAGAACCCCGTTCTGCAAACAAGATGCAAGCACATGGACATCAGACATCACTTCATAAGAGACCATGCAGAAAAAGGGAACATCAGAATGGAAAAGATCCATACTGATAAGCAAAGAGCTGACATCTTAACCAAGCCTCTAGCTGAAGTCAGATTTAGAGAATTATGCAACGAGCTAGGTCTACTGGATTTTAGGAGATGCAGCCCCAGAGTATTTTGGTGGTCTGATCTCAAACACCAGTTGGTTAAGAGACTAACCAGATAGAATCAGTTGAGTAAGGAACCTCAACTGATCAGAAAAATCAGTTAGGCACTGATCAGATAAAGGATATTAGATTAAGGGGGAACTAAGCAAAAATCGCATAATGAAATCAAATCAACACAACAATGGAATTAAGAGAGAATTTCATTGATAAAGACCCGGAGGTCGAAACTTTTCATTACAATAGACCCGGAGGTCGAAAGAAAAATCCTAAACCCTAAACCCTAAAACCGATGAGCCTTCTCACTTTAAATGAACACAAGTGTCATACTGCGGTGCAAAACATATAAGGGATTGAAAAAGGGCGACTTGGCTTGATCAAGTTCGCATATACAATACTAAATCCATATTACATGTTAGAAATTGCTCATCGATGTTAACCACGTCATCTCGATGGGAACACAAGGCATAGATGACCACCTCCTGATAAAGGCGAGAAATCCGCAATTAGGGTGGCAGTGAAGCTTAGCAATGGCCGTTTGGTCATCTTCCGATGAAGAAGAGATCAGAAACAAGGGAAACATAGGGATGGACTTAGAACCGGAGGTCATTTGAGTAGAATAGAAGAAGCCTATTGGCGGAGGACTTGCCGGAATCAAGGACTCACCAGAATTTCTCATGTGCAAACTTGAGAACGAAAGTTGATGAATGTTTGTCTAAACTCAGTTCTATTTATAGAGGATAAGCGGGGGTGGAAATGCAATTTTTAAAAATTTGAGACCCCTCTCAAAAAAATTGACGTCACAAAGTGACAGACCATCATTGCGGGTATATCACATCACGCCGATTCAGGAAATCGAGGCGACCGTTCGACTCCCCAAGAATTAGGTTTTGACGGGAGCACACTCCAAGACCCGGATAGGATCAGATTGGCTCAACAGAAATCTGATCAACAGATTGGATCGGATTGGTTCAACAGAAATCTGATCAGCTAAGTTGGACATTGTTGGGAAAACTTGCTAAGGTATAGGCTACACGGTAAGATCAACAAGTCAGAAGAGTTGGATCAGATACAACAGGTAAGATGGTCAGATGAAAAGAGAACTTCATCTGATCAGAAGAGATCAATTGAGAAATGATCAGAAAGGAAGGTCAGATGAAGGGGGAAGTTCATCTGATCAGAAAAGATCAGTAGAGTACTGATTTGAGCAGAACAGACGGTGGGAAAATACTAAGGTTTAGAGGATATATTAGGTTCAACATTTTGGAAATCAGAAAAGAGGGACAAGAATCTACATTTGTGGTAATTGGCTGATTACAATATCAGTCAATCAGATACGTTTTTCTGATCCCTTTACTGTTTTATGTTTTCTTTATTTGTTTATTCTTATCTCCTTAATGCGTATGATGTCACTCTGTCTTTCATTAAATGCGGACGCGAGAATTTTGTATTAAATGCATTTATCATGATTTTCTAAATCCAAAAGCTGCGGCCTACAATTTTTCTAAGCCGCACGATGTCTACTTTAACAAACCGCCTAATCTCAACCGTAGATTATGATTGGACGCCTTTTTGGATTCCCAGTTTTAAAATGATTGTGTTTCCCTCTCGTTTATAATTCCAAAAACCCTCCCACTCCACCATTTTCACAAAACTCACAAACCTCAAATTTTCTCTCTGCAACAATTATCTTCTCGCTTTAAAACATCTCTGCAAATTCCAAAACGTTTACTTGCTCATCTTTTTCCAGATCTAACTGGTAATTTAAATTTGGTCTTAGATATGCTATTATTTGCTATTGATATGGTTTTGTATATGTATGTGTGTTTTATGCGAATATTCGATAGAAATTGAGAATTTTGTGTTTATTTGCAGAAATAGCACCCAAAGTTAGACATGTTGCAGAGACCGCACATTCCTCTTCGCAAAATTCTCCGGAACCTGAAGATCCAATATTCAGGAATTTTGCCGAAGACATTGTTGAGGATAGTGTGTCGATTTCAAGACGACAACGGATCCAGAATCCCTAGAAATTTTAAAGCTACTACAGAACAATAGCCTCAAAACCTATTGCTCAGCGAGTGCCGATTCGATTATTCTGGATGGGTCTCTTGAATTTCTTTATAATTTAAGAGACCACCACGGTGTGTTGTACTCAGAGGTCCAAGGTGAACGGCTGGAAGTCACCGATGCAGACATGTTTCGAATCTTTCATTTGCCGTCACCGGAGGATGGGATTATGCCAGATGTCTACAGGGCGGCTGAAGGAAATGATGTAATTAGAAACCTTCTACGACCTGCCGATTCACATCACACCAAGGGTTTCAAGAAACCTATGTTGAGGAGGAAATATCGATTGTTGTTCGATATTGTCCAGAAAGTGATAGCTGGAATTTGTTACAGCCTGGATGCCATAACCCTAGAGAAGGCCAGAATAATGAATGCCAAAATCAACAAGGCAGAGATTGATTGGCTAGGGTTTCTGAAAAGGAGGTTGCTGGAGGAGTCCGCAAAGTTTGTATCCAAAGGTGGAAAGATTGTTCTGGCTGCCAAAATCACAATGTTACTTAAGGTAACATTGATTCTGATTGATATGATGAAGGATAGGGAATGGAGTGAGGATGAGATGTTTCCCTACGTGCTGACCACAAAAGAATGCTTATATCAGACAAGGCAATTCCTGGCCTTGCTGATGATGATGAAGAGGCAGCTGTGAAACCAGCTGTGGAGGTCAGGAAGAAAGGAGCAGTAGAATAGAAGAAGAAAACTGCTGCCAGGAAACCAGAAAAGGGGATCTCTATCAGGGAACCACCAGTCAAGATAGCAAAACCAGCTGCGAGTGTTCGAGTTGCTGGAAAAGGGAAGTCCAAGGGATTTCAGATATTGGACGAATCATCTGATTCTGATGCGGACAATGTGCCCATCAGCAGACTTCCCAAGAAGAGGACAGGTCAAGGATCGAGGTCTACTGGTGCACCAATGTTTTCTCACTCTGAGACACAGCAGCAGACCACATCAGCTGCATCAGATCAGCCAATCTCATCTCCTCAAATTCCGATTGCTGATCCAGATCCGTTGACTATGATCACTTTCTCCAGACCAGCTTCTCCTGAAGCTGAAGCTGAAGTTGAAGCTGCACCTGCATCTACACCAGCACCTGCACCAGCACCTGCACATGCTCCGATCTCTTTCACAGAGAAGATTATTCGCAGGAGGCTGGAGAAACTGCTTTCAGAGAAATATCCAGAATTGGAGGTAAAGCCAGAGGCACGGACTGCTGTTCTTGATGTTGTCGCCTGGCGAGACATCCGCTTGAAAAGGTTTGAAGACTTTGGAACTGTGCTTGAACAGAAGGGTGGCATTCGCCCATTCCTGGAATACGAACTTGAGATGAGGAAGATAGCTGAGGTGGAGATTGCCATAGATCTGATCTCTGATGATGTAGTGGTTGGGCTGATAACCAGGAAATTGGGAATGCCGGACACTCCATTACACAGGGAGATCACTCAAAAAATGGTTATGTACAGCAGAACAATGCAGCAAAGGAGATAGTTTGAAGAAGAAGTTGAGGCTGGAAGGCCGATTGAGGTGGAAGAAGTTTTTGAACAAATGGCTGACACGGAGCAAACTGCTAAAGAGATGGTTATCATTGAAGAACCAGAAGAAGTTGAGGCAGTCACCGATGAAGCAGATGTGGGAGACGCGGCAGAGACCCCATCAGCTGAGGCACAAGTAGCCGAGGAGTTAGTCGATCTGACTGCTGAAGAAAGTCCAGCGCGCGAAGCTGATGTTGAGGGACCTTCTTCTTCAGCGGGTCAACTGGTACTCCACATTTTGAGGAGAATCTGATGAAGCACATCAAGACATCCTTCAGGGCTAATATTGCTAAGATGTTCAGAGACGATGTCAGCTTCTTTGTACCAGCTCAGATCGAGAAAGCCATCAGATCAGAGAGAGAGCGCATCTCAGAGCACTGCGCCAGAATTGCAGATGATGTCAGGGACACAACAGCTGACAAATTGCTTGAGATGACACAAAAGATGGCGGAGATCGAGCAGAACAGATCCCAACAGTTTACGCTGATGATGAACGAACAGATGGTCAGAATGACCAAGCTGTATGAGGATCTGGCTGCTGCACAGCACAAGGTAAATTCTACAGCAGATAAGCTTGATAGCCTTTTTGACAGAGTTAGCAACGTGGTAAACAAATCAGAAGAATCGATGCTAACTGCTGTTGCCCAAGTTCAACCTGCTGCTGAAGCTGAATCCCCAGCCCTTAAAAATCTTCAACAAGACTTATCGTCAAAGATTACCAATCTAAGTGCTGAACTCAAGGGCCTTTTTGAAGGAACCAAAAAGGGGGAAGAAGCTAAGGATGCTGATATTCAGGGAAGGATGAACCAGGTTGAGAACTATGTGGCGGGCATCCAGATCACATTGGACAAAAAGAGACTAAGGAAAGATGCCCAAGTTGCTGCTGAGTTGGAGAAAGCTGAGCTGATCGAATCTTTAACTGAATTAGACGAACCAGCAAGAAAGAAAGGCAAGAAAGTCATGGTTGCCAAAAAGAAGAAGAGCTGAAGAAAGCAGAGGCTGAGAGGAAAAGAAGAAGGGAAGAAGCAGCACAGCTTGACAAAGCCTATCGGTTGAAGAAGAAGAAAGGCTTTGTGGCAGGAGAAGGAGAAGGATCGCACTATGTTGAGCCAATCCTAGATGCTGATGTTGATCTAATAGTGCGAGCTCGTCCAGACCTGCAAGGAACTTGGAAGATAATCAAAGGAGAATGGTACATTTCATCTTACATCAACCAAGTCATCCCAACTGAAACTGACAAGGATGACATGTTCAGAGACTGGTTGAGTAACAAACATCCAGAATTCTTTGTCGAGCTGATGAGGTAGGCGAAAATGCTGAGCAGCACACCGGTCGCACCAGACATTGAGGTGATGGACTACAAGAAGACTCTGTACGACAAATTGGACAAGATTGCTTTTAATGACACTCTTAACAGATGCCTTGAACAAGATGACATCACTGATGAAGACAAGGTTGCTCAGATAAAGACAAGATTGTTCAACTTCTGTGAAGTTCCTTTGGAGGAGAGATACTGAATTAGAAGACTTATTTTGTAAGATCAGGATAGGTATATTTCACTTTGTACTTGTAATTTTGACACGCTATCAATGAAATATCCTATTTCTCTGATCTTAAGACAAACTCTCATTGTCTTCTGATGAATTGTCTCTTTTATTTATACTGCTATATTTATGTTCAACATCCTTTCTGATTAAGTTTTGGTTCCATCAACAAGGGGGAAATTGTTTGGAAATTTGGGGTTTTGATGGAAGTTCCAAAACAGTTGTAATAGGACCAGTCGAACCTGTTAGTCGACTGATGAATATATAGGAAACCAGCTGAACATGTTAGACAGCTAATGATTTAGATTAGGTCACCTATTGAGGGGGAACTCAATATATGAAGATCAAAAGTGAAGTTCAGGATCAAGATCAGAAGTGAAGATCAGACTCAAGATTAGAAGAGAAGATCAGAAGGAAGACATGAATCACATCAGAAGACCTACTCTATGAAGACATCAGTAGAGTCGACAAGTTGCAGCTAAGACAACCTTATCAGATGACTCAAGACTACTGATCTGATGGATAACAGATCAGTAGAGGCCAAGAAAGAACCACGATACGTATTTCTTCTTATCCTTAAAGCATACGATGTTTCTCAGACTCGAAGTATACTTAAGTCAAAGCTTTTCTAAGATGCCGAATAAGTGTACTTGTTTAGCCACTTAGAAAGAGACACATATGTACGGTTCTGAAGATTGCAGGATTTGGCGTATCAAGCCAAACGACTTGAAAGGACAATATTGCACGAAGACTGCATGGCCTTTCTGCGCACATCAAGTCAAGCCTGCAAGCCTACCTAAAATAGACCTAAGTTCGAATTTCTCTCCAACGGCTAATTCGAACTCGGGTCTATAAGTATGGGATCAAGCCTTCAGAGTAAGGTTACGGAAATTATTCACAAGCAAAAAGCTCTCAAGATTTCCGCAAGAAGAACACTATCTCAAGATTATTTCCTAATTGTTCATCCCTTAAGTTCTTAGCAGAATACTTATCCTCTAGCTCTTGGCTACTTAGAAGATAGGATAGTATTCCAGTTGGAACAAAATAATTCTTACCCAAACACTGTTAGGTTAAGTTTGTTATAGCAAGATTTCTATCTAGGGTTTCTAGATTAGATTTCTTGGATTGGTTGAGTGTGAACTCGTTAAATATCTGTTGGTTGTACTGTATTGGACTAACATAATAAACTAAGTCCAAGTTAGTTAAGTTGGTGCCCCTACTGATAGGGAAGAGTGGACGTAGGACAAGTTGTCTGAACCACTATAAATCTGTGTATATCTATCTTGCTTTACACATCTGCACACAACTTGTTATCTGCATGCATATTCTGTACCAGGATTAGACTAACATCAAGCTACTGATCTGATCAGATTAACACTTTAGTTATCTGATTCAAACCAGACTGGTCAGAATCTTTTGTTGAGTAAAACTAGTTTTCGCATGGGTTAACTAATCTTCCGCACCATCAGTTAAACTGATAGATGCCAAACTGATCTGCCTGTAAGATCAATAAGTCGGATATCAGTCCAAACTGATCCACTTCGCATTCTGATCAGATAAACGTGCAAATCACATATGATCCACGAAAAGTTTTTGAAGTCTATTCACCCCTCCTCTCTAGACTTCAACCCTCACTGAAACCCGTTCGAGACCTACAGAGCTGACCTGATCAGTCCAAGCTGATCAGTCTACCTGATTGAGTCTTCTGACATAGGTTGTCTTAGCACAACGTGCAGACTCTTCTTCACTATTTCTGATGTAGGTCTTCTGGTCTTCTCCCTGGTGATCTTCTGATCTTCTTGACTAAACCTTTACATATTGAGTTCCCCCTCAATATGTGACCCATCTTGTTACATCAACTGTCTATACATCTCAGTTGGTAATCCTAATTTGATATCTACTTCATCAGTCAGCTAACGGGTCTGTCTGGTTCTATTACAATCTATTTTGGAACTTCCATCAAAACTATAAATTTCCCAACAATTCCCCTTTTTGATGGAACCAAAACAATACATCAGAAAAATGGATAATCAGAAAAAGTAAGAACACGAGACAAAAAAAATCAGAAGACATTGAGATGATGTCTTAGGATCAGAAAACAAGTAACTCATTTCATTGATGGATTTATATCTTACAAGTACATAAATTATTTGAAAAATATTACCTAACTTCTGCCTAAGATCTGATCTTCTGTTTACTTCTTATCTCTCATGCCTTCAGGAACTTGAAATATGTCGTACATTCTCTTAAGTACTTCCTTCTGGCGATCTTCCTCAATTATGTTTCCTCTTTCCAGTGCATCAATATCAGCTTTTCTAGAGGCAACTGGATCGTATTTGTTCCTTTTCAGAAGAGGCATCAGAAATTCATATCTGGGTGCAGAAGGTCTTTTATACATAATCTGACCTTCTCTGATGACCTCTTCATAGAAAGCTGGATATTTCGCTTCAATCCAGTCCAGAAAGATCTCGTTGAATAGCATGTCATCTTTCTCTTCTGGAACTCCCTGTATCATGAAGATATCACATAATTAGTCAGTCTTTATAACCCTACATGGTTCGCGAAGATCTTCCCTACAGATAAGTACATCATCCATGCTGGCAGGAAGGGCACGTTCAATCCATTTCTCATCAACTTCAACTCCGGTCACAACAGTCTTTTTCTTCTGCTTTCTTCTGAAGGCTCTGTCAAGACCTCCAGCCTCACGTAGCTTATTCCTTTTGATAGCATCTTCTATGACATTTCTTCGATTGACCTGATCCTGTTGTTCTTTGATCTGCTCAAATGAGAGTAGCAGTTCAGACCTGGTCACTACTGTCTTCCTCTTGACTTCTTTAGCTTGCTTTCCTTTCTGCACCTTCTTTCTCTCATCAACTGTTTCTGCTGACTCAGAAGTGAATTCCTCTTCTAGCTTCCTGGCTAACTCCAGATTTTTTGCTTCTTCTTCTGTTTATAGCTGTTTTTGAATAGTTGAGGAGAAGTCCTCAATACTGTCGACTCGTGAAGTCAAATCCACCATGGCAGCTTTTTGTTCAGAGATGGCTTTGTCTTGAAGATCAAGCTGCTTAGTGTGCTCTTCAATCGTTGAAAACAGGAGTAGGTGATCTGGGGTAATGAGTGGGTTCATGGCCTTTGAAAAGAGAACACAGATGAGCTGAGTCAGAAGGTTCAGAATCATCTTGAGCTTCTTCTGGTTGTTCTCCAGCTTGCCCACCGGTCTCCATCTGACCAATTTCTTCCACAATCACCAGCTCTTGCTCCGTACCAACCGTTCGTTCAGAACTCACAACGGTCTCCTCACCAGCTTGCTCGATCAGCAATTCTCCACCAGATTCCATTATCTCAACATCACAGTCTTCATCCTGAAGACCTCCAAATGGCATACCAACCTTCTTCGGCAGCATTGCGGTGAGCTTTTTCTGGCGTTTCTCACTCACATCTTCAGCTGTCCTAGTTGGTTTTTTGGCCAACTGCTTCCTCTTGAAAACCCTAGTCTTGGGTTGACCTTGTGCCTCAGACTGCAGATGAGGCCAGAGCCTTGTCCTTCTTACTTTTTGGCACATAGGGAGTTAGGTTGTCATCCCATTGACCAGACAATTCTTCATCCTTGTGCAGTAGGGCTTTGAATTTCTCCTGATATGGCTTCCTTCCAGCCTCAGACCATGGATAATTTGGCATCTTATCTGCAAGAATCATCGAAACCTTGTGAATGTTACAGATGTTCTTGGACAACACCACTTGATTCTTCTCATTCACCACAAATTTAGAGGTTTCTTGCAGCAGTCGATTCTTGAATAGCCCCATCCAATTCATGTCGGGAGCTTTCTCAATAATGGCAGTCATGACATGCTGCTTCTGTTGTGTCAGTGCATCTGGCCTGAAAGCAATCCCCAGAATTACCCTTGACACGATTTCAAAGAGCAATCTTTACTTCCTCTTCAGGTAGGGAACCTTGACATTGGTTATGTTTGTAATGTTCTCCAGCTCGAGCAGCACCTTCTATAAGTATTCCTTGTCTGACATCCCCGTGGTGAACTCATCTGGATAATTCCGTCCAGTGGGTAAGCCAAATATCTGTCCAAGGTCGTCGTTGGTGACATTGATTCTGTTCCCTCCGACAAACGAGTATAACTCTTTGTTCTCAGTATCTTTCAACTTCCTCAAAAATTCCAGAGACTCTATGATATACACACTACTCAAGTGCCAGAAGCAAAACTGTTCAAGTCCGCATGCCCTAAGACAATCCAAAATTTCCTTCGATTCCGGATCGTTGGTTGTGTTGAATATGACATACTTTTCATCAATTACTTGTTTAACCATCGAAGAATAGTCACAGTTCTCAGTGGATGTCTTAGAAGTTGCCATTTCTGTAATCGCATAAATACTCAAAATTAGGACTATGAAAGTTCACATACATATAAGCAATTCTAAGCGTGAAATAGCAATATGCGAAACATTCAACTGAGTATTTATTCCAAATAAGCATATTGATCAAATTATGCATATAAAAATATCAACATACAATTCAGTTCAATCTCATACATAAAAGAACAATACACACAAAACTTATAACCCTAGCATATGAATGTTCGAAACATTTAGGAAGAATTACCAAAGTAAGCAATTTGGAGTTTGAAAAATTTGTCGATTGAATCACTTTTTGAATCGGAAGATTTTGGTAAAATTTTGTAGTCTGAGAATTTGGAGATAGGTAGATGAAAAGTTTTTCTCAAACTAGTGTTAGGGTTTAAATAGATAGGAGGGAAATTTTTTTGATCCGTGTTTAAAACAGATGGTCAAGATTAATCGGTTGAAAAGTTATTTGATCGTGCGGTTGAGGATTAAGGGGCTGCAGACTTTTGGACTTAAAAACTGTTTGGACTAGAAAAAATTGACTAGTTAAACAATGAATTTGTGTATAATTGAGTTAAGTATTGAATGTGAAAAACAAGGAAAACACGAAGAATTTGTGACCCGGTTAGTCTTTTGAATCAGACTACGTCCGGGGGCTCCAAGCCAGGTATGAATGTATATTATTTATGCCTAGAATGCTAAGATGTTCCACACTTTTTCATGTGACATCTTAGGTCTATTTATACTTGCTATTCCGCCTTGTAGGCTAGATTTTACATAAGGAAAACTACACTCTTCACGCCTTCAATCTCGCAAGTCGCCTGTCCCTATGGCTTGATTGGAGATCGCCTCTTTAATGGGAGCGGATTGGGGAATGGAATTTCCTGTGGATTGATCGGCTTATCGGACGACATTCTTGATTTAGCTTTTAAGTGTCTTTAATACCATTCAAGTCGTGTTCCGACTTGAAAGGTATTGGCTTGTCGCCAATGTGCGGCTTTCGATCTCTAAATGAGGTCATCATACGAGTTGCTCTCTTCTGCAACTTGGGGGTCTTTATTCCAAAGATTATCTCTTTTTGGTTGTGCATTGATGTAGGCCAGCTCCTTTCTTATGTACTTATAGAATACGATGGAAGTGGTTTATTTCATGCAACAACAATTGCCCCTCAAGTCGAGGTCGCATGTTTGTTTACTGGGGCATCGACTTGACTCTATGATCGGCATGGACTATGACTTCTTGCCCTGAGTATCCAAAAAGTCACCTCAAAATTACAGAAAGGCGTATCTGATTTCCTCGATTTTCGGAGATTTGAAATGATGGCCTGCCAGGCCGCTGACATGAGGTGCTGCTGGAAAAACTAATAGATTCCACGGTGACCCCCACGCGTTAACTCTGCGACTTTGATTGCCGGTAGAGGCTTGATTTATGGTTTATTTACATTTTGGTCCTTCCCTTCCTTTTATTAATAAGCGGGGAATTAGGTTTTCAAAATTCATTTATTCCCCCACCGAGAGTTCGAGCAATTTCAAAATTCATCCTCTTCTTCAACAAAACGTCTGGATTTTGCTTGCTTCTCCCGTTCTTCATCAGGTAACATACTCTTCAGTCTCTTACTTTTACACGATGGAAACTGATTTCCCCGGTTCAAGCTCTGCCCTGCAACCCACGATGATTGCTTCATCCTCTGAGGATGATATTCTGATCGCCCATGGCCACCGTCTGGTTTTTGGCTCCACCGCAGGGGAATGGCGGTGAAAGCTCGTCGGCCCGTCCAGTGGGTGCCGGGAGAGAAGACGATGTGAAGGATGAACCGGTAGATGATCAGTTTCTGGAAGAATTGGATGAAATTGCTCATCTCCCACCGTTGGATTTACCACTTCAAACTTCCGATCCTCCAAGGCAATCGACGGCCGCTGGTTCCTCTGCCCCTGTTAGGGATTTCGGGGCCTATGAAAAGATTTTTGATTATGAGATGTACCATAGTATTGCCCCATACAAACGACCTGAATGCCAGTATCGCGAGTCGGTACCCTTGGAGTTCGCCGCATCCGAACGGCGATTCAGGTCGGTGTTGTCTGATTGTTATGTGCGGGCTCTCTGTCGTACATACAAGGTTCCACGGGATGTACATTTTTATGCACCAACTTCTGATGAAAGTGCCGATCAGCCTCCCCAGGGCATGATTGCGGTGAATCGGCCGACCATGGATGTTGGTATTTGTTTCCCACTTCATCCGGCTATCTCGCATCTGCTGGCCGGTTGGAACCTGAGCCTTGCTCAAATCACTCCAAACGGTTGGAGCTACATCATTTTGACTATGATCGTATTGGGACTGGCCGGCTTGAAAAGGATGCCTACCCCGGGGGAGATTGGTTATGTGATGTCGCCTATTGCTCAAGCAGGGAGATGTCACACCGTGTGACTTCACAAGGGCAAAGAGCTTGTTAGTGGTATCCCCAACAAAGTTGATGGATGGCGCGAGAAGTGGTGGTTTGTTGGAGGGGCCTGGGAATCAGTTCCACCGACCAGCACGTTATCAATTCGAGTCCCTACGGATTATGCAATCCGTGTGGAGAATGGTATATTTTTTGTGCTTTTCCTTTTCCACTCGTACTGATCTAATTCTATTCTTGTCTTGCAGTGTTTACGCCCCGGACATCCGACCTTTACTGGGATTTCAATGAGGTATTCAAAACAGCTCGAGGTATCCCTGCGAGCTGGTGTGAAGTCAAGTCGTTGAACACCGAGCTCAATCGATTGTCGGCAGGATTGTACACATACCCCCACCATCTGCGTATCCCTTGTAAGTTTCTGGGGAACATCTTCTGGTAGTAGTTATCTTCATGAGGTTATGTTACGATTTTTTAATATGATTGCTCTTGTAGATCCCGAGCTCCCGATCTATCGTCGCGAACCTTCTGCTGCTGAGATGGCGTCCAGGTTGAAGTCGGTTCTCAGCTCGATGAGATGCTAGCAAAGTTCGGGTCCCCCCTCTCGGCTCTCCGATCCAGACCCCGATTCCCGCCGCTTATAAGGGGAAGAAAAAGAAAATCATTGAATCTGCCCCGCCGGCTGGGGATCGCCCCCATAAGCGGGTTCGAGAGGACACGAGCTCCCACCGGTCTCAACGGGAGACCAGAGGAGTCACCACAATCTCCACTCCTCCTCCTACATTGACTATGCCTGGAGGTCGGCATCCTGATGACGATTTGTGGCTTGGATGGGATGCTGAGTTGGTGAAGAAGTAAGCTTCTGCACTGGTCTTGTGTAATATGTTTGTGTTTATAATTCTAAAACATTCCTTTTCATTGATTGTAGCTCGGAGTTGACCCCCCACAAGTTCTCGGCAGAAGCATTGAGCTTTCTGAGGTCCCCGCTTCCTTCCTTTGAAGGTATTCTGGATGATTGGCCCAACTACCTGTCGAGGACATTCAACAATGTCCCTCGAGTGTGGACGCAGGATCTCCACTCTTCCGCCCGCCGCCAGAAAGTCACGGGTAACTTGTACTCGTCGCTCGTGCATACCCTGAGGGGGGCCCTATTTCTAAAGAAGGCCTGTGCTCAATCCGAGTTGGAGCTCGGTAAATTAGAGATGGCTCGGACGACGATGTCCGACCAGACGAGGACCATTCTGGCTGCTCACGAGCAGCAAAAGAAACTGGAGGTCGAAAAGTCCAATCTGGCCAAGAGGGTTCAGGAGCTCGAGGAGCAGCTGAAGGGTGCCGAGGGCACGTTGGCGGCGGAGAGGGAGATTGTGGCCCGTCTGAAGGAGGATCAGAGTAGCAAAGATTCGGAGATCAGGGATAGGATGGCTGCCGAGGAGGAGTTCTTCACACAGACCGAAGAGCAAAATGCTAATTTTGCTTTTATCTGCGCAATGGCCAGGGCCATCAGGGCTGTTCATAGGAAGAACCCTGAAGCCGATTTCTCCGACCTCATCTCTGAACTGGCCGACTATGTCAGAGCATTCCCGCTTGATCCCGACGTCGTGCTTGAAATCAAGGATTTAGAGGGACTTGGCATCGACCTGTCCTTCTTTCCTAACTAGAGTCGGATCGTGCTCCCCATTCCCGATCCTGAAGAAACGCAGCCGGGCGACTCTGAAGCGGTCCCTGAGACCCAGACGGGTGAGGTCGATCCTCCGCAGGAGGCTGTTGGGACGTCGGTTGGAGCACCTCCTGCACAATAGGGGAGGTGTTTACCGGCCAAAAACTATGGAGACGGGCTGCCCCCATGCTCATCAGTGTTATTCAGCAGCAATTAGGTGAGCAGCCTTTGAACATAGTCAGTGGTGCTGCTGATGAGATTTTTGGCGGTCCTGAAGAATGATAACTTCAAGAATCCTGATAAGAAAAAGGAGATTGAGAAGTTGTTGAACCCCATCGCCAACAATCCCTTCGACTAGCTATCCATGTATCTCAAAGTCGTCTTCTTAGTCCTGTAATACTTTGGCATTGGTGAACTCCTTGTGATCAGTACTCAGTCTGAATGTTATCTTTTATTTCCTGATGTAATCGGCCTCCGGGCTCCTTCATGTAATTGATTCGATTTCCTGATGTAATGACCTTTGGGCCCTTGTTATTAATGAATGTTGTTTTCATCTCAATGTGCCAATTTGATTTCCTTTTGCGACTTTAATTATTTGTGAGCATTATCATTCTTAAGTTTCATTTATAAAAAGGATATAGTGAACTCAGGTTTAGTCGTCTTACAAAGTTAGGAGAGGGTGGCACCAGTTAAAGATGCGACCTCACCGCATGTATGTCGAAAATCATTCCTGGGGGAGGTCAATGTTTGTATTCATGCGACTCCCCTAGGTTTAACATGAAATGAGATAACATTATTATAAATAGGCATGGAAGAAATCGTTATATGGAACAAATCGACCTCTACTTATTGATAATACTTCTTCAAGTGTGAAGCATTCCAGGGGTATTGAGCCGGAGTGCCATCTGGATGTTCTAGTTCATAAGCTCCATTAGCCAACACCCGTATGATTTTGTAGGGACCCTCCCAATTTGGACCGAAAACTCCTTTGGATATCCTCAATGTCTTTTTTAACACCAAGTCGCCGACTTTGAACTGCCGGACTCGAACTTTGGAGTTGTAATACTTTTCCGACATCTGCTTGTGTCTAGCGTTTCTCAAGTTAGCCTCTAATCTTCTTTCCTCTAGAAGATCTAGATTCCTGGCTAGGGCTTCATCGTTATAGTCGATTCCGACTTGCGAAGTCCGGAGTGTTTGAACTTCAACTTCCGAGGGGATTACAGCTTCATTGCCAAAAGCCATCGAGTATGGGGTTTCCCTGGTTGAGTTCTGGCAGGTCGTCCGATACGACCACAACACGTTTGGCAGCTCGCTGGCCCATTTCCCTTTCTTATCTTCGATCTTAGTTTTCAATGTGTGTTTGATGATCTTATTAACATCTTCGACCTGTCCGTTGGATTGAGGATGATATGGGGTGGAGAATAGTTTGGTGATCTTCCATTTTCTGAAGAAACCATCAATTTTGGACCCATCGAACTGCTTTCCATTATCCGATATGATAATTTGGGGAAGGCCAAATCGGCAAATGATATTTTGCCAGATGAATTTGATGACATGCTCTTGATCTATGGTCGCCAATGCTTCAGCCTCGGCCCATTTTGTGAAGTAATCCACAACGACCAAGGCGTACTTGATGGAGCCCGGGGCTATCGGAAGTAGCCCGATGATATCTATCCCCCACTTCACAAAAGGCCATGGATTGAGAATGCTAGAGAGCTCCTCGTGGGCGACTTTGATTGCAGGTGCATGCATTTGACATTTGTGACATTTTCTTGCAAATACTAACGCGTCTGCCCGTAGAGCAGGCCAAAAATACCCTTGTCGTATCACCTTGTGAGCGAGTGACTGCCCCCCAGCGTGGTTTCCGCATACTCTGTCATGTATCTCACGCATAATAGTTTAACCTTGTTCTGGTGTGATGCATCGGAGTAGGGGTATGCTGAAGCCCCGCTTGTATAGGTCGTTGTTTATAAGAGTATAATGAGCCACACGCAATTGTAGTTGTTTTGCTGGTGGACACCAGCTCCACCGACAGACGGATCATTCCTAGGGGCTGAATAGTTGCATTCCCAAAACCCTTCACTGTGTGATCGCAGGGGGTGATGTACGTCTCGTAGTCACCGAGTTGATCCAGTGTCTTTTTGAACAAAATGTTGCAAAAAGTCCCGCCATCGACTAACAGGCGGCACACCGTAGTCCCCATGATATTTACCTTGATGACCAGTGGGTCGACGTTGGGATAGACTATGCCGGCTTTATCGACCTCCCCGAACTCAATCTTGTTGGTCTCTTCGGCTACAGCAAGCATGGGAAGGACCATCTTTTGTGCATTCTCCATTTCCCTGACTTCGTCCTTCATGCGCCGTTTTGATGTTGTTGTTGGGGAGAGCCCCCCGATTGTGGCCATAGGTGATATGGCATGGATGACTCGACCTCCAGCACCCTCGGGCATTGGAGGTACTGGGAGCTCGCCACGAGCTCCTCCACGAGCAGGGTCCCCCTGGACTGGTTCCCCTTGTTGGCGATTCGGAGGTCGCATCTGACCATTTGGGCGGGGGTTTTTGACAAAGTCATTCAGGCGTCCATCCTCATAAAGCTTAAACAATTGCTTTAAAAGTTCCCTGCACTCACTAGTATAATGCCCGTTCTGGGCGTGATAGTGACAGAATTTGTGGGGATTCTGCTTACTTTTCTCCTTCATCGGGCGAGGAACGTGCAACATGTCCCTTCCCTGGATCTAGGCGAATATATGGCCGGGAGTCATACCCAACACTTCCATGAGCTTTATCGGAATGGACTCTTCAAACGGCTTGAAGCTCCCGGGTGCCTTGTAATGGCCCCAGTTTTCTTGGAACCTTTCTTCGGTTCAGTGACCTCCTTGGTCTCTGAAAGCCTCGATTCGAGGAGTTCCATGGTATTGATGATGTCGCTAGCACGTCAATGGAAGTCGGCGTAGCTAATTGGGAAGTCGGTAGTCATGCGCCGCCACAACTTGGTTCCCTTCCGGAGGCCTGTGACGACACCCATTATTTTGACCTCATCCCCAATGGGTTTGCCTTCCATAATGACTTGATCGACCCTCTCGACATAGGATCGATCTGATTCAGCCTCCTCTTGATGGAGATTCATGAGGCGCTGCTTGGTCGCAGGCCGGGGCACCATGGCGGTGTAATGGGTCAGGAATGACAAAGGCTAATTGCTCAAAAGTATCGACCGAAAAAGCAGGCAAAGAAGTGTACCATTTATGGGCCTGGTCGCTCAGAGTCAAGGAGAATAACCTGCACTTCGTTGCGTCCGTCGCCCCCATGGAGGCCATATACGAATTGTATTAGACCACATGGACCTTGGGATCGGTACTCCCAATGTAATGGTCTAAGGCCGCGATGCTGATTTTTCTCTGGGTAGGTGCCAGAGTAACCATCGTTCCCAGAGGGGAATCCGGTATAGCGAGGTCATCACTCCCGCTGGCAGAACCATTTTGGTTCCCCACCTTTTCCAACAACTGTTGGACAGTTCTGGCTAAGGTCGCGACCTGCGCGTCGCGTGATGTCCCTATCATGTGTCCTTGGCCTTGATGGATCATTGAACCATCACGGATGTTGTCATGATGTAGGCTCAAAGCCATAGCCAGATCCTGTTCCATTTGTTCCGCGTTATGTGGCTGAGAGTGGGCCTCATCACCATCCTCCGCCCGAGCCTTCCGGGCGGCATGACTTCCTAAACGGGTGAACACATTGTTCGACGCCACCGGCCTTTCTCGTGCCAGATGAGTCCGAATGATGGTATGCTTGGCCGCGTTGTATGCTAGTTGCCCAGTGGATCGTCCCTTTGAGGCCATGACTGCATTACCCTTGGATGGCCCGGCATCATGAACAGTCTTTTTGGGCGGGGGTTGTTCCCCCTCGCCTTCCATGAATAGGCGCTTCTTTTTAAGAACGACCATGACCGCCTTGGCGTCCTCCGGGGTCTGGACCAAATTCCACCAATCAGGTGAGCCCACCGGGGTGGCCCGATGAGTACGGTGGGAACTCTGCGACGCTTCAACACCATCGCGTCCATCCGTTTCATTGAACAATGGAGTGTTTCCTTGGTTGATTGTCATTGCTCTTTCGTTTAGAAAATGGGTGGGCTTTTCTCAGAATTTGATTAATTTCTGAAGAAAAAAATTGGTGTTCCCACAGACGGCGCCAATTGTTTGGACTAGATAAAATTGGCTAGTTAAACAATGAATTTGTGTATAATTGAGTTAAGTATTGAATGTGAAAAATAAGGAAAATACGAAGAATTGGTGACCCGGTTCGTCTTTTGAATTAGACTACGTCCGGGGGCTCCAAGCCAGGTATGAATGTATATTATTTATGCCTAGAATGCTAAGATGTTCCACACTTTTTCATGTGACATCTTAGGTCTATTTATACTTGTTATTCCGCCTTGTAGGCTAGATTTTACATAAGGAAAACTACACTCTTCACGCCTTCAATCTCGCAAGTCGCCTGTCCCTATGGCTTGATTGGAGATCGCCTCTTTAATGGGAGCGGATTGGGGAATGGAATTTCCTGCGGATTGATCGGCTTATCGGACGACATTCTTGATTTAGCTTTTAAGTGTCTTTAATACCATTCAAGTCGTGTTCCGACTTGAAAGGTCTTGGCTTGTCGCCGATGTGCTGCTTCCGATCTCTAAATGAGGTCATCATACGAGTTGCTCTCTTCTGCGACTTGGGGGTCTTTATTCCAAAGATTATCTCTTTTCGGTTGTCCATTGGTGTAGGCCAGCTCCTTTCTTCTGTACTTATGGAATACGATGGAAGTGGTTTATTTCATGCCACAACAAAAACTTGCAATAAAGGCATTTAATATATAAATCCCATGTCCGCATTTAATGTTTGCAGGCATGACGTCATAAAGTAATGTGCACAACAATTATCACACAGATATGGATAAGCTCAGATGACTAGCTAAGTCAGATAACACATATCAGGTGATAGAAAAACAGGTAAACAAGATCAGAAAGTGTATCTGACTGACTGATATTGTAATCAATCAGTTACCACATTTGTCGAATCTGACTAATCTGATTCATGTTGACCTTTCTGTGTAGCCTAAGCCTTAGTAAATTTTCCCAAAAATGTTTTATCCCTCAGATCAGTTCCCAACTGATCTTTTCCGATCAGATGAAGTTCCCCCTTCATCTAACCTTCTTACCTGGTCAGTCTTTTAACCAACTGGTGTTGGAGATTAGTCCACCAAAGTAATCTGGTGCTTCTTCTCCTAAGTCCAGTAGTCCTAGCTCATTGCATAGTTCTCTGAATCTGACCTCAGCTAGGGGCTTGGTTAAGATGTCAGCTCTTTGCTTATCAGTATGGATCTTTTCCATTCTAATAATTTTCTTTTCTGCATGGTCTCTGATAAAATGATGTCTGATGTCCACATGCTTGCATCTCGTGTTCATAACTGGAATCTGAGTGATAGCAATCGCACTATTACTGTCACAGAAAATAGGCACATTCGTAGCTACAATGTTATATCCCTCAGCTGCTGACAAAGCCAGAGCAGTTGGGAGCAACAGCTTCCTGCGGCCATATATTCTGCTTCGGTAGTGGATGAGGCAACAGATGTTTGTTTCTTCGAAAACCAAGAGACCAGTTTGCTTCCCAAAAACTGACAGGTACCTGAGGTTGATTTTCTGTCTATTCTACAACCTTCATAATCAGAATTAGAGAACCCACTAAGCTCTAGATTATCATCTGCTGGATACTATAAAGCGAGGTTTACAGTACCCTTCAGATACTTAAGAATCCACTTAGCTGCTTCGAGGAGGCTTTGCTTAGGATTTGCCTGAAATATGGCACATACACCTACTGCAAAGGTTATATCTAGTCTGCTGGCAGTCAGATATAATAGTGATCCAATCAAAGCTCTATATTCTTTCTAATTAGTTTTCTTACCACCTTCATCTGGGTCCATTTTGAATGAAGTCATCATTGGAATTCTGGCTTCCTTGCAATTCTGAACTCCATACTTAGCCAACAAATTCCTTGTGTACTTCACCTGGCAGATGAAGATCCCTGTATGAGCTTATTTGACTTGAAGACCTAGAAAGCAGCTCATCTGACCCATCATGGACATCTCAAATTTCTCTTGCATCAGTTTACTGAATTTCTCGCATAGCTTCTGACTGGGAGAACCAAAGATTATGTCGTCCACATAGATCTGAACCATCAGAATATCTTCACCATCTTCAATTCTGAACAAAGTCCTATCAATCAAGCCCTTGGTGAAACCATTTCCTATCAAGAACTGATATAGTGTATCATACCATGCTCTGGGAGCCTGTTTCAGTCCATAAAGAGCTTTTCTTAAACGGTACACTTGGTTGCTCATTTCAAAGCTAGGAGGTTGTTCAACATAAACTTCCTCAGCGAGTACCCCGTTTAAGAATGCACTCTTTACATTCATCTAATACACAGTAAATCCCCTAGCGGCATAAGCCAGAAACAGCCGAATGGCTTCCAGGCGAGCGACTGGTGCAAAGGTTTCATCATAATCAATCCCTTCTGATTGTGAGCATCCCTTAACAACAAGTCTTGCCTTATTTATGGTTATCACATTGTGCCCATCCTTCTTGTTCTTGAAAACCCACTTAGTACCAATTACATCTTGATGGGTTGGTCTGTCTACAAGTTCCCAAACTTGATTTCTTTCAAGCTGCTCTAGTTCTTCTTGCATGGCTTGAATGCAGCTTGCATCTTGTAGAGCTTCTTCAACTGTGAGTGGTTCCTTCAAAGACAGATAACAATAGTACATTGCACTTTCACCAATCTGATGTCTAGTTTTGACTCTCTCAGATTGGTCTCTGATGATCAGGTCAGTTGGATGACTGGTTATCCAGGTCCTTCTTTCCCGATTATCATCAGTTTGGAGAACATCATCCTCTTATGATAAAGATTCATCACTAGAGACTGGGAGAGGTACTTTAGTAGGATCCACTTGGCATGGACATATCTCAGCTGATGTTTGACTCATCATATGCTGAAGTCTGTCTGTCGGAACATCAGGTGTTCCCCCTGAACCAGATGGTTCAGTTGTTACTGTCTTAGCTGTACCAGCTTCTTCACTGACAGTTGTACGTACCTTAGGATCTGACTGACCTGGTGAATCATCAAGGTCAACGTTAGGAATGTATACAGTGACGTATTTTTAGGAATGTATACAGTGACGTATTTTGGATCCTTTTCTTTGAGCCTCAACTGATCCATTTTCAGCGATTCTGGTCTGTCAGGTGCATCTTGTTCTGCGGCAGAATTCTCCTGATCAGATGTTGACTCATCAAAGACCACATGAGGTGTTTCTTCCACAACTAGGGTTCGTTTGTTGAAAACTCTAAATGATTTGCTGGTTGAGGAATATCCTAAGAATATACCCTCATCTGACTTGGCATCGAAGGTTCTCAACTGACTCTTCCCATTGTTGTGTATGAAACACTTGCACCCAAACACATGAAAGTAGGAAACACGAGGTTTTCTGCCCTTCCACAATTCATAGGGTGTTTTGAAGTGAATCTTAGTCAGAGAACATCTATTCTGCGTGTGACATGCAGTGTTGATTGCTTCTGCCCAGAAACGGCTTTGTGTTGCATGCTCAGCTAACATGGTGCGTGCAGCTTCTTTAAGTGTTATGTTTCTCCTTTCTGCTACGCCATTTTGTTGTGGTGTTCTTGCAGCTGATGTCTCATGCTGTATACCAAACTCAGAGCAAAAATCAGATATAAATTGGTTCAAAAATTTTGTACCTTTATCTGATCTGATTTTCACTATGCTGAGACCCTTTTCATTCTGAATCTTCTTGAGAAGTTCAGGTAGCTTTGTTGTAGTTTCACTCTTCTTATACAAGAATACAACCCAGGTGAACTTGGAGTAATCATTCATGACCACCAGAGTGTTGGAATTATACAGGAAAGTATGCTTTTACTTTGTATAATCACACTGAGTTTCTGTCTTATTTACTGAAATAAATTTTTTATCACTGATGCTTTAAATATCATCGAATGTTACATATATTTACTGCATAACTGTTCAATAAGAAGTACGTGTTACATTGTAGTTAATTTAGTGATACCAGATCACAGAAGATTAAATTAACAGTCCGTTGTAACTAAAAGTACACATTCACGACCTAGATGAAAATGAACAAACCATCACGAAAGGTTGAGGTGTAAGGCTCAGATTGGCTTGTCTTGACCAAGACATTGCACCAGTGCATAATGATGCACTGAACAGGACCTACAGGAGGATAAATTCTTCAGCACTGAAAATAGAAGAATTAGACCTCAGTGGTTTGTTATTTCTTAATCTCCGTCCCTTAAATAGGATCGTGTGCAATCAATAGCCGTTGCTTTGACTTATGATGGGAAAAGGATCATTGAGATTCAATACCTTGTATCTTGGGCAATGATATTTTTTACACGACGATTTCTAAGATTTAATACGGTGAAACATGTGCAAGTACGTCTTATTTGATTTGTCCCCTTGGGAGGCTCATAAAATTTATCATACCAAATCTTGCAAGTGGAATTAATTTTCGGTAAGGATAATAATGTTGAGTCGTTCCTTAACCAAGGAAAAAGATGTTAATTAATATAAAGCTATTTCAGTGGCTTAAATTAATTAATGGACTGGATAATCTTAAACACGGGAAATAATAACCGGGAGCCATATTAACAGTAATATGGGTTAAGATGGATAGTGTAATATTAATTATGTAGTGGGATTAATTAATATTTATGGGCTTGAATAATATTTTGGCTCAATATTAAAAATTCAAAGTCCATTAGAAGGTCCAATCTTAATTCTCCTAAAGGCCCCCCAAGTAGCCCAAACATAAAGTCCAATAACTGAAAAAGGTATTTAAAATAAAATAAATTATTGTTATGGAAATTATGGATAAAAGCGGGAGAAAGAATTTCTTTGAATTTTGTTATGGAATGAAGATAAGTATTCTTGGAATACAAGATTATCTCATTAAATTCAAGAAATCTCTCACTTGGCTATTCATAAAGGAATTTTTGAAAATTCCATAACATAAGGAGGGAAGATTTTATTTGGGAGATATATTGGGAAATAGAATATATTGGATATATTCAAGATTCTTTCTTGGAGAAGAAGCAAGGAAATTTCCCAATCTTAACCCTAAATTTTCGTCCCCCCTTGTATTATAAATAGGGGATGAATTTTTCATCCCCAATGCAATTCCATGTGTTGGAAAAATTAGAAATCCACAAAGGTGGTGCAACATAATTTTTATTTTTCCCTTTTGTTAATTGTTCGCGAGTGTCCTACCACCGAATTGATGAGCAAGGACTCGGGAATACTTGGGAAGGCCTTTTGGTGTGTTCGTGCGAACGGGGTCCGTCTTCTCAACGGTTGTCACTCCAAGAGGTTAGTTCACATAAACTCCTAGCTATTCCGAATGCGTAGGATTTATGTGACGAACTTGTATGCATGATTTGTTGTTGAATTATTATTTGAATTAATATAGGATTAATTCATGCTAAAAATAATTGATAGAATTAAATTTGTATTTAATTTCACCCCGAATAGATCCGGGCAAATAATTCCCCAACAACTGGTATCAGAGCCACGGTTTCGGGCTCTGAAATCTAAATTGTAATTTAATTCGTTGTTCATTGAATTTGGAATTGGATAGTAGAATTGCTAGATCTTTTTTGCAGGTATCCAATTGTCATGGTATTTGATGAATGTTTATTTATGCATGCATATAAATTGTGGATTTTAATTCGATTCATTCGAATTCGTTTTGCCTCGTGAGAAAATCCACGAATAGATTAGGATTTGTTTGAGTCGTTCAATGTAATAGACTAGTCTAGATCTAGGTTTATTTATTTTTTTAAATAAATTATAACCGGATCGGAAATGGAGGCGGAGACAAAGAATTAAAGAGAGGCACGCGCAGGGAGGCACGCGAAACGCGGACGCACGCATGCGTGCACGGGCGTGGGGCGAGGTTGCTTGGTCGAGCGCGCACGGGATCAGGCATCGTGCGCTGATGCGCGAATGGGCGCGCGATGGACGATGGACGAGGGCGGGACTCGGCTCGGGCGACGTGTGCCAGGCGTTTATGCCGAGACCTGTCGAGGAGAACCGAGCGCCATTAGGCGACGTGTGCCAGGCGCTTATGCACGCACGCACGGGCCGATCGACACGGCCGAGGGAGTGCAATGCGTGCACTCCGACCCACGAGCTGGTCGATGACGTGGCTTGACGTGGCGATTTTTTTTAGACGATCGAGTGGGAGCTTTTCGAGATGAACGAAGAAGGCAATAAGGATGATTTCTCAAGATCAAGACATGACAAAATTAACCGTGACAATTGGATATATGTATCCAATATGTTTAATTTTTGTTTTGATATTTGCTTTATTTTTCGTGCGTATTTAATTGTCTTTTGAATATGCGATGCATGGGAAATTGTTTTGAAAAATCTCACTTTTGAAAATTACTAAGTATATTTTAAATAATTAATTAACAATTTTATTCCGGATAATAAAATTGAATTAATTTTGGCCTCCATGATTTATTTATTTTTGAATTCTTTTGGAGAAATTCCCCCCACGGGACGGTCAAAAGATAGTTTTCACATGAATAAATTCCAAACGGATGATTGTGGATTATTATTAGTGGCGACGGTGACCCTCCCCACGAGGCTCATTCAAAGTAAAATAATAATTTTGTATTTAATCATGATTATTACTTAGGTATAAAATTGATATGCATATACTTCCCCGAAGTCCCTGTCAATTTTATATTGGTCAAATGGGAGCCAACTATTAATCTGAATATTAAAGGTTTGTAACTGTTCTTGTTTGTAACCTGCTTGAATGTGTTTAAATAATGACCCACCCCACGTGGCTTATTTAAACTGTTTTGAGATGTTGGCATATGCATGTTCATATTTTTTTGAGATTTTAATATGATACATGTGATCGAATTTTGTGATAATTTTGTGCTTATGCAAATCGTTATTTATTTTAGTTCAACATGTCGTAACCTTTTAATCCCCTGTTCAATATACTGAAAGACAATTTACTTACTGGTGAAAACTTGTCGATTGGAATCGAAAGTTTACTATTGTCCTTACTGCACAACATCATAACTGGGTTCTTACTGTCCCAAAACCCGAAAAGCCAACTGATGAGTCCACAAAAGTGGATAAGAAAGATTATGCTGACTGGGAGCGGTCAAATGAGATGGCTAAGTGCACTATGCTGTCTTCTATGTCAGATGTGTTGCAATATCAGAATCAACATTTTGAGACCGCTGCAGACATCATGACAAGTCTTAAAGCGATTTTCCAACATCAGAACCGTGTGGCTCGTCAGATCACCATGAGAGACTTGCTCTCCATGAAAATGGTGGAGGGGACGCCCGTAAGGGAGCACGTTCTCCAGATGATGGCTCACCTAGATAAGCTTGAGGTGCTTGGCGCTCAATATGATATCGAGACCCAGATCGATTTCATACTCCATTCTCTTCCTAAAAGTTTTGAGCAATTCAGGCTGAACTATCAGATGAACAAGCAAGAATTCACATTGCATGATCTGTTACAAGCTTTGGTCTCGGCAGAGGTGATATTGGGGCAAAAGAGCCAAGCCTTGGTGGCAAATGATCCCTCTTCTTTTTCTAGGCCAAGAGGAGGTAAGAATAAGAGGAGGGCAAAAGGCCAAAAACAAGTGAACTCAAGCGTTGCCAATGGCAAGGAGAAGGTGAAGGGAGATGGAGGAGTAAGGAAACCGGGAAAGGGGAAATGTTTTAACTGTGGTGAGAAAGGACACTGGAGGTCAGCCTGTTCCAAACCCAAAAGGAATGGAAAGAAAGGTAATTCTCACGCACTAGTTGTTGAAACTTGTTTGGCGGCATATGCTTCCCATTCGTGGGTAGTTGATACGGGATCCACTGATCATGTTTGTTTCACTTTACAGGGGTTCAAGCGGACCCGGCAACTTAGTGAGAGTGAGATCCTCATCACACTGGGCGATGCTACGAGAGTGGCAGTTGAAGCAGTGGGAGAAGTGCAGTTGTCTTTTGAAGACAAAATTTTAATTTTGACAGATGTTCTTTACGTTCCTAGTCTTAGAAAGAATTTAATTTCAGTTTCTAAACTTTTTCTTGATGGATATTCAGTTACTTTTAATAAAGTTGTTACCATTACTCTAAATAATGAGTTTATCTGTCATGGAATGTTGTCGAATAATCTCTACACAATTAACTGTACACACCACTCACGAAATGCATCCTATAACACATCGATTGTTTCGGCTAAAAGAAAATGTTCATCAAATGTGAACGAGACACTTCTATGGCATCTAAGACTAGATCATATCAATCCAAAGAGGATCCAAAGTTTGGTCCAAGATGGTTCGTTGGAGTCTCTCCAGTTTGAACCATTTCCAACCTGTGAATCGTGTTTGGAGGGTAAAATGACCAAGAGGGCATTTGGAGCCAAGGGGAACAGATCCAAAGAAGCGTTAGAGATCGTTCACACCGATGTATGTGGTCCAATGTCAATCAAAGCAAGAGGAGGCTATGAATATTTCGTTACTTTTATCGACGATTACTCGAGATACGGATACATTTACCTTATGAAGCATAAATCTGAGACCTTTGAAAAGTTCAAAGAATTTAAGGCTCAAGCAGAGAATCATAGGGAAAAATGTATCAAGTCTCTACGATCTGATCATGGAGGCAAATACCTCAGCGATGAATTCTTGAACTACTTATCGAATGAAGAGATTGTATCCCAGTTAACTGCACCCGGAACCCCTCAACAAAACGAGGTTGCATAACGAATAAATAGGACTCTTTTAGAAATGGTCAGGTCAATGATGAGTTATGCGGATCTACCCAAATCGTTTTGGGGTCACGCCTTGGAAACGACGGCTTACATTCTAAACTTGGTGCCATCCAAATCGGTTCCCAAAACCCCTAAAGAATTGTGGACCGGGCGCAAGCCCTGTCTAGGACACATGAGAATTTGGGGATGTCCGGCACACGTGCTGGATAAGGAAGCCGGTAAATTGAATCCAAGATCAGAATTAAGGTTGTTTATATGATACCCCGAGGGAATGAAAGGGTGCATGTTCTATGGTCCCGAAGATCAAAAGGTGGTAATCAATACACACTTTAGCTTTTTGGAAGAAGACTATATGAACGACAAGAAGCCCAGAAGTGAGATTACCTTGAATGAGCTAAAGGGGCTTACCTCAATGCCAACTGTACAAGTCGATATACCAAATGACACACTTACACAACCGGAACCTCGTCGCAGTGGGAGGGTTATCCGATAGCCCGAGAGATTCATGGGGATAGGAAAGTCTTCATACTTGATCCCCGACGAAAATGAATCAGACCCATGGACTTACAAAGAGGCAATCCATGACAAGGATGGATTCTTGGCAAACGGCAATGAAAGCCGAAATGGGTTCTATGGATCAAAACAAGGTGTGGGAGCTCGTCGAACCACTTAATGGGGTCAAACCCATTGGATGAAAATGGGTGTACAAGAGAAAAAGGGGATCGGTCGGAAAGGTAGAAACCTTCAAAGCTAGACTTGTGGCAAAGGGTTACACTCAGAAAGAAGAGATCGACTATGAGGAAACCTTTTCGCCTGTAGCAATGCTAAAGTTCATCCGCATTCTCTTGTTGATAGTTGTGCATCTCGATTTCGAGATCTGGCAAATGGATGTCAAGACAGCTTTCCTCAATGGAAGTCTTGAAGAAGAAATCTATATGCAACAACCCGAAGGCTTCATTGAAAAAGGCCAAGAACATCTTGTTTGCAAGCTCAAAAAGTCCATCTACGGACTGAAGCAAGCATCGCGTGCTTGGAACCAATGTTTTGATCAAGTTATAAAGTCTTACGGGTTCGATCAAAATGAGTTCGAAAATTGTGTGTACAAAAAGTGTGTCAACACTGCATTGGTATTCTTAGTACTATACGTAGACGATATTCTGCTCATCGGAAACGATGCAAAAGGTTTTGTCAGACGTAAGGGCATGGCTGTTAAAACAATTTGATATGAAGGACTTAGGGGAGGCCGGTCACATCCTTGGGATCAAGATCACTCGAGATCGTAAGAAAATGATGATAGGCTTATCGCAAGCTTCATACATAGCTACTGTCTTGAAGCGATTCAGCATGCAAGATTCCAAGAAAGGCTTCGTACCTTTCAGACATGGAATCCATCTATCCAAAGAAATGTGCCCTAAGACGCAAAGGGAGATAGATGACATGAAAGGCATTCCTTATGCTTCGGCTGTTGGAAGCCTCATGTATGCTATGTTGTGCACGAGGCCAGATATCTGCTTTGTCGTTGGCATGGTAGCAAGATATCAGAGTAATATAGGGAAAGAACATTGGACTGCAGTTAAAAACATTTTGAAGTATCTAAAAAGAACTCGTGATAGAATGCTTGTTTATCAGTCAGACAGTCTGATTCCCATCGGATACACGGACTCGGATTTCCAATCAGACTTAGATTCCAGAAAATCTACCTCAGGTAGTGTGTTTTGCATGGGGGGAGGAGCCATGACATGGAGAAGCGTTAAGCAGAAATGCATAGCGGACTCTACCATGGAAGTCGAATACGTAGCTGCTTGCGAGGCAGCGAAGGAAGCGGTTTGGCTCAAAAACATCCTAGTGGACTTGGACGTAGTTCCGAATTTACCCAGGACCATCACGGTCTACTGTGATAATGCCGGAGCAGTTGCAGATTCAAGTGAACCGAGAGCCCACAAGGCCAGCAAACACCGAAAGGAAATACCATCTTATACGAGAAATCGTTAAGGGAGGAGATATAGAGGTGACAAAAATTGCGTCAGAAGACAACCTAGCAGATCCATTCACAAAGGGTCTGCCTCAGAATACATTCGAGAGACATGTGGAAAGAATGGGTGTCAAGACCGTTGCCAATCTGCTTTGAGTATAAGTGGGAGATATTATTAGGTTCGTGTAGGTGTAATGTAGATTCTACACGAGACATGCTGTAGTATACTTAAAAGCAGACTTTGAGTATAAGTGGGAGATTGTTGGGATTATACTGGAACGTATGCTTTTACTTTGTATAATCACACTGATTTTCTGTCTTATTTACTTAAATAAATTATTTATCACTGATGCTTTAAATATCATCGAATGTTACATATATTTACTGCATAACTGTTCAATAAGAAGTACGTTTTACATTTTAGTTAATTTAGTGATACCAGGTCACAGAAGATTAAATTAACATTCCCTTGTAACTAAAAGTACACATTCACGACCTAGATGGAAATGAACAAACCATCACGAAAGGTTGAGGTGTAAGGCTCAGATTGGCTTGTCTTGACCAAGACATTGCACCAATGCATAATGATGCACTGAACAAGACCTACAGGAGGATAAATTCTTCAGCACTGAAAATAGAAGAATTAGAACTCAGTGGTTCATTATTTCTTAATCTCCATCCCTTAAATAGGATCGTGTGCAATCAATAGCCGTTTCTTGACTTATGATGGGAAGAGGATCATTGAGATTCAATACCTTGTATCTTGGGCAATGATATTGGTTACACGACGATTGCTAAGATTTAATATGGTGAAACGTGTGCAAGTACGTCTTATTTGATTTGTCCCCTTGGGAGGCTCATAAGATTTATCATACATAATCTTGCAAGTAGAATTAATTTTCGGTATGGATAATAATATTGAGTCGTTCCTTAACCAAGAAAAAGATGTTAATTAATATAAAGTTATTTCAGTGGCTTAAATTAATTAATGAACTGGATAATCTTAAACACGGGAAATAATAACCGGGAGCCATATTAACAGTAATATGGGTTAAGATGGATAGTGCAATATTAATTATGTAGTGGGATTAATTAATATTTATGGACTTGAATAATATTGTGGCTCAATATTGAAAATTCAAAGTCCATTGGAAGGTCCAATCTTAATTCTCCTAAAGGCCCCCCAAGTAGCCCAAACATAAAGTCCAATAACTGAAAAAGGTGTTTAAAATAAAATAAATTATTGTTGCCTATTTTTCCATTTTTCGAAAATTATGGATAAAAGAGGGAGAAAGATTTTCTTTGAATTTTGTTATGGAATGAAGATAAGTATTCTTGGAATACAAGATTATCTCATTAAATTCAAGAAATCTCCCACTTGGCTATTCATAAAGGAATTTTCGAAAATTCCATAGCATAAAGAGGGAAGATTTTATTTGGGAGATATATTGGGAAATAGAATATATTGGATATATTTAAGATTGTTTCTTGGAGAAGAAGCAAGGAAATTTCCCAATCTCCCCTAAACCCTAAATTTTTGTCCCCCCTTGTATTATAAATAGGGGTTGAATTTTTCATCCCCAATGTTATTCCATGTGTTGGAAAAATTATAAATCCACAAAGGTGGTGCAACATAATTTTTATTTTTCCCTTTTGTTAATTGTTCGCGAGTGTCCTACCACCGGATTGACAAGCAAGGACTTGAGAATACTTGGGAAGGCCTATTGGTGTGTTCGTGCAAACGGGATCCGTCTTCTCAACAAATGTCACTCCAAGAGGTTAGTTCACGTAAACTCCTAGCTATTCCGCATGCGTAGGATTTATGTGACGAACTTGTATGCATGATTTGTTGTTGAATTATTATTTGAATTAATATAGAATTAATTCATGTTAGTAATAATTGTTAGAATTAAATTTGTATTTAAATTCACCCCGAATTGATCCGGTCAAATAATTCTCCAACACAGAGTGTATTTGCGTCCACTGAAACTAAGAGGCGTAACTGGTCCAAATAGATCCATATGGAGCAGTTGTAATACTCTGCTGGATGTAGGTGAAGGTATCCCTTTGAATGAAGCTTTTACTTGTTTTCCCTTTTGACATGCGGCACATGTCTGATCCTTAGAGAATACTTCATTCGGAAGACCTTCAACCAAGGACATCTTTGCTATCTTGTTAAGAGTCTTGAAGTTCAGATGGCTCATTCTCTTGTGCCAGAGCCAACTAGAGCTCTTTGAACTCTTAACAATCAAGCATGCATTTCTTGGACAACTGTCCCAATCTGCAGTATAAATTGTTCCTTTTCTGGATCCAGTTAGCAAGATCTGTTGAGTCACTCGATTTCTGATTGTGCATCTATTTGAAGAGAACTCAACGCTAAATCCGTTGTCGCATAAATGTGATACAGATAACAGGTTGTGCCTTTAGCCATCAACGTATGAAACACCTGTAATCTATACATCATCATTCACTACGGTTCCAACTCCTCTGGTAAAACAAAAGTTGTCGTCGTCAAAGAGAATCGTGGGCCTGGTTTTCCAATGTAATTGCTGAGGAGATGTTGACTTCCAGTCATGTGCCTTGAGCATCCACTATCTATGTTCCAAATAGTTGCTTCTATACCTCCTTTATTGGCCAGTCCCACTCGAGCCTGTGAATGAATAAGATTTTAGGTACCCCAGTAGAATTGGGTCCTAGGGGGTTAGAAGTACCTTTCGGGATCCAAACAAATCTGGCACCTTTGTTGAAAACAGAAGACTTGATTTGTCTCCCATAAACATCTACATAATCATACGTCTTTTCATATGCAATCTGGTCAGTATGATTATTAGTGTGAGCCTTGGATGAATCAGAAGACTTGGGATTTTTCATTGAAATTTGTCTTCTTTTGATCCAGTGGGGCTCAGGTGCAGCAGCCCTAGGTTTCTGATTGTAAGGGTAGGTACGACTTCTACCATTAAAAGATTCATATCTTTTTGGCATAGATGGTCTTAGCAGTTTACCCTTAGCTTGCTTGATAGGCAGCTTGGACTGAGTCGACTTCAGCTGAGACTGTCCGTCACGAGATGGTCCAGACTGAGGCCTACTCTGCTGATTTGGCTGAGGTCTCTTTAGAATAATAGGATTCTTTTATTGATTCCTCGGCTGATGTCTGATCAGTTAGGGTCCACTTCTATTCCCTTTCTGATCCGGCACTCGCCTTGCCTGGTCAGCTGATCCTTTTCCCTTATCTGATACAGATTTGGCATTTTGTGTATCTTGATCAGAAGCTCGTTTGGTTACACTTTTCTGATGTGAACCAGACGGGGCTTTTGAGGATCCAGAAGGGTTCTCATACCCAATTCCCTTCTTTGTCAGTTGGCGTACGGAAATAGTTGTTCAGATCTTGAACGGTATTAGATGATTTTGTGAAAACCTTTATTTTCTTACGCAAACTGTCCTCAGTAGCTTTCAGATTTTTGCATTCAGAAGAGTTCATCAAACTTAGCCTGAAGGACTTTGAGTTCTCCAGCTTGTTGTTCATTGAGAGCCGACTGTTCCTTCATCAGTTTTCCCTGATCAGTAGTACTGAATTTTAGAAACTCCAGTTCTGTAGTCATCTTCTGAACCGTTTCAGCTGATTTTAGTTCAGTTACTTTACTCGCCTCAATTTCCTTGACAAGCCGGACATTCTCAGCCCTTAGGTTATCGTTCTCAACTTCCACTTGTGTATAAGTATCTATTCCATTAGAGAGATCATCAAGCAACTGGTCATTGTAGACCTGCAGGTTAATCTCTCCAACAGATATGCTCAGCACAACGGGTGTAGAACAGGAAACCACAGAAGATTTAGAGATTACCTCAGATTGATCTGCTTCTCTGGCCATGAGACAGATGTCGTCATTAGATGAGAAGTTCATATCATCGACATCATCAATTGTGGCAATCAGGCAGAAATCTTCAACAGATGAGTAACCTGAGTCATCTGAAGGCAAATAAGAATCATCGATGCCAGATGTGTTGGCAACCATTGCTTTTCTATCTCGGAACCTTTGTTGTCTTCTATTCTGCTTTTCCTCTCTCTCCTTGGGAGTCAGGTCGGGGCAGTCAGCACTGTAGTGACCTGGTTTCTGATAATTGTAGCAAACCATTGAATCTCCAAAACTTCCTCTGTTGGGAGAATCATTTCTTCTGTAAGATCTGTCAGGAGACTTTCCACCTTGTCATCAATCGGAACCTCTCTTATCTGATCTCTTATCACGTCTGTTCTCTTTGCGATCCTCTCTACGATCATCTTTCCTTTCATCTCTGTTCTTTTCTTTCATCTCTTCTGTTATCCCTATCATCTGAAGAATGATACCTCTCTTGTAGTCTGTTAGAAGATCTTCAATCTCTTCCTCTGCTTCGCCGATAGTCATCGTAAAACTTTCTGTATTTGCCCATCTGAACATTTGTTCGTTCAAGCTTTCTTGTTAGTAGTGCAATCTGTTCAGCCTGGCTGATGATGTTTCCAACTGGTTCAATAATTCATGAACTGCTACTGGTTGCCTGGAATGCAACAGATTTAGTAGAATTTGCAGCAGCTTCAGCAGGGACATCATCTGATCCTTTTCCTCTCTCAATCAGGTCGAACTCATGGGCTTTCAAACTAAAGATTAGGTCATTTGGCTTCATGTTAGCAATATTTTGACAATCCTTAATCACGGTCACCTTGGTATCCCATTTCTTGGTCAGCGATCTGAGAATCTTGTAGTTGATATCTTTGTTTGACATTACGCCTCCTAAATCACAAAGTCGGTTGACTCCACGAGTGATCCTTCCATCAAATTGATCAACAGTTTCATTCAGTGGCATCTTAAGTTTCTCAAATATCACCAGCTCAGCTTGCAATCTGCTGTCCTTAATCTGTTCATTTCCTTTGCAGATTTCAGCAAGTGTATCCCGTACTTCCTTAGCAGTCTTCAGGTATTTAACCTTTTCTGGTGTAGTAGAATCCATAGTCTTCATGATGAGATGTCTGGCAACAGTATCCAAATTTGACAATTTCCTCTCATCTACATCCATTAGAGAGGGACTCTTTCTGATTCTTGCTCCAACTGGTTGAGTAGGATCTCCTGCTTCAGCTGGATTATAGTGATAGATGATAATCGGTCCTATCTCAAGAATCTCAGTCATTCTGTTGCTTATCACTCCCAGATGGTCTCTCATGTCGATAGACCAATCTGCATACTCATCAACAGAAAACATGGGTAAATTATGATGTATTCCTGAAGTGTTATCCATGCTTGTGATGGTTTTGTAAAGTATGAGTTTTGAAAACGGTTTTTCAAGATCAGTTCAAGTGACCACAAAGGTTCTTCCTCAAGAACCGATGATACTCAAAGCCAATGGTCGGAAGAACCACTACTCTGATATCACTTGTAGGTCCCAAACGGGTTTTAGTGAGGGTAGAAGTCTAGAGGGGAGGGGTGAATAGACTTCTAAAACTTTTTGTGAATCAGGTGGGATTATCAAGTATGCCTGATCAGAGTGCGGAGTGAATCAGTATGTACTGCTATCCGACTTACTGATTGCTCGGAGGCAGATCAGTTCGGCGTCTATCAGTTTAACTGATGGTGCGGAAGATTAGTTAACCCATGTGAAAACCAGTTTTACTCAACCAAGATTCTGATCAATCTGTTTTAGATCAGATGAATAAAGTGTCAAACTGATCAGTTCAGTAGCTTGATGCTAGTCTGAACCAGATTCAGAATATGCATGCAGATAAACAGGTAGTGTGCAGATAAGTGTAAAGCAAAGTAAAGGAACACAGATTTATAGTGGTTCAGACAACTTATCCTACGTCCACTCTTCCCTATCAGCAGGGGCACCAACTAACCAACTGGACTTAGTTTAATGTGTTAGTCCAACACAGTACAACCAACAGATGTTTCACGAGTTCTCACTCAACCAATCCCAACAATCAGATCTAGAAACCCTACACTAAAATCTTGCTATAACAAACTTAACCTAACTTATGTTTGGGTATAAGATTTGTAACATTCCAACTGGAATACTATCCTATCATCTAAGTAGCCTAAAGCTAGAGGATAAATATTCTATGTTAAGAACAATGGGATGAACATTTAGAAAAATAAGCTTCGATTTAGTGTTCTTTGTGCGGAAATTCGCTTGTGCTTGAGCTTGATGATAATTTCCGTAACCTTACTATGAAGGTTTGATCCCATATATATAGGCACGAAATCGAACTAGCCGTTGGAGAGCAATTCGAATTTTGGTCTGTTTAAGGTAGGTTTACAGACCCGATTTGATGTGCACAGAGACGGCATGGCCGAAAGCATGCAAGCTTGTCCTTTCTAGCCGTTTAACTCTGAAGCACCTCATCTTGCAATGTCAGCTCCGTACATGAGTGTCTTGCTCTCATTGGTTATCAAGTACACTTATTCAGTGTTTGATTTACCAACTTAGGTTGACATTCTTCGTGTCTGATAAACGTGTATGTCTTGGTGTCCTTCTTGTGGTCACCAGATTAGAGCTAATCTGATCAGTCCAAGCTGATAAGTCTACCTGATTGAGTCTTCTGACATAGGTTGTCTTAGCACAACTTGCCGACTCTTCTTCACTCTTTCTGATGTAGGTCTTCTGGTCTTCTCGCCTGGTGATCTTCTGATCTTCTGATCTTCTTGACTAAACTTTTACATATTGAGTTCCCCCTCAATATGTGACCTATCTTGTTACGTCAGTTGTCTATACATCTCAGCTGGTCATCCTAATCTGATATGTACTTCATCAGTCAGCTAACAGGTCTTACTGGTCCTATTACAATCTATTTTGGAACTTCCATCAAAACTATAAATTTCCCAACAAAAAGTATGTAACAACGTAAGGGGTTGAAATGACTATAAATTGGAATAACGACATAGGTGCTAAACAACACACATACGACTATAAATTTATCATTTTTCCACATTCACGTCTTTTAATTTTGTTTAATTTTATTCAATTATTAAAAATAATTATAAATCTCTAATGCTATATATATCTTTTTTTATTTATTTATTTATTATTTTAAAATTGATTAACATATTATTTGATATAATTATGAAATTTTTAATTGTATTACTAAATATTATTTAAATTTAAAAAATTAATTTTTAGATTTATAAGCTATTTATTTTTTTTAAACTATACGTGAAAAAATTATAATATTTTCCAGATTTTCTGTATTTTTTATTCTAAACATAATTTGTCATTTTTTAGGATTTATTAATATGATTTTCAAGATTTTAGGATTTACTGAGTATTTTTTTTAGGATTTATTAATAGCTTATAATATTTGTTGATATATTAATAGTTTAAAATGTTTTTAGGATTTATTAATATAATGATAGTTTATAGCATTTTTTTACTATTTAATAATATAATTTTCCAAATTTTATATATTATTATTTTTATATTCAGACTTTTCTATATATTTTGTATTTTAATATATTTTTTATTTATTTTTATTTACATTTTTGTATTTTTATATAATTTAAATGCTTTAAATAAATGATGATTTGGCAATTTTTCAATCCATGCGTGTGAGTCAAGCATGTGCATTACGACCTAAATTTATAAAATAGAAAGATAAAAAAATATTTTGGAGTAAACCCAAATTATAGGACTAAAAGTATATTTAACTAAAAGATATTATTACCGCCCAAAATCCTATTTTTTAAGGAGAATGCTATTTGAAAAAAAGTTTATGTGTTGTGATCTGTTACACACTTTTCCAACTCATGCTCGCCTGACGAAAACGTGGACCAGTTAAACAGAAGGGTTTTCCAGCTCATCAGACAGATACATCTTAGCCTAGCAGACAACCTGCTCGCCAGCCAGGCAAGCATCCTGATCGGTCTACCATGCTCGCCAAGGAGCTCGTCCTCCTAGCACATGAAGAAATCCTACTCGCCAACGAGCAGAGGAGAAAAAAGGAGCAAAACCTGCTCGCCCTTGAGGGCGAGCAGAAAGTACGAACCAAAACGCTTGGCCTACGGCCGCGTCTCCCAGGCAAGCAGAATGGTCAATTAGGAACAAGTACAATGCAACAAACACCAGGACCAGGTCACCTGCTAAGCCAATACCACCTGGACGACAAGTCGGAAACTTCTTGAGCAGGCAAAGACAAATGTCAACCAGGGAGGCGTAAAAGGAAACGTGGCAACCCCACATATTCACTTGCATGACAAGAAATCAACAGCTCGTACTTGACAGGGCAGCACATGCTTGTCAAAAACTCTATAAATAGACCCTCAAAGGTCAAAGATACAGAGGAGAATTTTACCACAGATAACACTGGTATTACCAACACATCATCTCATGTGTCATTTCTGCTCGTCACAAGTACATTGTGATCGACGCATACCCCCAAATTATAAATAACATTATCCTGGCTTGGCACGCCCCCAGAAGTAGTCAACTTTGACGAACTGGGTCACCAAATCCTTTGCGTCATCCAACGTCACGCTGTGCCCATCACACATATACACAGTATTTGACACATTATCATTTTGTTTGTAAAGTCGTCACAGTAATTGCCACATCACATTTTCCACATAATACAACTTACAACAATTGGCGCTAGAAGGAGGGTGCCATACAAATAACCATCCCACATACAATCATAAAAAAAAACCTAGGCAAAAAAAAGATAAAAATGACTCAGTCAAAGTATACTCAAGGTGAGAGGTCAGGACAGAGCCGACCTCAGATTCCAGAGGAGGTCCAAATCCGACTTCAGGAAGATCAACCTCGGGTAGTGACCCATTTGAAAGATATCGCTGACGACCCTATAGCCACCGCGAAGACTATCACTTTTCTCTTAAATGCTCAAAAAAAAGAATCGATAAAGAATTGACTAAACAAAAAGCATAAGACGGTGACCGGCACTCTTATATTCTCAACAGCGAGCAGGTTAGAGAAAGAGCAGCTAGAAAGCGGGCCGAAAAATTAGTCAACAATGTGTCTGACAACGAACGGCCACAAGTGTCCTTAAGATCGGCGTTCGAGCTACTAAGGTTGTTAGCAAGGGACCGACTCGGACACCATAGGCGCCAAAATCCAGGAAAGGAGCCACGAGTAAACATGACGGCCCACTCGGCCCCTCACATTCACTTCCGCACGGAGAGGCGACCAGACCCCGGAAAGTCGGTTGGCACCAAGTTATCTATTCATCATCGAAAGAGTAGTCCTGAGCGACCTCGGAGGGGGAGACTGCCACGTCATGAGCATGACCCACCGGGTCCTCATGACGGGACCCAGCCTCATTCTGGGTCGGTTAGCACCGCAAAGTTTGTTAGAATGCAGAAAGTGATTGAAAGTCTACAAGCTAATCTAGCCGCTACTAAAGGAATTCTGCGAGCGGGCATAATCCCGTGCTCTCCGCTCGCCCCAGCGATCATGAGGCTGAAGTACAAGAAAAGGTGGCCAAAAATAGATCACCCATTCCAATGTTCGATGCGGGAGTCTGACCCGCATGTTCACCTCAGCAAATATACGAACTTTATGATCGCTATGGGAGCAACCGATGCAACACAATGCCGATCTTTGCCTATGACTTTGGGTGATCGGGCGTACATATGGTTCTCAACTTTGCCCGCCGCTTCCATTACATCTTTCACTCAACTGGGACAGAAATTTCTGTCTCACTTTTCGTCTATGTGTGCCCGTCAGGCCCCAAAATAGCAGTTAGCACATTTTTCTTAGTTAAAGGGTGAGACAGATCGGGCATATGTAGAAAGGTTTGACTGATGTCTATATGACAGAGCTCCCGTAGAAGAAGTCGCCAAGATCCTCACGGTGGTCGGAGGTTTGACTATAAATACAGACATGTGGAAAGCAATGCATCAGGATTGGCCGAACACATATGCCTAATTTCACGAGCGAGCGGCCAAGATCATAACAATGCAGGACTTACTTGCCCAGTCACGAGCTGTCAAAGAGGCGGCGACCAAAAAGGTGGTTGTAAATAGAAAGCCAGCGGGTGAAGGGGGATACAAGCCCCGGGTTCTTTCAAACCTTTCGATGAAGAAACTGAAGCACATTCACTACAAAGTGTGCTCGGCGTTTCTGCGGAAACATTACACAATCAGATTAAGGACCGAGACATGTTAGAAAAACCCCGGAAGATCATAAGAGATAAAAACCGCCTCAACGCCTCTAAATTTTGTTTGTATCATGAATACATTGGTCACAACACCGGGGACTGTCGTGACCTACTTCGACAACTCTGGAAACTATACGAGGAAAATTGCCTTACCCGATATCTTAAAAAACCAGTGAATAGAGAGGCTCGAGCAGAAAAAGCCAACGACCAAAAGAAGTGCAAAGCGGAAGAGATATCGAATAGCGATCAAGAGGAGTTTGGCCGACAGTTAGACTTACCCAAGAAAGGTGCCCCTACCACAGACAAGGGCCGAGAAGGACAAGAAATCAACATGATCTGCCCAGATTATGGGCCAGTGGGGGGATGTTACCAGGCACCTACACTATCAAACAAACGGAAAAAGATGGAAATGCATGCCATGCAAAGCATTAACCAAGTAAATGTGGCGAGCACATCGACTAGCACGCTGCCTTCCCACCAGATCATGTTTTCGGATGATGACCTCGATGGAATCATCACCCCTCACAACGACTCTCTAACTATCAGTGCCCGACTTCTCAGGTTGAAGGTGCATCGACTCTTGGTCGACACTGGTGCATATGTGAACATTTTGTTCTTAAACACTCTACACCAAATGGAGAAACAAGTTGGGGATTTAAGTATGTACATAGAATCGTGTGATCATACCATCATGGGTTTTGGGGAATCTATAACCCACCCTTATGGTTTGGTTAGATTAGGAGTCGAGCTAGATTCGACCACAAATCCAGAGATCCGACGAACTAGAATGTTAGATTTTGTAATCGTCGATGCTCCGTCTACTTATAACGGGTTTCTGGGTCGCCCTTTTATCCAGGAATTAAAGGCTGCTTGTTCGACTTACTACTACTGTGTCAAGTTTCCAACTATTGATGGGACGGGCAGCGTGAAGGGCGATCAGAAGAAAACCTGAGATTGTTTATTATCATGCACACTGGAAAAGCAAAATATGGTGAGCATGGTAGAACAAAGAACGACAGAAATTGGTGAATCAAGCCAATCTATTGCCAGGGCTATCAAAACACCTAGGGCGAGCACAACACCCGGGTCGAATAAAAAACCCGAGGCGAACACAACACCCCAAGTAACCACCGGACCCAGGTACCCTTCACAAATCCCAGATCTTATTGACGTGGATTTACCCTGCGAACAACCCAATCTTGAATTACCAGACCTGGAACCTCGGGTAGGATTTGATCCTATGGAGGTCGAAGAGGAGCAACAGGGGTCGATCATAGACCCTCGAAGGAAATAGAAGAAAGGGCGAGCAACGACGGTCGAGGAATTAGAGTCTGTCATGGCCGATCCGGCTAGGCCAGGTCTAGAAGTTTACATCGGTTCAGAACTTCCAGAACCGGTCCGAACGGACATGATTGCTTATCTCCGGGCCAATCTGGATGTGTTTGCACGGTCACATGAGGACATGATCGGCATTAATCCTAAACATGCATGCCACCACCTCAATATTGACCCAATACGGATCCCAATAATTCAAAAACAAAGAAAATTCGGCCCAGAAAAATATATCGCTCCGGACGCCGAGATAAAGAAATTACTCGACAACAAGCTCATTCGGGAAGTCAAGTACCTAAGATAGATAGTGAATCCTATGTTAGTCCAAAACTAAATGGTACATGTAGGTTATGTATAGATTTTACTGATCTGAACAGAGCCTACCCTAAAGACAACTTCCCGATGCCGCACATCGACTATTTGGTCGATAGTACGGCGGGTCACGAGCTCTTGACATTCATGGATGCGTTCGCAGGGTATCATCAAATTCCAATGCATCCTGACGATCAAGAAAGTACAGCATTCTGCAACGAAAAAAATATGTATTGTTGGAAGCGCAAGCCATTTGGATTAAAGAATCCTGAAGCAACCTACCAGAGGTTATTGAACAGAATGTTCGATGAACATATTGGGCGAATAGTTGAGGTATATATAGATGATATTGTGGTCAAAAGTGCACAAGGAGGATCACCTCAACCATCTCGCTCAAACCGTTGATATCCTCCGAGCATACAACATGAAGTTGAACCCGAAAAAATGCAGTTTCGGGGTTCATTCAGGAAATTTTTTTGGACATATGGTCAGCCAATGAGGAATTGAGGCAAACCCGTCGAAAATCCAAGTTGTGCTCGACATGCAGGCTCCCAGGAATGTTAAGGAGGTCCAAAAATTGACGGGTTGTCTAGCTTCTTTAAATCGTTTCATATCATGAACCGGAGATAAATGCAAACCTTTCTTTGAGGCACTTAAGAAAGGGAAGTTTCAATGGACTGCTCATTGCCAAAGTGCGTTGGAGTCACTAAAATTGTACTTGGCAGACACACAAATTTTATCCAAGTCAGTACCAGGCGAACAACTTTATCTTTATCTTGCCGCTTCCGAGCACGCTATCAGTGTTGTGCTCGTTCAGGCAGAAGGTCCTATGCACTTGCCTGCGTATTATGTTAGTCATGTACTAAAAGATGCAGAACTCCGATACCTGCCTTTAGAGCAGCTTGCATACGCCTTCATAATAAGTGTTCGAAAGCTACGACCGTATTTCTTTGACCGTTCCGTCGAGATTCTCACCACTTTCCCACTACGTCAAATCCTACATCGACCAGATAGTGCTGGGAGGCTACTCAAGTGGGAGGTGTGTTGGGGAATTAATTGTCCGGATCTATTCGGGATGAATATTTAAATATAAATTTAATTCTAACAATTATTACTAGCATGAATTAATCCTATATTAATTCAAATAATAATTCAACAACAAATCATGCATATAAACAGTTCACATAAATCCTACGCATGCGGAATTGCTACGGGTTTACGTGAACTAACCTCTCGGAGTGACAACCGTTGACAAGATGGATCCCGTTCACACGAACACACCAAAAGACCTTCTCAAGTATTCCTTTATCCTTGTTCAACAATCAAGTGGTAGGAACTCGCGAACAATTTAACAAAAAGGAAAAATAAAATTATGTTGCACCACCTTTGTGGATTTCTAATTTTTCCAACACATGGAATTGCACTAGGGATGAAAAAATCATCCCCTATTTATAATACAAGGGGTGGCCGATTTTTGCCCTAGGAATAAGATGGGAAAATCTTTTTCTTGCTCTCCAAGAAATCTTGAATATATCCAATATATTCTTTTCTCCATATTTAAATTATTCCACAAAAATCCCAACTCCCTATATTAAAGGATTTTCGAAAATATCACATTAAATAGGGAAGAAATATGATCTTTGACTTTTCTTGAATTTATGGGATAATCTTGTATTCCAAGAATACATATTCCATAAAATCTTTCCAAGAAAATCAAGAAAATATTTTCTCTTTCTTCCTTCAATGTTTTTCGAAAATTATGAAAAAATTAGCAACAATAATTTATTTTATTTTAAACACCTTTTTCAGTTATTGGACATTATGTTTGGGCTACTTGAGGGGTCTTTAGGAGAATTAAGATTGGACCTTCCAATGGATCTTGAATTTCCAATATTGAGCCACAATATTATTCAAGCCCATAAATATTAATTAATCCCACTATATAATTAATATTGCACTATCCACCTTAACCCATATTACTGTAAATATGGCTCCCGGTTATTATTTCCCCGTGTTTAAGATTATCTAGCCCATTAATTAATTCAAGCCACTGAAATAGCTTTCCATTAATTAATATCTTTTATCCTTGGTCAAGGAACGGTTCAACATTATTATCCATACCGGAAACTAATTCAACTTGTAAGATTTGGTATGATAAATCTTATGAACCTCCCAAGGGGGCAAATCGAACAAGCGTACTTGCACACGATTCTTCGTATTAAATCTTAGCAATCGCATGTGACCAATAATATTGCCCAAAATATAAAGTATTGAATCTCATTGATTCTCTACCCGTCATAAGTCAAAGCAATAATTACTAACCACACACGATCCTATTTAAGGGACGAAGATTAAGAAATAACGAACCACTGAGGTCTAATTCTTCCTAATTCAGTTCTGAAGAATTTATCGTCCCGTAGGTCCTATTCAGTGCATCAGTCATGCACTAGTGTAATCTCTTGGTCAAGACAAGCCAATCTGAGCCTTACACTTCAACCTTTCATGATGGATTGTTCATTTCCATCTAGGTCGTGAACAACGTACTTTTAGTTACAAGGGACTGTTAATTTAATCTTCTGTGATCTGATATCACTAAATTAACTACAATGTAACACGTACTATTTATTGAACAGTTATGCAGTAAATATATGTAACATTCAATGATATTTAAAGCATCAGTGATAAATAATTTATTTCAGTAAATAAGACAGAAATTCAGTTTGGTTATACAAAGTAAAAGCATACTTTCCAGTATAACCCCAACACGGTGGAGTTAGGCCGATTCGACATCACTTTTTCTCCACGAACAGCAATCAAAGGCCAAGCAATGACTGATTTTATGGTAGAATTAACATACCCACAACTGCCGAAAAAAGGAATCGATCTCCCATGGCACATGTATGTTGACGGATCATCAATGAGCACAAGGGCCGGAGCAGGCGTGGTTCTCATTAGCCCAACCCGGCAGACATTCACAATGGCCATCCATTTTGATTTCCCGGCTATAAATAATGAGGTCGAGTACGAGGCTCTGATCGGCGGCCTACACATGGAAATGTCTATAGGAATTCAGAAACTGATGATATACAGTGACTCTCAGCTAATTGTGTATCAAGTGCTAGGCGAATATGAGGCACGGTGCGAGCAGATGGTACAGTACCAATTGCTCACCAAGGAACTACTTGAGCAGTTCGAGCAGGTTTACATTGAACAACTTTCCCGATCAGGCAACTCATTTTTCGATGCCTTAGCGCATTTGGCAACAGCAGAGGGGGTGACCAACACAACTGATATTGTGGTCATCACAACTTGCTCGCCATCAATTCTGAGGGCTCTGATCGTCCAAATGGAGATCGAACAAGAAACATAGATGACCACAATTCTAAGATACTTGCAAAATGGTGTCCTCCCCGAGAACAAAGCACAAGTTGTTCGCCTACGATTACAGGCTGCTCGCTATACTGTTATCGGCAAGCACCTATACAAACGAAGTTTATCGCTTCCATTGTAGAGATGTATTACCCCTGAAGAAGGCCACCAAATTTTAGTACAGATTCACTCAGGAATTTGTGGAAACCATACAGGTGGATACGCCTTGGCATACAAAGCAATAAGACAGGGATACTACTGGCCCACGTTAAAAAAGGATTCAATCGCTCATGCTCGAGCGTGTCATAATTGCCAGGTATATGCCCCGCTCATCCACAGTCCACCAGAGGAACTTGTATCCGTTTACAGTCCTTGGCCATTCGCTAAATGGGGAATCGGCCTAATCGGCCCTTTCCCCACTGGTACGGCGGGGGTTAAGTATGATGTGGTCGCCTTCGACTACTTTACCAAATGGGCAGAAGCAGAAGCCGTAGTTAAGGCTACCGAGCAAAGAATGTGGAATTTTATTTGGAAAAGCATCGTCTGTCGCTTTGGACGCCCAAAATCTTTGGTAACAGATAATGGCAGGCAATTCGACGGAAATGAATTCCGACAGAATTGTGCTCGCTGGGGGATAAAAAAGCATTACTTCACCCCATATTATCCCCAATCAAACGGACAGGTTGAAGTCGTCAATAAAATCATCAAGCATACCCTGAAGGCTAAACTTAATAATTCTAAGGGGGGAGGATGGGCTGAAGAGTTGCCAGAGATTTTGTGGGCATACTGCACTACTTTCAGAACATCGACTGCGGAAACCCCATTTTCTTGGCGTTCGGTACGGAAGCAGTCATTCCAGCAGAATTTGTCCGAGCCATCGAACCATGAGTTTTGGCAAGCATGTCAATGATCAAGCGCTCGCCCTTAGCATAAATCTATTAGAAGAGAAATGATGTGCGGTCGATTTTAAAAATGCTATGTACAAACAAAGGACAGAAAAGTTTTACAACTCTAAAGTTCGACTTCGCAGGTTCAACGTAGGTGATCTCGTCCTAAGGCGAGCAACGGGGGTCTTAGGCGGCATTCTCGGTCGAGCTTGGGAGGGTCCCTTCCGAGTGATGGAGCGCTGATTGAACGAAGTATACGAATTAGAGGAATTGGATGGAACTCCACTTTCTTACTCATGGAATGCCGCAAATTTGAAAAAAATATTATCAATAGGGACCCAAAGAACAAAAGGAATAAAGAACGAACATGGCGTTATGATCGACATCCGCAAGCGGGCGACCGAAGTGACCCTTCACGAGCAGGCGATCAGAATTCCCATTTGCCAAATGAACAAGCAAAAGGGCTTAAAAGACCGAACAAGAAACATCGAACAAAAACACCCAAAACTGTGCTGGGGGTAGGAATTCCACGAAGGCTCGGAGACACGTGTCACCATCTCCAGCACATTCGAAAGGTGTCTAGAAAAAGCAAGATACATGTCATCACCCCTTCCACATGTAGTAATAGGGACAGGTGTCAACTAAGTAACGACACATGCTGCATTATTTTCGAAAGATCTGGATAATGGAAACCAGCTCAGGCTTCAGGGACGTGTATAAATAGACCCATCGTTGGCCACAAGAAAAAAAAAACATAAAAGTTTCCTCACCAAATAAGGAAAATTACATGTTCTGGTATTGTTATTCACTCAGATTTCATAACCAGTTATAGAACGACCGGTTTAGTATGCCTCCAGACGTAATTACCGTTATCAAGTTTAGCATCTTTTTTGCTAACTCAGACATACACCTCGTTCGTGGCTCTTGTTCGAGCTCCATACTCTGCATCTCAACAGCAAAGCAAGATATTTCTGCCTTGATTTGGAAAAGTCAATCCAAATCGAGCAAAATATTATCTACCGGACTGCCGGTGCTCACCTCGAGCATGACTTGTGATCGCCTCAAGCACGATTTGCTCGCTCCGAGCATGATTTGTGCTCACCTCAAGCACAATTTGCTTGACAGAAATAGAGTTACAACCTCACATTCACCGTTGTTTATGCAGGGATCGATCACAAGTTCCCCTCGCATCCCCACAATCTCCTTACAGGGGACGGTGCTCCGATGCACTCTTACTAGGCAGCGTGCCGACGCTGATGCTCAGGCATCAGTGGTTGGCACGGACAGATACTCGGATGCACTGACTAGGGGAGAAGTTGATGCGAGCAGATGGCAAAAGGATGACGAATAGATGCCTCTGCTCGCACCACATCAACGGGTGGCCGCATAATCACAACTTGCATTAGGAATGGCCACTGCTGCTGCTGGTGGTCCTGAGCGCTTTGATGGAGGGTGAAAGAGCGAAAGGCTTTGCCCGGGCTTTCCCAAGCGAAGAACCTGGACGAGAAGTCGGAAGTCCATGCTTGCCCATACTCAGACTGACTGCTCGACAACCATCTTCAAATTTTCGAGATAGTTAGATGGTAAAAGCATAAGGTTATAGTCGGTAAATTTTTTTGACAAATGTAAATTAATGTAATAGATTATAACATCCTATGTGGTGTTTATTTCTTTACTTATTTGTTTTTTTTGGTCGACCCAAGTCTAATCGCCCCAAAGCAAGGCGATCATACCCCCAAATGATTGAATGAACTGAGCCTTATGTTCAGCTGACAAAAAGATTTTGCACTCACAATATCTGCAGCAAAACGGGCATTGGGTACAAGGTCGCACCCAAATAAGACGACCAAAAACAAAGTGATTGCAGATAAAAACGACAATCACAACGAACTAAAGGTTGCAACAAAATAAGACAACCATCTTGATTGCAGCAAAATAAGACAATCAAACACAAAGTCAGGCAAAACATAAGCACATTTAAAATTAAGGAAAATGGAAGTTCAAAATCATTCATAAGTACGCTCCAAAAGCGCAAAGACCAAAAAACAGCAAAAGAAAAGCCACAAGTGGCTAAGTTCTAACAAGGCCATCTCGGCCGAACACGAAAACAGTAAAACCGATAAGTCTAAGAAAAGAACAAATTATCCGGAGTCGTCGGAAGAGAAGAGCTTAGTGGACCCATTTTATCCTGGCCACCCGGCCCACCATCAAATGGTCCGCCCTATTCGCCGACAGTTTGACCGCCTTGCTCATCGCCAGTTAGTACTCCCTGCTCGCCACCGACCGGTCCTCTCTGCTCGGCGGCCTTCACGGCACTCGGCTGGTCGCCCTCTTCTTCATCAGAAAAGGGATCCCCAATCTCGACCTCTTTGGGGAGTTTGAAAAAATTACACAGATCCTACAAATCGGCGAGTGGCAGTTCTCGATCACCAGCGGGAGGGTTGTCGGCCAGATAATTCTCAAGATCTTCAACAAAAGGTTTTAATTGATCGGCCAAAAGTGTTCGCCTTGTCGTACGGAGGGCATCAGCAAAAGCACAATTGTACGAGTAATTGGACATTGAATCCATGTACTCGTCCGTTCGTAGCTTGGAATTCTGAAGGCCCAACCGGGTATTGGTCTCTTCGGCGGTAAAGAGCTATTGGGCGAGCAGAAACTTTTCATGATCAAAGGCCTCATTTTGAGATCGGAGTCGCTAAAGCTTGGCGTCTTTAGTGATCTACTCGTCCTAAAATTTCTTCAGCTCATCCCGGACTTGCTGAAGTTCCACATCTTTTCGGCGTAACTCCTCATGAGCTGAATTGGTTTCTCCACGGGCCTTTTCCAGTTCCTCCACCTTATTATTGAAGCTCGTCGTAAGCAGAGAGAATTTGGCGAAAAAAACGGCCACCCTGGTAAAAGCATTCTCTAGAATCACCATTGACCGACCTTGATGAATCAAGCCCAATCGCAGGCGCTCCAGGATGGACGGAACATTCAGGGACTCTTCAAGATCTGTCGTCCATGATCGAATAGGGGTCTCTCAAGCACGCTGGACATGCTCTGGAAGCTCCGGTATGTTGCACACCGTAGGAGAGCAGAAATAATACATTAAGTCCGGCATCAAAGGCGGTTTCTTCTCCGCGTACCTCAGGGAAAACAGTAGTTAAGCAAGCAAATAGTAAGGATGTATCGAACAAAGTTAGCTCGAACAAACGAATATTTCAAAGGCGAACAAAGTTACCTGCTCGCTCGAGCGGCGTCCCAACCAAGAAAGGATGTATCGTCCGGACCGCAAATCCGAGAGCTGGAAGGTCCATGAACATCAGTAGGAAGAGGCCGAGATACAGTCGTATCCGCTCCCACAACTGGGTCTTTCAACACCGCAGAAGGTGTGCTCGACTCGGGCACAGGACCTGTAGATTCAAGGGTCTGTCGCCGGGTCCGCTTCGGTGATGGAGCCCATTCGCTCGTCCCATGGTCGGCCGAGCGGGAGGATCTCTTGGGCTTGCTCGACTCCCCACGAGAGGCTCTCTGCGCTTGCCGCTTGGACTGAATCCTAGCCATCTCACTGGGTTCCTCTTTCGAGCCATCTCGGTATGCTCAGTGGTACTCACAGCAATGGTAACAGCAGGGACAGCTGTCAATAAACAATGACTTTCTATTTTACAAGTTGAAATCGAAAGAAAGATGCACATGAAGACATATGGGTTTAAATACATACCAGTAGGGTCAAGAGCGACCAAATGATGGGGTGGCACGTACAATCCACCTTTCTTGCGCTCGTTCGTCGTGTTCAAAGTTTTTACAGAGCGCGCTTTGCGAAGCTCGAGATCAATCTGCCAAATGCTACTAAAGTACCCGTCTTTCGCGTCTTTATCCGAAGCCGCCTCGATTCCTGAAATGAATGAACCATGTTAATATCAGTCCACAGAACCAAAGATAAGAATAAGAATACTCACTCCGAAAAACTCCAAAATCCATTGGGATATCTAAACGAGCATCTGGTTCTCTCCCCAAAGCAGGACTTCTCCAGTCGCCCCCAACAAACCAAAACTTCTCCTTCCAATCTTTGATTTTGTTCGGCACATCCTCAACAACTTTGCACTTGGTATTTGCCTGCATAAACAGCCATCCGTGTTCGCCCTTGGGACGAGATAAATGGACCAAGCGAGCAAGCGCTGCAGCATTAGGAAAGTACAGGGGTTTGGTTTTGCCGAACAAAGTCAGGAGACTCATGATTATGTGCCACCCATTTGGCTTTATCTGTGTGATGGTGATATTCCATTCCACAAGTAGGCGAGTAATCGCTAGATGAAGGGGGAATCTCAGCCCTGCTTCCATAGTATCCAAGTTCACCACCACACAACCTTTAGGGGGTTGATCTGCTCGCTCATCGGGTTTCGGCACCCAGAAGAAAACATCTTTTGGGGTTTCATAATTTCGGTATAATTACGCGAGCATATCGACCTCAATCACACTAGCAACCTTGCTCGCAGGATATTCGTTCTCAAATCAGACCCGATGAGGTTGTTCAGTGTTGGGTGGTGGAGTCTAAGTTGCGGAATGAGTCCAGGGAGGACAAGATGTTCGACCTAGTTGAGGTCGTGCACTTCCGCTCCAGTGTCAGTCTCCAGGTGGGAGATTGTTGGGTTATGGAGCCTGAGTGTAATGGGATGCAGGGCGCAGGAGGCGCTCGACCAGTGCTCGAGGTCGAGCGCCCCCCTATCCAGTGCCATGAGGGTGCTCGAGCTAGATAGTTGATCGAGCAGAACTGCTTGACCAAATGCCCTGTTCGAGCGGTTCCGGAGGCCGAGACGCGGATTAGGGCTTCGGCCCAATTTCATCTTTTAGGGTTTCGGTGTTTTGTATAAATACCCCCCTGACTCCCCCATTGTATCTTGCACTACTTGCACTATCTTATACGATATAGTAGATCTCTCCTGGCTTGGTAGTGCCCCCAGATGTAGTCATTCCTGACGAACTGGGTAACCAAATTGTTTGTTCCTTAATTCGTTGTTTCCATTATTTTCTCCTATAATTGCTTGCTTTAATTTCTAACAACTGTTATCAGAGCATCGGGTTAAAGGGATCTGTGGAGAGCAATTATGATGGCTGAAGGGAAATCGCCTGTTGAGAAGTTTGATGGAACGGATTTCGGATTTGTCATTCGGTATGCGGTCGGGCACAACCACTGAACGTCCGAGAACGTACAAGGCGCTCAAGCAAGCTGGTTGGTCGAGCAGAACCGCTCGACCAAAGCCCCAGGTCGAGCGGGTTCCGTAGGCAGTTTGCGGAGTATGGGGCATTGCTTGGAGTAGGTGGTTGGATGCAAGATCAAGATGGGCGTTGACGCGGGTCGAGATCGTTTGTATCGGGTTAGATGCAAGATCAAGATGGGCGTTAGACACGCGTGCACGAGATCGTTATGTCGAGGTTGGACGAAGATCAAGATGGGCGTTGACACGTGGCTGAGATCATTGTATCAGGTTGGATGCAAGATCAAGATGGGCTTTGACATGTGGCCGAGATCGTTGTATCAGGTTGGATGCAAGATCAAGATGGGCGTTGACATGTGGCTGAGATCGTTGTATCAGGTTGGATGCAAGATCAAGATGGGCGTTTGACACGTGGCTGGGATTTTTGTATCAGGTTGGATGCAAGATCAAGATGGGCGTTGACACGTGGCTGAGATCTTTGTATCAGGTTGGATGTAAGATCAAGATGGGCGTTGACATGTGGCTGAGATCGTTGTATCGGGTTGGATGCAAGATCAAGATGGGCATTGACATGTGGCTGAGATCGTTGTATCAGGTTGGATGCAAGATCAAGATGGGCGTTGACATGTGGCTGAGATCGTTGTATCAGGTTGGATGCAAGATCAAGATGGGCGTTGACATGTGGCAGAGATCGTTGTATCAGGTTGGATGCAAGATCAAGATGGGTGTTGACATGTGGCTGAGATCGTTGTATCAGGTTGGATGTAATATCAAGATGGGCGTTGACACGTGGCTTAGATCATTATATCAGGTTGAATGCAAGATCAAGATGGACGTTTGACACGTGGCTGAGATCGTTGTATCAGGTTGGATGCAAGATCAAGATGGGCATTTGACACGTGCCTGAGATCGTTGTATCAGGTTGGATGCAAGATCAAGATGGGCGTTTGACACGTGCCTGAGATCGTTGTATTAGGTTGGTTTATGCAAGATCAAGAAGGACGTTGACACGTGCATGAGATCGTGCGGGAATTAGTGGCCGAATGATTCAAGGGAATGTTGTGGGACGTTGTTTAGTTCTGGTGCGAATCAAAAACGTTGAGGGGCATTGCTTGAATTGAATGGACGTGAGGGTCCAGGTTGCGGTCTTGTGGGCCGTAGTAACGCAGGTTCGAGAAAGATGTTGTGGGACATTGCTTGGATCAAGTGTGGTTCGAAATCGAACGTTGAGGGACATTGCTCGGATTGCGTGGTTAACTACCGATGAGAGAATGGGAAGACGAGTTACGTTTTGGAGTCAGTCTCCTGGTGGGAGATTGTTGGGATTGTTGGAGTCTGAGTTGCGGAATGAGTCTAGGGAGGATAAGACGTTCGACCTAGTTGAGGTCGTGCACTTCCGCTCCAGTGTCAGTCTCCTGGCTCAGTCTCCAGGTGGGAGATTGTTGGGTTATGGAGCCTGAGTGAAACGGGGATGCAGAGCGTGGGAGGCGCTCGACCAGTGCTCGAGGTCGAGCACTATTGCTCGGTCGAGTGCCCCCCCTATCCAGCGCCATGAGGGCGCTCGAGCTAGATAGTTGATCGAGCATAACCGCTCGACCAAATGCCCTGGTCGAGCGGTTCTGGAGGCCGAGACGCGGATTAGGGTTTCGGCCCAGTTTCATCTTTTAGGGTTTCAGTTTTTTGTATAAATACCCTGACTCCCCTATTATATCTTGCACTACTTGCACTATCTTATACGATATAGTAGATCTCTCCTGGCTTGGTAGTGCCCCCATACGTAGTCATTCCTGATGAACTGGGTAACCAAATTGTTTGTTCCTTAATTCGTTGTTTCAATTATTTTCTCCTATAATTGCTTGCTTCAATTCCTAACAACTTGTATCAAGAGCATCGGGTTAAAGGGATCTGTGGAGAGCAATTATGATGGCTAAGGGAAATCGCCTGTTGAGAAGCTTGATGGAACGGATTTCGGATTTGTTCTTTCGGTATGCGGCCGGGCACAACCACTGAACGTCTGAGAACGCACAAGGCGCTCGAGCAAGCTGGTTGGTTGAGCAGAACCGCTCGACCAAAGCCCCAGGTCGAGCGGGTTCCGTAGGCAGTTCGCGGAGTATGGGGCGTTGCTTGGAGTATGTGGTTGGATGCAAGATCAAGATGGGCGTTGACACGTGGCTGAGATCGTTGTATCAGGTTAAATTCAAGATCAAGATGGGTGTTGACACGTGGATGAGATCGTTGTATCAGGTTGGATGCAAGATCAAGATGGGCGTTGACACGTGGCTGAGATCGTTGTATCAGGTTGGATGCAAGATCAAGATGGGCGTTAGAAACGTGCCTGAGATCTTTGTATCAGGTTCATGCAAGATCAAGATGGGCATTTGACATGTGCTTGATATCGTGCGGGAATCGGTGGCCAAATGATTCAAGTGAATGTTGTGGGATGTTGTTTGGTTCTGGTGCGAATCAAAAACGTTGAGGGGCATTGCTTTGATCGAATGGACGTGAGGGTCCAGGTTGCGGTCTTGTGGGCCGCAGTGATGCAAGTTTGAGAAGGATGTTGTGGGACGTTGCTTGGATCAAGTGTGGATTCGAAGTCGAACGTTGAGGGACATTGCTCGAAGTGCATGGTTTACTGCCGATGAGAGATTGGGAAGACAAGTTACAGTTGGAGTCAGTCTCCAGGTGGGAGATTGTTGGGTGGTGGAGTCTGAGTTCCGGAATGAGTCCAGGGAGGACAAGACGTTTGACCTAGTTGAGGTCGTGCACTTCCTCTCCAAAGGTCGATCTCGTGTTGATCTCCAGTGGGAGATTGTTGGGTTATGGAGCCCGAGTGAAACGGGATCACGTGGCAATGCGAGGCGCTTCGACCAGTGCTCGAGGTCGAGCACTAGTGCTCGGTCGAGCGCCCCCCTATCCAGCGCCATGAGGGCGCTCGAGCTAGATAGTTCATTGAGCAGAACTGCTCGACCAAATGCCCTGGTCGAGCGATTCTGGAGGCCGAGACGCGGATTAGGGCTTCGGCCCAGTTTCATCTTTTAGGGTTTCGGTGTTTTGTATAAATATCCCCCTAACTCCCCCATTGTATCTTGCACTACTTGCACTATCTTATACGATATAGTAGATCTCTCCTGGCTTGGTAGTGCCCCCAGACGTAGTCATTCCTGACGAACTGGGTAACCAAATTGTTTGTTACTTAATTCGTTGTTTCCATTATTTTCTCCTATAATTGCTTGCTTTAATTCCTAACATTCAGGCCATTCAAAATCATAAAGAGCACTATACTCGGCATATGTTGGACTATGAGGGCGACCAATAGGGATCTCGCGAGACTGATCCACCTCGGGCTGAACATTTTGCTCATCATTGAGGACGACAACCTGTTCGCCCCCAACTCCTCTACTCGGCTCACCCCCAGATCTGGTACTCTGCTCGGTTTCAAGATTTGAGTTTTGCTCGGCTCCGATTTCACCTTTTTGTTTGCCCATATTACCACCACTATGCTCGCCTGACCATTTGGCATTCAGACCGCTTATATCACAGTCACTCGCGGTACCGACAATGCCCATTGGTTGAAACTCCTCATCGGAGTCACCAAAGTCAGATCGGGCCAAATCCCGATCCAGTTCATCTACAACATCATCTGAATCTGAGGTGAGGATGGTGAATGGTTGTCGTATTTTCCAATGAGGACTTAATTCGGAGGACTCCTCCTTTGAGGGACCAATCCTACCACGGGTAATTGGGCGGCGGAACGAAGAGGAGGACCCGCAAGAAGTCTCGGACTCGTCAAAGTCGAGTCGAGCCTCAACAGGAAACGACGAAGACATGGCTAAAATAAATAATTAAAGAAAGAATAAAATATTACCTGAAAAGTCTTCACCAGAAAAAATGGGCTCGCCGAGATTTAGAGAGAGAGTCGAGAGAAGGAAAGAAGAAAAAATGAATATGAAAGGGAGTTTATAGGTTCAGAAATCAGGGTTCTTTGAATTTTAAAAATTTAAAAATCCCCCTTGATTCTTGAACCTTGGCTTCCGTGCGCCGATTTATCTGATAACCACGGGAATCGAGGCAATGCCTTGGTGCCCTTCCAAGTCATCTAACAGTCGGACCCCCGTGTCGAACACAAAGGCTGCCCGACTTGGGGTATTGTTGTAGTCGGTTACACACTTTTCCAACTCATGCTCGCCTGACGAACACGTGGACCAGTTAATCAGAAGCGTTCACCAGCTCATCAGATAGATACATCTTAGCCTAGCAGACAACCTGCTCGCCAGCCAGGCGAGCATCCTGATCGATCACCCATGCTCGCCAAGGAGCTCATCCTCCTAGCACATGAAAAAATCCTACTCGCCCGACTAGCAGAGGAGCAAAAAGGAGCAAAACCTGCTCGCCCTTGAGGGCGAGCAGAAAGCACGAACCAAAACGCTTGGCCTATGGCCGCATCTCCCAGGCAAGCAGAATGGTCGATTGGTAACAAGTACAATGCAACAAACACCAGGACTAGGTCACCTGCTAAGCCAATACCACCTGGACGACAAGTAAGAAACTTCTTGAGCAGGCAAAGACAAATGTCAACCAGGGAGGCGTAAAAGAAAACGTGGCAACCCCACGTATTCACTTGCATGACAAGAAATCAACAGCTCGTACTTGACAGAGCAGCACATGCTTGTCAAAAACTCTATAAATAGACCCTCAAAGGTCAAAGATACAGAGGAGAATTTTACCACAGATAACACTGGTATTACCAACACATCATCTCATGTGTCATTTCTGCTCGTCACAAGTACATTGTGGTCGACGCATACCCCCAAATCATAAATAACATTATCCTGGCTTGGCACGTCCCCAGAAGTAGTCAAATTTGACGAACTGGGTCACCAAATCCTTTGTGTCATCCTACGTCACACTGTGCCCATCACACATATACACAGTATTTGACACATTATCATTTTTTTTGTAAAGTCGTCACAGTAATTGCCGCGTCACATTTTCCACATAATACGACTTACAACATTATGATGGGAGGCCTTTTAAATGAGAATTTGTGTTGACTCGGCCCTTTAAACAAAAGTCCCACTATTGTGAATTATAATATATAGATAACTAAATATACATGTCTAATTAAAATGAATAATAATATTTACAAATATAAAACCTCAAATTTTAAACATATGTTGTTGTACTGTAACCGTTAGCATTACATCTTGTAATTCACTAGTCCTGGGTTTGATCTATGGCAATAGCATTATGTAGCAATTAAAAAAAGGGGATGTCAGCGACCTTTCTCTTTATATTTAACTAGTATTTAGACCCGCGTGCTACGGGGTTTGAAATATATCATATTAATTGTAGAGAAAGATGATCAAAAATATCTTTAATCAAAAGAAATACAAATCTTGTATCAAGATAGAGAGAAAGTGTCTGAGTATAGAGAGAGAAAGATAATACAACTTAATGAATAAGAAAGAGGTTGATACCCTCTTATATAAAAGTGAGGAATATCATAATTAAAATATAGACCGAATAGTATTACTTCACCAACTAAAAGGTATTAGTTGGTGAAAATATATTATTTATCCCCTAAGACCCCCCTCAAAATGGGAGTGAATGTTGATCAATCCCATTTTGGTCTTGAACTCTGTGTAAAGGCTTGGGCCTTGTGGTTTTGTTAAAACATCTGCAATGTTTTCTTCAGTGGGCATTTGTATGATTTTGAGCACTCCATCTTTGATCTTCTCCCTTGTGTAGTGGTTGTCAATTTGGATATGCTTTGTCTTCTCATGGTGGACTTGATTGTGGGCAATGCAGTAGGCTGCCCTGCTGTCTGTATAAAGAAGTGCAGGTTGTGGATGTGAAATCTTCAAGTCCTTGAGGATGTACATGATCCATTGGATTTCTGAAGCTGTTGTGCCCATGGCCTTGTACTCACTTTCTGTAGATGACTTGCTGACAGTGCTCTGTTTCTTGGATTTCCAAGAGATAAGAGAGTTACCAAGATAAATAGCATATCCAGTAATGCTTCTTCTTATGGTTTCACATCTTGCCCAGTCAGCATCTGTAAAAGCATGTAACTGGAATGAATTGTTGTTAGAATATAATAAACCTAAACCAATTGTGGATTTGAGATACCTCAATAACCTATGTACAGCTGCAAGATGAGCTTCAGTGGGTTTACTCATATATTGAGTAAGGGTTTGAATTGCATAAGACAGATCTGGTCTTGTGAAGGTCAAATACAAAAGTTTACCTACTAGTTTTCTGTACTCAGAAGCATCAGTTAAAAGAGGTGAATCAATACCAGTAAAACCTTGCTTTGAATCCATTGGGGTAGTACAAGGTCTAGTGCCCAAGTAACCACAATCAGTCAGGAGATATAAGGCATATTTCCTTTGACAAAGTTGTATTCCATTGTCACTTTTAGCAACTTCAATTCCAAGGATGTACTTTAGAACACCTAAGTCTTTTAATGGTGAACTTTTCATGTAATTTTTTTTTTATTTTGTGAATTTCAGAAAGATTGTTCCTAGTGATGATAATATCATCAACATAACAGAGGAGAACAGTGAAAGTGTCATATGTTTCTTTGGTGAATAAAGAAGTATCAGCTAAAGATTGTAAAAAAACATAAGAAAGTAAAGTGTCAGAGAGCTTTGTAAACCATTGTTTTGATGCTTGTTTTAGGCCATAAAGGCTCTTGTTGAGTTTACAAACTCTTAAGTCATTAGGTTGACAATATCCAGGTGGTGGTAACATATACACTTCCTCAATTAAATCACCATGGAGGACAGCATTGTTAACATCACATTGATGAATATGCCAACATTTTGAAATAGCAACAGACAAGAGAATTCTTACAGTGGTAATCTTTGCCACAGGTGAAAAGGTGTCAAAATAGTCAATACCCTCTTCTTGGTTGTAACCCTTAGCAACCAGCCTTGCTTTATATCTTTCTATTGAACCATCAGGTTTGTATTTGACTTTATAAACTCATTTACAGCCAATACAATGTTTTCCAGGAGGAAGAGTCACCATAGACCAGGTGTTTGTTCTTTCTAGAGCTTGTAGCTCAGAAGTCATTGCTTTCTGCCAATTCTCATCTTTGTGAGCTTGTTTATAGGTTTTGGGCTCACAAATTTGGGAGATGTTGGCAATAAAGTGTGTGTAAGATGGGGACAATTTTGAAATGGATAAAAATTCAGTGATAGGATATCTTACACACTGGGAGCTGGAAGAGTTTGCAAAATTTGAAGATTTTTCAGAAGTAGAGTCATCAGACACTGGTTTGTGAGTAAGAGAAGCAGGCAAAGTTGTTTTGTAAACATCTAAGTATGCTGGGTTTAACTTTGTCCTACTGGACCTTCTAAGGTTTTCATCATGATGAGGGACATCCACATGTTGTGTGACATCAAGAACCTCATCATGTAAATCAGTATGAACAAGATCAGTGTCTGGGACCATAGATGACTCAGTGTGAGTGTCAACACTATTAGGTAAAGGAGTGTGACCCACATTAATTTCAGTGAAAAGGATATCAGAATCAGAAAGTTGTTGTGTTTGATGTTTTGAAATAAGATCATTAATAAATTTGTTTGTGGAAATTTTATCAGAAAATGGATAGATAGTTTCAAAAAAAACTACATTCCTAGAATTAAAAACTTTTCCAGAAATGATATCCATGAGCCTATAACCGTTAGTATCAATAGGATAGCCAAGTAAAATGCATTTCATTGCCCTTGGATCAAATTTATGTCTGTTAGCAACAAGAGTAGTAGCAAAACATAAGCAACCAAAGTTTCTTAGGTGATTGTAATCAGAAATCTTACCATATAACATTTGAAAAGGAGATTTATCCCCTAAGATAGATGAAGGAAGCCTATTGATGATGTATGCAGCAGTTAAGATGCAATAACTCCAAAATTTAAAGGTAAACATGCTTGAAACATCAAAGACCTAGCTACTTGTAAAAGATGTTGATGTTTTCTTTCAACTAAACCATTTTGTTGAGGTGTTTCAACACAAGAAGTCTGATGAATGATGCCTAAATCATGATAAAAATCAGATAATATGAATTCAGTACCATTGTCAGACCTTAGAACTTTAATTTTCTTATCAAACTGAGTATTGACCAAGTTACTGAAGTTTTGCAAAGAACTTTTAACAGCAGACTTGTTTTTAAGTAAATAAATCCAAGTGCACCTAGAATAATCATCCACAATGGTTAAGAAAAACTTGTAACCAGCATGTGACTCAATAGAAAAGGGACCCCACACGTCACAATGAATAAGATCAAAACATGCAAGACTTTTAGAAGTACTAACAGGGAAAACATTTTTCTTTTGTTTTACAAGAGGACATATCTCACAAACAGAAGGCATATCCTTGCACTTTGCACTTAAAAGACGAATGTTAGAAAGTTACTTATTAGAGATATGGCCTAATCTAGTATGCCATGTGTAAGAATCTACAGCAGAGTGAACAGAAACAGAATGAACATAGGAACCTATCAATGGTCTGGATGCCTTAAGAAAATAAAGTCCACCTTTTTGCTCAGCAAAACCAATCACTTTCTTGGTCACATTGTCCTGAAAAATACAGTGTGAGTCCATAAAACTAACAACACAATTAGTAGTTTTAGTTAGTTGAGAGATAGATAGTAAGTTGAAACAAAAATCAGGAACATATAATACATTGTGTAAAATCAACTCATCATTCAATTTTACCTCTCCAGTGAAAGTAGCAGTTGCAAAAGCATTATTAGGCAATTTTATTTTAATAGCAGAAGGTGTGGGTTTTGAAGTAAATAAGCTAATATCAAAAACCATATGATCAGTGGCACCAGTGTCTATAATCCAAGTAGATATACCAGGAGATACAATATTTAAACAAGTGTGTAAACCTGATTCATCTGGAGTGGAATCTCCAAGTTGTGCAAAAGCACCAGCAGCAGAATGAGTGGAATCCTTGTCTTTCTGGATCTTAGCATAGCTTAAGAACTGTACAAACATTTCTTGATCAAACAAAGGGTTAGTAGCACTAGATTCCTTAGGGGGAGATTTAACCAAAGCATGAACAGAAGTATCTTGCTTAGGCCTGACATTTTTAGAACCCCTCCAACCGGGAGGAAAACTAATGATCTGAAAACAGCGGTCAACAGTGTGACATTTACAATCGTTGTGATTATCGTGACTTTTTATTTATATTTATTTATTGATATCTTCAATTTATTTCGTTTTCATATTTTTGACTTTATTGCACCAACTTTATGAATATGGATAAAAGTTGACAACCAATACAACAAAATAAGTGACAAACGTGGATTCAAGTAACCCCAAAAGAATTCGAAATAAAGTGGAATGACAATAAATGGGAAACCAAATTTGATTGTGACTCTGGGCCTGCTTAAAATCATTCATTTTATTTAATGTCTTATCTGTTTTGGGTTGTTATGTTCAATGTAATTTGGAGCCCTCATCTTTTGTTCAAATTAGTGGCTTATGACCAATATACAATAATCCAGTCTAACTATATTGTGGGCCTTGCTACAATTTTTCAGCTAGCTTGCTGATGTTAAAATTTGAGAAAATGTCATTTTTAGCCCTATAATTTTGGATAATTTCATTTTTAGTCCTGTAATTTTATAAATTTATAATTTTAATTCTAAATGTGTCAATTTCAGTCGTTTTTTGTCGGAAATTTTAAAATCTCGTCGAAATAAGCACGTAAACCTCATGTGACACTTTATAATTGATTTTTTTTTTGTTACTTAACAGTTATGTAACCAAAAAAAAATCAATAGAAAAAAAATAACTAAAATTGACATTCTTAGCCAACATAGCAACTGAATCAGCATTCACAGTATCATGATGAAAAGATAAGGTCCTCTGAGATTCCTCTTGTAACAATAAACTATAGATTTTAGGAGGAAAAGGAACTTGTAACAATAGCTGACTTCGCAATGCAGAATAGGAATCATCAAGGCCTATCAGAAATTTCACACAAGCATCCTTTTCTTGAGTCTTGCTCAATTGTAAAGGAAGTTCACAAGTACAAGCATTCATCGCACCACAATTACACTTAAGAGCAGGCCTATGACTCAAATACTCATCCCACAGAGATTTAAATTGATTATAATAGGTCACCAAAGACTGAGAACCTTTAGAAATAGCGCTTAAGAATTTTTCAAGATGATAAACGCGGGTGAGATCAGATTGAGAATACCTGACATGGAGTTCATCCCAAACCTCTTTGGCCACGGTGAAGTAGTCTAGGGTTTGTTTAATATCAGCATGAATCGAATTCAAGATCCATGTTAATACTAAATCGTTAGCCCTAATCCAAGCCTGGTGAATAACCCTATCCTCCGTCTCCGAAGGTTGAAGCAGTGAACCGTCTATCAATGGGAGTTTATTCTTGACACTGAGAGTGTGCTTAATGGCATGGCTTTAGGAAACAAAATTTCCACCGGTCAAAGGATCCAATACAATTGAAATCGCTGGATTATCGTTCGGATGTAACGCGAGCGGAGAAAGAGGGTTTAGAAGTGGATTCAACGAATTCGGATCAATAGCCATCAGAATCGCGAAAAATCAAATAGATCTTAACAAGAATCAGATAATCGTGACGCTAAAACGTCAAAAGAACAACAAAATCGCGAAAAATGTGCAATTAATCGGAGGATTTTCGCTAAGAACGCGAAAAACCCTAAAAAAATTAAATCGCGTGAGGAACGCGAATAACAAACGCGGAAGAGAAAATAATCAGGATTGAAAAATTGTTCAAAAACTTTGAACAACTGATACCATGTAGAGAAAGATGATCAAAAACATCTTTAATCAAAAGAAATACAAATCTTGTATCAAGATAGAGAGAAAGTGTCTGAGTATAGAGAGAAAGATAATACAACTTAATGAATAAGAAAGAGGCTGATACCCCCTTATATACAAGTGAGGAATATCATAATTAAAATATAGGCCAAATAGTATTACTTCACCAACTAAAAGGTATTAGTTGGTGAAAATATATTATTTATCCCCTAAGATTAATACTATTGAATTATTTTTATTATTGATATAATGGGTTTAGGAGTATTTTATACTATGTGTATATTTTTTTTATTAGAAATAAAAAATAATTTTGTTTACATTAAGCGTTATTTGTTATGTATATATTAATATTATTTAAAACATCAAAGTACGAAATATTAATTTCATGGTCAATCAAATTTATATTACAAAATGGGAAAAAAATTCAATACGTAGTAATGAAGAGCAATAAAAAAATGTATTCTCAAACTAATTAGTAAAGAAGCCTATTCAAAAAACTATAATAATAATAGTAAAAACTTTCATATTATTCTATTTGGTGTTTATCATATATCTCCCGTTTGTGGCATTATTTCTTCTCAAATTTGACCGACAAGAGTCGCTTAATGGTCGACACTTGAGTCTTAACACCACCATCATCATCTTCCTGATATTCATCCCCTTCATGCTTCCTCTTATTCTCGGAAGTTATTTCTTCACATTCACCATTTGGTCGTCACAAATTGATGAAGGAGTAATCTGCTAAAGTAAAATTTATAAATTAATATTCATAATTTGAGGAATAAATAATATATATTTTTTAAATTTTACCAAAAGATTTAAAACAATAATAAATTAATAATAATACTAAATACCTTGGATGAATGATTTTTCTCCTCTATTTTTCTGATCAAATTTTCATCAGTAGATAACTTCACAACGGTATATACGTCGTAATTGTTGGTCAAATTGAATTGCGAAATATGGAATCGAAATATGAATATTTTGTCAACCAACTCTTCTAGTTTTGATGGGAATTTATCACATAATCCTTTCTGCATAGTGTCTTAATATAACTTATATATGTATCATTATCATCAATAGTGTTGGTGTCCATGTTCAACTTCTTTCACATACAACATGACTTCGTTCACGCACTCCTAATAATAAACATTCATAAACATATATCAGTTATAATTTAAACAAATGAGTTTTATATATTGATAAGAAATTAACAAAAATAATCATAGTATGATATAAATACATATCATACCATCTTCTAAAGAGCTTACATGATAGCTTCTATTCATAATTTAATAAATTTTATAATATGTGATTATTTTATTATTATAAATAACAAAGTAGTGAAATTCGTACTAAATTTAAAGGTTGAGATCATAATTGCAGAAAAAATAATCATTTTCGAACACAGATATCAAAAAAATTTTTGAAAAATTCATGTTGGACCAATATTGCAATTTATCCAAAAACTTCTCATAATAATATTTGTATTACATTATAGAATAATTTATGAAATATATAAGAAATAAGTATAAATATCTTTGGATGTTCTCATGCGTTTATTTTGAAGTTTTCCGTTCCTTGCCATTTTTATTGATCCAAACTCGTTTGCTTCCAAAACTGGATTAAATTTTGTTATCACATTGTAGCAAATATTAAATTTTATATAATTGACAATAAAATCAAATTACTATAATAAAATTATTTACAAAATTTATAAAATAAAATACTATTAAAAATTTATTATTTACTCACCATGTTTAGTAGTAGAATCCATAGAAGTACTGCTACCCTAAATAAAGAATAATTTAAGTGAGATGCAAAAAATTATGTGTACATACCTTCGGATGTCCTTGTGCGTTTATTTTGAAGTTTTTTTATTCCTTGTCATTTTTGTATTTTCAGACTCGTTTGCATCCAACATTGAAGTATCTAGAAAATAGTAAATATTAAATTTTATATAATTGATAACCAAATTAAATTATTTATAATATAATTTTTTTAATCAAATAATATTAAAATTTATTAATTACTTACCACATTCAATAGTAGTATCCATAGCAGCACTTCTACTATCTGTAGAATTAATATCTGCTAAATATTTTCTATATTAGAAATTTATGATAAATAATAAAATAAATAACGAATTAATTAATTTAGATTATAATAAAGTATATCTTTGTACAATATATTTTAATATAATTCTCGCAAAATCAAATACTATTCAAATTTATTAATGACAAAAATTTGTGTGAACCTGAGTTCACCGTGACCACAATTTTTTTAATATCACTGTTATGTATAAAATCTATCACTGTAATGCATAAAACTTTTGATTGTTATGCACACTACTGTTAAAAAATATGTTATATTTTTAAATAGTGAATATTTTTATGCATAACAGTGATAGTTTTTACATATAACATTAATTACTTAATGCTTAATATAAAAGTTAAATAATTAGATTAAGAACTTATTTCAACTAACAAATTATTGATAATCCCCCACGTTTTTTCAAGAGGATTGATCTTTGGACCATTCTTTCATGCTTAGCACAATAATCTTCATATGTAAAATTTTAATTAAGAGAAATAAAAAGTATAAAAATTATTCAAATATGCTAAGAAAAATGATGAAAATATGAATTAAATTATCTTAATTGTACAATTATAATAAAAGTTACATGTGTATACACTTCTAGCATATTCAAGGATTTTATTATATTATTTGTAAGATATTTTATTATATTATTTTTAATATATTAAAGGAAAAATAAAAGATATGTGTAAGATATGAAGGATGATATCTTTTTAAAAATTGTTATATCTTAGAATACTTTAAATATACGGTTGAGATTAAATTTAAAATTAGAGTTATTGAGATTAGAGTGATTTTGAAATATAGTGATTTGACTTTACTTAAAAGTTTATCTTTTTATATAGCGGAGATTTCATAATATTTTTCTTAGTATATGTTTATATATTTATCAATATGATGCGGTTTTAAGAAAAAATTACTTGTCACATGCAATTGCAATATTACTAATTGCACTAAAAATTTGTTGGCACAGAAGATTGAGCACTAAAATTAGATATATCTAAGCAATAGTTGCAACCGGAACAAACAATAATAATGGATGATTAAGAACAGTGAAATACAAATAAAAATAAATCTTTAGCAACTCTAAACTAACCTGTCAAAACATTAAGCAACTCAAAGTTGCATATCCTTCCAATTGAATTTACATATTCTTAAAAAAAAATTCAAATTCTCCTTCAATTGCAAATTTTCCAAACTAAACTAAACTATATATTTGTTTCCACAAATTGTTTATTTCCACAAAAATATATTGTCCTTTGGAAAAGTGGATATTCCAGCATCACAACTCATCTGAAGGAAAAAAAAAAAGAAAGAGAGAATATTAAACCTACAAAAAATAACAAAAAAAGCAAAAAAAAAATTACAATAAAACAATAAGAAGGTGAGAAGGCGTTAGATCGATAAAAAGATCACCAAATACCTAACTCACCTGTAAAAATAAAAAATAAATAAACCTGCAGAAAAGTTAAATAAAAAGATGACAAAAGCAAAAAAAAAAAAAAAAAAAGATTAATCTGCAAAAATTTAACAAAAGCGTAAAAAAAATTAGATTAATAAATTCTTCAAATTAAAAGAATCTCTATGAAAAAACAAAAAAATCATGGGGCGTGAATACTGGGTGGAACATGAATATGAGGATGGGGTAGTTACTATTAGGTATCATTTATAAGTAGCTCTTACTCTTAAGTGCTACACTTACTCCTAGGTCCAAAAAAAATGGTGTTAAAGACTTAAATGACCTTATATGATACAAAATACCGAATTTGTGCAATTTTAAATTTATTTTGGAATGTCTTGACCGTAATTTAAACATTTATTCCCTTAAAACTTATGCACACACCAATTTTTTTTAATCATCTATTTAATTAATTTTTAAAAAAAATTACATATTCGTATATATATTAAATTATACATTTTTAACCATTCTGCAAATTATCAAAAAATTTTGCACACCCCAATTTTTTTAATTATATGTCCTTTTATTTAATTAATCTTTTTAATTCTGCATACCCGTAAAAATTTCTGCACACCCGTAAAAAGTTTACACACCACATTTTTTTTATTATATGTCCGTTTATTTAATTATTTTTTTTAACTGTGCACACCCGTAAAAATTTCTGCACACCCATAAAAAATTTTACACACCCCAATTTTTTCTTTTATTATCTGTCCGTTTATTTAATTAATATTTTTATTCTGCACACACGTAAAAGTTTCTGCACACCCGTAAATAATTTTACACACCCCAATTTTTTTTAATTATTTATCCTTTTATTTAATTAATTTTTTTAATTCTGCACACCCGTAAAAAATTCTGCACACCCCAAGTATTTTTAAAATTATCTGTCCATTTATTTAATTAATTTTTTAAATTCTGCATACACGTAAAAGAAAATTACAGAAAAACTGCATACTTTGATATTGAAATCTCTTTCTTTCTCTCTCCTGTTCAATAATCTGCACACTGTCATTATATTTGCTTTTATAATATATAATATACAATAAATAACTAAGTAAGTAGATAAATACATATATTTTTTTTGGTTAAATATATATACTTGTTATTTTTAGATAAGAAAGATATAATAATTTAACATATACATATGGAATTAAGTTAATACAACTTTATTGGGTATGGTGTTAATTTAAATACGACTAAATAATGTAATAGGAGTATATATTAATATTGATGTTCAGAATTAAGGAAATAAAAAAAGAGGATCCAAATTGAAAGATTAATCTCGTCTAAAATTTTAAAATGGCAGAGAACTGTGAAATCAATTCATTTATTTTATATTAAATCCATTAATACGTGAGTAATAAATTCATTTATCTTATATTAATTCTCTTAATACTTCTTCTCACTCGTGGACTTCAATCCAAATTTGTAAAGTTGTGTTAAATTAAAGGAAATAATGTTTTTTGGGCCATTAATTTAGGGTGATTGTGTTTTAAGAACAATAATTTTACGTGCTTGGATTGTTGGACAGTATATTTTAAAATCTATAAATAAAAGACAATATGATTTAAAATTTGAAAATAAAGGACAATCGAGCCTGAATAAGCCCTAAATCACATTACTCGTCATCTATTCTAAATAATTCCAGGCTTCAGACGACACGTACCCCAAAACGACGTTGTCCCTTGGCGACTTTGGGATGAGTAACTAACCAATTAATGAATTGCGAGACTAAATTGAGAACTTGTCTTTTTTATGGTGCACATGACCATATTGTACCAACCTCACAAGCATTATGATTCCCAACACATAATCCATATGTTGGAAGTTATCAAAATTTAATTTTGCAAAGGGAAACATGATAAAAATAAGAATTGGGAACAAAATTTTCATAAATTGAAACATAAAAGAAAACGAGCACAGTTAAATTGAAACATATACACTTTTTTCCAGCAAATCTAATTGAAAACTGAGGGAGAGGCAATAAAATATCAATAAAATAGCAACACCAAAACTTTAGTTGCAATATCTGGATTATACAAAAGATAGGCTTCAATGTGTGAAATTATATCGAACGATCGCTAATCCTAAAATTGTAATTAGTGGCGAAACACTGTCATTTTGTCATGCACAATTTTTGTCGTCGCAAACACTCTTTCAAATTTTCGAGGGCACTAAATTTAACGTTGATACCCTAAACGACTAATATCAGAATAATTGTCGCAGTCTGTGATGGATTTCCTACCGACGGTAAAACGTGTCTTTTTATAGTGAAAATGGGGGGAAATATTTTATTAGGTCCGTAAGTTACGGGGAATTGTGTTTTAAAGACAACTAGTATATCATCCGTGCGTTGCACGGTTTGTGAGTATAAAATGAACATAATATAAAATATATTTATTTTTGTGTTAAATAAATTATAAAAAATTATATAACTTATAATAATAATAATAAGAAGAATCTTTTTTTATTCATTTTTTAAATATTTTTTTTAGATGCAACGCACGATTTATGAACATATTTTGCTTTTGCAATCAGGCATGGGAAAGGGGTGATGTCGCTCCAACTGCTTAAAAATTTACATTGTTAAATAATGCAATTTTAAAGGTTTTTTTTTCTTACAATTTTAAATTATTTTCTTCTAAACCACTTTGATTGTCACTTATTATCGTCTTCCCAATTCCCATTGCATGTCAAAATTTTCAAATTGTCCCCTTTAGATACTCTGAACATGATAACATATAACTACCCATGATTGAAATTAATCTCCTTAAGAAAGTCCAAGATTTTTAATAATTGTCTATAATTCTTATTAATGATTACACCATAAGATATCATTAGTCAAAATTATCTTTCTAAGATGTTAAAGAGAGTTTACTATCTGATGATGACAGTGTCATTCCCGAAATCAACACTCTTTGTCCTAAGTTAGTCTCGATTAGTATTTTCTTTTAAAAATATGGTTACCGAGCTTCATTACAACCAACCCAATATCGTTTTACAATTCAAGGTCTAATGTCAATTGTACATGCTAATTTATAGTAATTGAACTCAATGAACCTACATGTCCTATGTTGGGATCATGTGCCCCATACTTTTTTAAATATATGTTATATAGATTATAATTATTAGGAGTAATGCTTATATTATATGTATATAATGACTTAAATGAGTTTTTAAAAGTGTTATAATTAATTAATCATGCAAATATTTCATCTAAAAAAATTTGTAGATCTGTTATGTATATTCACCATCACTATTTAAAAAATTAAATATTTTTTAGTAATAATGCATAACTGTATATGCATAATCGCGACAAAAAAAAAATAGAATTCACGTGAACCCCCCGTTCACAGGAAAATCTACTTGTTATATTATTTATTTTTGTGCCCCAGCCATGAAAGTTTTCTGGATCCGTCCATGATTAGACTAATCAATTTAAATATTATATCCTATAAAAGAATCATACAAATAAGTAAACAAATTGAGTTTTATCACAACCAACCTAGTGTCCTTTTACAATTCAACTAATAAGTCAACTAATAATTTAATTAAAAATTATTCAACTAACAATTTAAGTCTAATGTCAATAGCTCATGCAACTAATTTATGGTAATTGGACTAATCAATTTAAATCAAATATCATGTAATATTATCATACAAATAAGTATATAAATTATACATTTTCATATATACAATACTTCTTGTCTTTTTTTAGATTGCTCAAAATTCGAAAAGTCCATCTTTTATCACATACTCAAAATAGCAATAAAGTAACTATATAGTTCATGCTACCCCTTACAAACATCACTAAATTACATCACATGTCAATAATAATTACATACAAAATTAACTTATTTTTTATCTTATTCACTAAAATTGACAAAATACCCTTATCAAAAAACTATTTTATTACCTTCAAATATTAATAAAGAATTTTCTCATCAAAACTCGTGTCAAAATCAAGTGAACATTAATTTTTTTTTAAAGATGGAAATAGTAACTGATTTTTAAATATATATATATATATATATATATATATCTATATCAGCTACAAAGTATAACATTTTTATATTATTAATCATTAATGTGCCACTTTTAAATTTTTATGATAAATTTGTAATAATTTTTTGTTGATTTTTTTTCTTTTTTGGTATAATATTTTGTTATTATATATGTATAAATAGATTTCATTCAAAACTTTGTAATAATTTTTTTGTTGATTTGTTTTCTTTTTTGGTATAATATTTTGTTATTATATATGTATAAATAGATCTAGTTTAAAAATTCAAAAATAATATTAATAATTTAGAAAATATTAAAAAAATAATTAATAAATATGTGTGGTAGATATGGGGAATTGAACCTTGTACTCTTATATACAAAGAAGATAAAAAATATTTGTTATACCATTTGAGCTACATCAAATTTGTTAAGATGTTTAAAATTTTATTAGAAAATTATAACAGTTTTTTGGCCCAACTTTTGGCAAAAAAATTTGTTATTAGATATGTATAGATAATTTTTCGGACTTGGAAATGTAACACAATACGTTTTAAAATCTGTAAATATATGACTATATGTTTTAAAATATGTAAATGTAGGACAATCAAGACCGAATAAGCCCAAATCAGGCTGAAATGTCACATGATTTGCACCATTGTCAAAATCATCAAGTTGAAATGTAGGACCCTATGTTTTCAAAATCTTTAAATTTAGGACAATTTTGCAACTTTCGAGACATTTCAGCTTGATTTTGGCTTATTCGAGCTCGATTATCCTACATTTACAAATTTTAAAACATATTGTCCTACATTCACAAGCCCTTAAAATTATTATCTTTAAAACACAACCTTTGTAACACCCCGTCCCAAATTTCATATGAAATAAAGGAATAAATGATTTATGAAGACGGACGAGCATTCTGAGTCGGTGCACTCCTAGCACATATTAAAGAATTAAATGAAAGTATAAGGTTTGATCATTATTTATTAAATTATAAAACTTAAAATATAATTGAACAACTTATTTTGATTGTGCTTACCTAAATACTTTAAAAAGCATTATATATATTTTAATAAGATAATATATTCTAATTACTTTTAACCTTGATGTGAAAATATATGAGCGTAATTAATTTAATTCACCATCATAACAATTATGATATTTAATGGGTGAGGTGTTCTTAATTACGAAAATATCTATTTTTTTTATTAAATTATTTTGTCTCTCTTCATGATATTAATAGATTGGTATGTTATGACTTTAAGTGTTCCATTTGTATTTCTTTTATTCTTTGGGCCGAAAATTATTATTATTCAATGGGTTAGTCCGCTGGGTCCTCATTAGGCATATTTGAGTATGGATCCGATTATTAACACCCCCACATTAATAAATACCCCCATCAATCTTTAATTTTATCAATTAAAAACCTATATTACCCACTTTTAAACTTAATCAGCTCAAATTCTGACCTTAATTTGTACAACCACAGACCACCAGACGCTCGCCGCCTCCGCTCCACGCTAATTTGTATGACCACCAGACTGTCGTTGCTCCGCTTCCTCATCGCCCATCACTGCCGCCATCGTATTTTCCATTTTCATTTTTACTCCATTTTCCATCACTTTCTGAAAAATTGGGCGCAAAAGCAAAAAAAAAAAAACGCAGACAAAAAAACTGAAAAAAAAAAGTTGATTACACTATGAACACCATTTCTATAATTTATGAACACCCACCAACCCTTGATATTGAAACCCATGAATTATCCAACCAAAGTAATAAAAAAAATAAAAATTGCAAAAGATGCTGGAAAGGGGCAGGGGACGGCGGACTGGGGGCTGCGCATGGGAGTATAGACGCGGTAGTGCTGTGAAGGGGGTAGGCAGGAGCGGATCCAGGATTTGATAGTGCGGTAGGCTGAAAAGTAATGTTTGAACACGTTAAAATTTATATATAATAAAATATTTTAATATTCACTTAAGTTGTACCCTACGAGACTTCAAAACATAAAATTCATCAATAACTGAATCTATATCTATATCTTTAACAAAATCTCTCTCAATAAAAAGCATCAAACAATCTCCAAGCAAATCATCCCCTATCTTGTAACGTAGTGCCGTCTTCACATGCTTCATTGCTGAAAATGCTCGTTCAGTTGTAGCAGTAGAAACGGGCAACGTCAAGATTAGACTAACAAATAATTATTTAACTAACATAAGTGCACTATGCACAGCTACCAATTTAACACTGATGCCCAAATTGGGCATTACGGCATTGACGGTAATACTAATAACTAATAAGCTTGTTTAACACTGATGCCCAATTACCAATTCATCAAAATAGTTAAACATTAATCCATTGGTGACATTGGTGTGGTGGGGCATTACAGCTACCAACCAATTTATATATTTAAGTAACCCAATTCAAATCCAATTATCCAAGTATCCAACCCACAATAATAAGCTTAGGAATTAGGATGCTTAGTTCTCCACTTCTCCCTCAAAATATATATCAACGATTTCAATCTTTCATATGTTATATATACAAATAATTTTGAAAAGCTAAATAAGCACAACTAATAAAAAAAAATCACTCTTTCATAGTTTCATACTCACCAAGATAAGAAGAGGAGATGAATTATTCCAATAAAAGGGGAGAAGAGGAGACCATATTATCAAGGTTTTGTTTATGTGCATCCGCAGTTGACTGGTTCTGTGTACGGTGAAGTGTAAAATTAGGGATTGAATTTTTTACCTACAATTCTCAATCCCAATTCTGCCGGTTTTATTTTTTAATTTGGGGTGGTCAAATGGGCTATTATTTAACCATTTAGGAATATGAGCTCATGTGTACTTTACTTTTACAATTAAAACCAAGGAATTAATATTATTGGGCTGGGCTATTGCTGATAAAATAAAATATGCAACATATATATAGGAGGTTACTAGGCAAGTGGATTTGGGTGGAGCCGATTTGGGCTGGGCTACAGTCCGCCCCGGGGTAGGGGCGGAGGGGGGGGCGTGGTTAAAGCGGGTCGCATGGGGAATTACCTGCAATTTAAGGAAAAGGGTCTGCTTCAATTTGATGACTGATAAATGGTAAAGAAGGGGGAGGTATAGGGGTATATCTGGTAGAAACTATTGGTGGTGGGGGTGTTAATACTTAATTAGCGTGGAGCGGAGGCGGCGAGCGTCTGGTGGTCTGTGGTCGTACAAATTAAGGTCAAAATTTGGGCTTGTTAAGTTTAAAAGTGATAAGGGTAATATAGGATTTTTATTGATAAAATTAAAGATTGATGGGGGTATTTATTAATGTGGGGTGTTAATAACCGGACCCTTTGAGTATATTTGAGTTACTTTGGGCCTCGGTTATTTTTAGTCGACCTTAATAGTTAACAAATTTTATTAGAAACAAAAGCAGTAAATACTATGTATGTTTGCATCAGGAAGTGGTAAACACGAGAAAAGATATTTTTCTCTATACTACAAAATACCCACCTCAATCTGCTCTTATACACATCTATAATTTATACATACTGATATTTTGCATAGTATAATAGGTAAACAAAATTCACTATTTATTTATACATTTCCTTCTATAAAAGAAGGGTCTTGTAAGGGCAAATCATCTTGTAGACACTTAAATTTTATTAAATTTAATAGTAAAAATACAAAATAATATCTCCAAAATTTGAGATTATTGTTGGTCCCGGTGCAAACGAGTCTTACACTTGTATGGGGGGGGGAATACACGTGTTCAGTGTTTTTAAAACTTTTTCTTACTGAGGTCAGCTTGGGTCAGATAATCCTGAAGATTAGGTTCTGAGAAGCACAGATCGCTCCGAGTCAAAGTCTCATCGAGATGATGATCCCGAAATCGCTTTCAGATACCTCGAGATAATCCCAATCGAAGTCCCCGAGTGTCGAGATCCCGAAGTTGCTTGGATCGATAACTAACTTATGAATCCTCGTAAGAGAGTTCGGTTTGGTAACTATCTGTTCTCTAGCTACTCTACCGTATGGAATGGTTGGCCCTTTAGTTTATACTCGTTTTAAGCTTTTGTCAAAACCTTCCCTTTATGAATTAGTGATTAGGCCGTGATTCAATTACATGCAACTTCGATTGGATTGATTCCAACCGAATATCGCTGAAAAGTATGCTTCAAAAATCAAGTCAATGCAACAGATTAAGCACGAGATAAGGAAAACAATAAACAACACAAAGAATTATAGTGGTTCGTAGACTCAAGCTCCTACATCCACTCTCTCGATCCTCGAGAAATTCACTAATCACTTCGAGCTTTCGACTACCTTGCGTGGTTTATTTACTCAACTCGCTACCGAAGTTTTTCGACTACTCCCAATGAGTTTACTTACTCAACCCGACCTTGAGCTTCGACTACCTCCGTAGTTTACTTACTCAAACACAAACAAGCTTTCGGACTACCCCAGAGAGCTTACTAACTTCTCCTCTTGAGTTTTTCGACTACTCCGCGTAGTTTACTAACTCTTTACAACTCTTCTCACCAACAAACACACTCCAACTACCTTCTCAAGGGTTTGGGGTTTCTCGGTTGTTTTCAACTAAGATGAGATATCCTTTACAATGAAGCACAATGCAAAGGGTTAGGATATCTCGACTAAGCTTTGATAATTCTTATCAAGCTAGGCTTAGTATAGTGAGCTCTCTTCAATATAGAAGCACTTGGGAAATTCTAAGTTTTTAGAGTGCTTTAACTTTTGCAAGAATAAGTTTGAGCTCTTGAGTTGCGTATAAATTTCCCGTAACCTTACAATGTAGAGGGTCACCAAGATTTATAGGCATACACCAAGGTCACTCTTGAAAACTATCCGTTGGAGAGACAAACCGTGAGTTCCCTCTTATGGTGTGTGAGGAACGGCTATATTTAGGGTTTGAAACTCCCTAACGTTTTTTTAGGCAATAGCCTTTCATGTAGCCGGTCTTCACTTTTTTGCGATCTGGAACTTTTGTACATCGACATCTTTTTTTCAACTGTCATCCTTTATCGATTGTCAAGATGGTGCGATGTCGTCTTCCTCTTTTGACTTTTGTCTCCGATTAAAGGTAGACACCTTCAACGGCTCTTTTTGGTTACAAACTCGAGTTTGATATAACCTTAACAACACTTCTCGACATAGTTCTTTTTGTGCGATTTGAATGTCTTGGCAAATATCTATTTTCTAAGGAATCGCGATCTTCTCAAGATGTGCATCCTTCGATAGATATATTCAAGTGCCTTTAACATTCAGTTCATATCGAAAGCATTCAATATATTCGGTGGGTTTCGAAGTCTTCGAAATTATCGCGGCCTTCGAAGATTCTTGATCTTCAATCTTTCGGTCTTTAGTCTTGTGTCTTGAGTTTTCTCGAAGTCTTGAGTCTTGAAGAGTCGGAAGAATGAATCTCCGAGTCTTCGAGTCTCTCGAATAATCAATCTTTCGCGTCTGAAGTCTCCTCAAGATCCCATCGACTCTTCAAGATCTCGATGATTTCATCGAAGTTTTCAAGAAATCTTGACAAAATTTCATATCAAACTTGATTTCTTCATTCTTAAACATATCGAAGTTCTTCGTAGTCTTCGTAACCTATCCTGAACTATATCTCATGACTATACATTTTACAGATAACATCCTGAATACTCTAAAACTGGATCCTGACTCAACTATCAAGATCATTCTGAACATGTCATACTCAGGGGTTTTGGGATCTAATCAAAATCATATATATTTTATTAAATTCATCTCCCAACAATTTCCCTTTTTGATGATGCCAAAACCTATCTTGTTACAAACATATAACCTATACTCGTGTTTTGGTTTATCCTATTACAAGATTGGTTATCTCCCAACAATTTCTTAAAAAAAGAGAAACTCCTAACAATTTAAATCATTCAAAGAATTTCTTCAAGAATGAATCTCTTTAAGTAGTTCACTACTAAATACTTAAACAATTTCCCATATTCGATAATTTTTCCCTTATCAACATACAATCAGTTCAGAGACATTCATTCAGCATATCAAAATAAAAGACATGTAAATAAGATAATGAGATATTATCTTTTGAGCATAATGATAAATCTTCATTGATGATGAGTATACCATTACAGATTACAATGAGTTTATCAACAAAATCAAAAAAGACAAAAATTTAAAGATTACGTAATCTTCTCGAGTCTTGATCCCTCGATCTTCGATTTGGTTCTTGATCTTACGCTCTTGATTTGCTTTTCATTCTCAACTTCATCAACGGCACCTCCAGTCGAACATTACGAAAAAATCTCTTCTTCAATTTCATTTTTTCCTTAATAATATCCGGATGCTTTTCTGTTAAACCCAATCGACCAAAGATCTCGAGCAATTTATTGAGTAATGGCCTTCATTCACCAAGCCATTACTAAGTCTTGGAGGAGGATAGAAATATGGACCGGGGCTACTATCGTACCTCTCCTTCATCCGCAAGGTTAATCCAAACTCTGTAGATACTTTGGATAGAAGGTTAGGAGATATTCAATGAAGGCTTCATTCGATCCGAGCTTTCCCCTCTCCATTCCCTCGAGAACATCATAATTGAACGAAGGTTCTCTTGACTTCTTCCCACATATCGTTGAGTTTGATAGGCATCCATTTATCAACGTGGGGGCCACTTTAGTGCTTTTGATGTCCCTTTCCTCTTGCTCATAAACTTCCCGAATTTACTCCTTCGCTTCGCTCTTCGCCTATCTTCTTCGATCCACAGACGCCTCCCGAGACCGGCAAAGAAATTTTTCTTAGCTTGTTCTATTTGGAGTGTCTTGAGCATCTCTTGTGTTGAAGACTTTCTTCCGAGGTTGAGACTTCGGATTCTTCCGCTTTCTTCATCATCCGTAATCGACTTTTCTCGATTGGCTTAGAGCCTTCGTGACGCTTCTTACAAGTTGAACAACGCCCAAGACTTTTCCTCTTCATAGGCAAATGCCAGCTACTGGCTTGTTCCAACCTTTGCTCTAGCTTTTCGGTTTCTCTCTTGCAACATCAAGCATGGTTTGCTCGAAACTCGAGTGTAGATAGGCTTCTCTACCGAGATTTAACTTCAACTTCTTAGTAACCGACTTCTCTTAAGGCTTTGGCTAGGTTATAATTGTTGGGAAATTTATAGTTTTGATAAAAGTTCCAAAACACAGTAATAGGACCCGGTCGGACACATAGTCGATCGATGTTTATATTACCGTTTATAGAATACCGGGTTGATAATTATTTGATAGAACAACCGATGTAATAGATAGGTCACATATTGATGGGGGGAACCTCAATATGTATAGGTCGAATCCAAGATTCAAAGAATAGCCGATATCCAATAAAAGCCGTAATGCAAGAGAAGAAGAGATTAAGATCGATCGATCCGATCAAGTCGATATCTCACCAAGTCATGAAGCTCAAACTCGTAATACTTGAAGATCGATGACTTCGGAAGATCGGACGGAAGACCTACATCACCGAGTCCGCTAGTTGTTTATTTTAAGTCAACCCAAGCACCGTAAGACTCCATCGTAGACCGATCAACCTTAATTGATCAAAGTCACTCACCAGTGAAAATCGATGTTTCACCTAATCATACGCCGATGATCCGAACAAGAAGAATGTCAACCTTAGTTGGAAGAACAACACTGAAAAGTGCATCTGTTAACCAATAAAAACAAGACACGATGATCGAGCCGGCAATTACGTAGATTTGATGTCGCTTTCTCTAACGGCTATAAAATACAAGATTCTTATTTCGGCCATGCCGCGTTCAAGAAGACGCCACATCAATCCCGCAAAACCTACCAAATATAGCCCAAATTCAAATTGCTCTCCAACGGCTCTTTGATTTCTAGGTCTATAAATATGGGATCACACTTCAGAGTGAAGACACTAAACACCGAACAATCAAGAAGCTCAAGCAATTATCGATTTCCGCACGAAGAACACGATCAAGAAGATTATTTTATTATGTGTTCATCCCATACGTTCTTAGCATAGAAATCTTTTCATCTAGCCGATAGGGCTATCTTAAACACTATAAAAGATTTCATAGTTGGAACCAAAACAATCTTATCCAAACCCAAGTTAGGTTAAGTTGTTTAGCAAGATTTCGCATAGGGTTTCTAGTTCCGATTTTCAAAAGGATCGGTTGAGTGAGAACTCCTTAAATATCTCTCGATTATCATTGTGTTGGACTAACACAAAATCTAAGTCCGGGGTTGGTTAAGTTGGTGCCCCTTGTGATAGGGAAGAGTGGACGAGGGATCGGGTTTGTCCGAACCACTATAAATCTTGTGTGCCTTTACCGCTTTGATTAACTGGAGAAATTTGTATGGATCTACACAATCGCACACAACCTTTAAAAGCAAGATACATATTCTAAGTTGAGATCAACTAGCACCAAGCTTCGACCAAAGGGGAAAACCGATCAAGTTCGACACTTCCTAACCAATCGGTTAAAAGACTAATGATTTTGAATCTGATTTATCAAAACCGGTTTTTTTCACACAGATGGTAAAACTTACTTTTAAAACTCTTAATAAATACAAGGTATAAACGACACATCGGCTTAAACCGATGCGTTCTGAACCGAACCGATCCACCAAAGATCTCTTCAGCGATTAGTAAGTTGGTTATCATGGATCCCAAACCGATTCACTGGACGTAAAAGACTTTGATCAAAGCTAATCGCCATCACACCCGACCAAAAGACATCGTAAAAGTTTTTTTGATAAAAGTCTATTCACCCTCCCTAGACTTACGCCTCACAAACCTGTTTCGGGACCTACAAGTGGTATCGTCGGTTAAGCGGTTGGTTCTACGCACTAATCGACTTTTGTGTATCATCGATTCTTGAAGAAGAATCTTTGTGGTCAATTGAAGCAGATCTTGAAAAACCTTCTTAAAACTCATTCATTTTCCAAAATCACTCAAAGATGGATAACACCTCGTATGTATCATGATCGCCAAGTTCTCAATCGATGAGTATGTAGATTGGGCCATATATATGTCCAACCATCTAGGTTCGATTAGTGGCGAGAATGATGGAAGTCATCGAAAGAGGACCCATCATCATATATTACGACAAACCCCGTAGCTTGGAGGAGATCCGCATTTTGCCCCGGAAGTCTTGTATTTAAAAAGCCCAAATTTTGATGGATGCAGAGGAAAGGAAATCGATACTCTAGATACTATCGCAAGGCATATTATCATGAAAACAATGGATAAGGTCACCAAGGAAAAGATTAAATATCTCAAAAATCGCAAAAGCAATGTGGGATACTCTAAATTAAATATGCGAGGAAATGACCAGATAAAAAGACAGAAATGTCCGCAGTTTAACCGGTGAAGTTCGAAAAAGTCAAGATGTCGCTTTCAACTAAAACCATCAACGGACTCGATGGAAGGATTACAATGTCAATAAACAAAACCGATTCGAGAACTTGGTAAAGAGATGTCCGATAAAGATATCAACTACAAAATTTTAAGATCTCTCACCAAGAAATGGGACATGAAGGTCACGTAATCAAGGATTGCCAAGACATTTCAAAAATGAAGCCAAGTAGCTTGTTCTTGAGCCTTAAAGCTCACGAGTTCGACGAATTGAAAGAGGACAAAGTTCGATGAAGATGAGGTGCCCTCCAAAAGCTTCAACTTCAAAATCGCTTGCTTTTAAGGCAACCAAAGAAGCAGATCAAAGACCAATGAACCCGTTGGAAACATCATAAGTCAAGAAAGAATCAGACGCTCGCTACGTTGCGAGAAACTAGAAAAATCAAATATTAAACTTGGTAAGTATCAAGATTCTATAAAGATTATCAACATACCGAGGAAGAGATAGGAGATCAGCCCAAAGATCTCCCGGTAAAAAAGAACCAGATCCGATGATCGAAGAGATCACAGAGAAGAAAGAAAAAGTGATAATCTAAATGATGAGAGAAGAGATAACCAATCAGACAGAAGAAGCTCAGACTACTATCGAAAGGGAAGTCACCGATAGATCATACAGACGAGTGATTCAACCGAAGAAAAGGTTCCGTGGATCAAGGAGCATGCTTCAATCGTGGAAGGTAAGTCACTACAAAATCAGATCGCCTGCACTCGGGCCAAGAGAAAGGGAAGAAAAGAGGAACATAAGAGAGCAATGGTAAACAGTGGATAGAAAAGCCATGGTTGTCGACATCGCCCTGGAATCGACGACTCAGACCGCCTCCGAGGATTCCGGATAGTCCTCTCAGAGAAGATTTGGATAAATTCGACCGTTGATCGCAAAATTGTTTGTTGTTGACTTCTATGAGAACGAAGATCCGATATTCTCTTGGATGATGATGAGATCTTTTGGATGGCCAAGGAGGACCAACTGAGGTAACCTCCAAACCTCGCTTTTGTTCGCTTTTACACCGCTATCATTAGCACACCGGCCGGGAGATTGACCAACAAGTCATTTTGGACATTACAAAATCGATTACTTAATGGAGGAATCAAATCTACTCCCGAGCAATTGCTTGAGGATCTCTCCAATGCAAAGAGACACTTATGCTATAGTGGAAGTTTCAAAAATGACAAGCCGAGGATCGTAAATAATAATTACCTAAAGAGAATGATCTCAAGAAAGCCTCTCAACTTAAATCACGTCTATTAAACTACTCGAAGGCAACCGAGGAATTTAACATTCGAAAAGTTAAAGCTTCGATCGAGAGAAGTTAGATCAAATATCACCGGTTATTAACAAAACAAAGAAGTTCGATGACTTCAAAATCCTTCAAGCAAAATTTGATGAGCTATTTTAATGCATGAAAGTCTAAAATCATCTAAGGATAATCTTCCGTAGAAGAAAATAGAGGTTTTCACAAAATCATCTAAAACCGCTCAAGACATGAACACCTATTTTTGAACAACGATTAACAAGAAGGGACTTGGGTATGAGAACCCTTCCAAATCCTCAAAAGCCCCGGCCGATTCATCTCAAAAGGTGTAATCGACGAAGTTTCACAAAGATACAACGAAAAGCCAAACTTGTATCTAATAAGGAAAAGGACCGATTGAAGGGGTAAGGCGGTGCCTAACCGTAGTCAATGGGGAAATGTAAATGGACCCTAATCGGTAAAGCATCAAAGACAAGAGAATCAACAGAAGAACCGGCCAAGTTTTTTCAAGAAACCTCAACTTGATCAACAGATCGCATCGAAAAAGACAACCTGTAAAAGGGAAGTCTAATCGAGACCCAATCAAGGTCAGCTGCCTAATAAGCATGCTTTAGGTAAACCGCAAAAACCACCTATGCCCAAAAAGATATGAATCTTTTGATGGTAGCAATCGTACCTACCCCCTATAATCGTAAATCTAGAGTCATGGCAAAAGACTGAACCATTACTTGGATGAAAAGAAGACAAATGTAAAAGATAAATCCCAAGTCTTCTAAGTCATCCAAGGTTCACACTAATAATCATACTAATCGAGAAAAGCATATAAAGAGACGTATGATTATGTTGATAGGTATGGGAGACAAATCGGGCCTTCGATCTAACCGATCTCAATAGAAGTGCTCTGATTTTGTATGGATCCCCAAAACTAATCCTAACCTGCAATCGAGAAGGACCCAATCCAAAAGGGTACCTAAAGCCCCGATTTGGGTCAAGGCAGCGTGGTGGTTTCGCCAACAAAGGAGGTGTGCAAGCAACTATCCTGGTACATCGATAGTGGATGCTCAAGGCACATGACCGAAGCAAACATCTCCTCCTCTTCTTACATAGAAACGACAAAAAAAAGGCCCGCGTGTACTCTTTGGTGATGATAACTTTGGTTATACCAAAGGATTCGAACCTTAGAGAATGATGATGTACAAGTAATCGGAGTCTCAGATGTCGAAGGTCCAATAGAATGGAAGCACAACCTTTTATCGGTTTCACAATTCTGCGACAACGGATTGATGTTGAGTTCTCGATCGATCAATGCACTATCAAGAATCGAGCCACTCAACAGATTTTGCTAAATGGTTCAAGGAAAGGGACGATCTACGGTGAAGGGTGTAAAAGGCTTTTAAAGGGTAAACAGGTTGCCCAAGAAATGCATGTGTAAAAATCGATTGTCAAGAGTTCCAAAAGTAAGAAATTTAGCTCGCACAAAAGAATGAGCCATCGAACTTTAAAACTCTTAATAAGATAGCAAGGATGTCTCTAGTGGAAGGACTTAGAATGAAGTATTTTCAAAGGATCGGACATATGTCTTTTATGTCGCCGAAGGGAAAAACAGTCAAAGCTTCATTCAAGGGAATTCGACCCAAGCATCCAAAGCAGAAATCGCAAGAATTCGGTCAAGGCTTCATATGGATCTATTTGGACCCGATTACACAAATCCGGTCTCACCTGGCTTTTAAATATACTCGTAATCGTGGATGACTACTCCAAGTTTATACGGGTTATATTCTTACATAAGAAGAATGAGACGACTAAGTTTAAAAGATACCTAAATTTCTAAAAAGATTACAAAAAAATGAGAAGGGTGTCGATTAAGTAGTAAAAAATCGGATCGATAAAGGTACGCAAAATTTCGAACTTTTTTATTCGATTTTTGCTCTAAGTTTGGTATACAAAGATGAGACATCACCGCAAGGACGCCCACAATTAGAATGGAGAAAGCGAATCGGAGGAACAGAACTCTCAAAGAAACCTTGCAATTCGGTTAAGTTGACAGCCAAACGATGTTAGCTGAACATGCAATACCAAGCCCCGTTTTGAAGCGTATAATCAACAACGCATGCCATACTCGTAACGTATGTCTTCGACTAAGGCTCACTACAAAACAGATACCGGTTGGTTTATGAACGTGGAAAGGCGTAAAACCTCGTGTTTCTTACTTCCATGTTTTTTACTATGTAAGTGTTTCATACACAACAATGGGAAGAGTCGGTTGAAGACTTTTGAGGCCAAGTCGGATGAGGGTATATTCTTAGGATATTCCTCATCTAAAAGAAGGCTTTTCGTGGTTTACAAGGCAGATGAACCCTAGTTGTGGAAGAAACACCCCATGTAGTCTTTGATGAAGCATCAAGAATAACAAGAGAAATCGCTTGAAAATCCGTAACAAGACGCATTCGATCAACCTGCACTGATGCTCGAAAAATGGATCACCTAATGATCAAGGAAAAAGGATCGTAAATCGTAATAAAGATACATTCCAGATCTAGTTGATTCACCAGATCATTCGATCCTAAGGTAACTACTTAAAAAAAAGCTGTCGATGAAGAAGCCGGTATGAATGATCTTATCTAAAGGAGATAAAGATTAACCGAACTGATTTTGGTTCGGGGAACACTGAAGTTCCCCGACGAACAGACGTCAAAGACATGATGAGTCCAACATCACCGAGACATGTTCTTATCAAGTGGATCATGATTCTCGCACCACTCCAATGGATGCTGCTAGTAATGAACCTTTATCGAAATGGATGATGTTCTCGAAACCGACGCAAATCGTAGCGAAGGACACGGATAACCGTGGCCATCCATCCGATGATCGATCATCGGAGACCCATCCGATAAAGTTAAAACTAGACATCGTTGGTGAAAGTGCCATGTATTGTAATCGTTATTTGTCTATGAAGGAACCAACAACAATAGAGGAAGTTTCTACAAGACGCAAGCTAGATTCTAGCCATGCAGGAGGAAAAGATATGGAACAGTTCGAGAGAAATCAAGTTTGGGAATGATTGGTGACGGACAAATCATCAAGACGTAATTGGCACGAAGTGGGTTTTCAAGAACAAGAGATGAGAAAAATGTCATCACCAGAAATAAGTCAAGACTTGTTGCTAAGGGGTATTCACAATCGGAAGGAGTTGATTATGATGAGACCTTTGCACCGATAACCTCCCACAAGACCATTTGAAATTTTTTCGGCATATGCTTCCCACGGAGGGTTTCAATGGTATCGATGGACGTAAAGAGTGCATTTTTAAACGGGGTACTAGCAGAGGAAGTTTATGTCGAACAACCTCCGTGCCGAAAAGAAAAACCAAGTGTACCGTTTAAGAAAAAGCTCTTTATGGTTCAAACAAGCTCCTCGAGCTTGGTATGATACACTATCTCAGCAAGTTCTTGATAGACGGTGGGTTCACTAAAGGAATGATTCTTCAAAGTGATGTAACCTTATTCGAATAGAAGATGGAGAAGATATTCGATGGTTCAGATCACGTGGGCGACATCATCTTCGGATCTCCCAACAAGAGTCTATGTGAAAGATTCAAAGAAAACCGATGCAAGAGAAGTTCGAGATGTCCATGATGGGACGGATGAATTACTTTACGGGTCTCTGTGAAGCAAAGTGCGTGTGGAGAGGGATATTCATCTCGCCAAGAAAGTACACTAGGAATTTATTGGCTAAGTTTGGAGTTCAAAATTGCAAGGAAGCCAAAATTCCTATGATGATTGGATTCAAGATGGATCCGGATGAGGATGGTCGAAAACAAATCGCAAATTAAAGAATATAGGGCTCTCATTGGATCTCTACTATACCTAATCGCCAACGAGACGGATATCACCTTTGCGATTTGAAAGGTGTGTATGTGCGATTCGAGCAAATCCAATGCAAAGCCACCTAGAATCGATTTATACTAATATATTGATTCTTAAGTATCTGAAGGGGACGAAGAAATCTTGGTTTATTTTACCCATCGATGATGATAATCTAGAGCTTAGTGGGTATTCTAATTACGATTATGGAGGTTGCAAGATTGACGATGTAAAAATCAACCTCGGGAACATGTCGCGTTTTAGGAAAGAACCGATCTCGTGGTTTTCAAAAAGCGTATACATCGATTCGACATCTACTATCAAGGCGTAATATATGGCTAGAAGATGGGAATTTTTGTTGCTCCCAATCTGGATCATGATTTCTGGCTTAGTCAATAATGAACCTTGAGGGATTATAACATTGTAGCTAAGAATGTACCTATATTCTGGTGACAAGAAAATCTTTATTGCAATCACGAATCTCGTTCTACATACAAGATGCAAGCATGTGGATGTCGAGACACCATTTTATAAGAGATCATGTTGAAAAGAAGAATATCGAATGGAAAAGATTCAATCGATTTACAGAAAAGTCGATATTCTAACCAAGCCACTACCGAGATCGATTCAAGAGAATTGTGCAATGAGGTAGGGCTTACGGATCTTGGAGAAAAAGCACCTAAAATGCTTGATGGATTGTTCTCGAGAAACGGATGGTTAAGAGACTAACCAAAGTTGAGAGGAATCAATTGAATGTGGTATCTCAATCGATAAGAAGATCACCAAGGGAACGATATGAGAAATCGATCGAGTTACAAGTTATCGATTAAAGGAATCGATCGGTTTAAGGTTTATCGATTAAAGGAAACGCTCAATTTAAAAGGATTATCGATTAAATCGGTTTGGTTATTTTACATCTTTGTAAGTCGATTGTTCGATATTCAACAAGCAAGATTCACAGATTAAAGCCAACAATCGATAAGAAAAGTCTGAAAAAATTTACACAACAATGGAATAATAGAAATTTTCATTGATAAAGACCCAAGGTCGTTACATTACAAGTTACAAGTACAAAGGACCCCGAGGTCAAGACATAAGTCATAACCGAAAACCCTAAACCTATAACCCTAAACCCTCATCCTAACCCAAGAAGAGGGAGAGAGAGAGATTTTAAATCGATGCTCTCATTTTCCCCACTTAACAAGGGTGAGAGAGGCTTTGAAATAATCCTAAAGCCATTAATGGGCTAAAACCATTGGAGCGAGAGCGGCGTTGATAGGATTTCTAAGCCGAAGCCCTTAGACCAAGTCAATGGACTCTCCAATTTGTTAAATGGAGCACATGTGCCAAGAAATTGGTTCAAAGACCTTATGGGCACATGTGCTACATGAAAAAATAGAGTTGATATATCTGAAGATCACCTTTTTGTCCGATCAAGACCGTGATATCAAACTCATGTTTTATATCGATCGAGTCTGTTGATGCTAGTTACGGATTATCTCGATAGACACACAAGGTGCATACGGTTAGGAGAAGTGTCTTTCGGCCAGACAGATCAGATCCCGCCTTGGTGGTAGAAGTTTGGCAACAATTGTATGTGAAATCTTTGATGACGACATTTAAAACAAAGGATAAAGGGACACACAGGTTGATTTGAGAAGTTGTAATCATTGAAAAAGGGGGTAAAGGTTTTTTTTAGGAAGTTTCAACCGGAAATAAGGGTTCACCGTAATGCATGATTTTACAAAGAAGATAAGTATGGTGAATGGGTTATGTTGTGTAAAACATTGGTCCAATTTATAGAGGTCAAGCAAGGGTGCAAATGCAAATTTGATTTCAAAAAGCCTTTTAGAGAAATTTGCATCACAAGGATGCGATGTAGGAATCACACGATCGATAATTGGATAAATTTACGGTACGATTGACATATCGAAATATCTGACTATAATTACGAGATGTCAAATCGCGCCAACTTAGGGAATAGAGACTACTATTCTAGACTAAGTTTTACAGTAACACTTATCTCAAGAATTGGCTTGATCCGAGAAGAATCGATTAGGTCAACCAAAAAATCGATTACATACTAAATCGATCGATAAGGAAGATCGGTTGAACTTGAAACCTCAACAAATCGGATATATCATTCTATGAAAAAAAAAAAATATCGGTTGAAGGGGAACTTCAACCGATCGAGGAGGATCGAAGGAAATCGACGCAAAAATGAAGCGGATCAATCGAAAAGAACGGTTGGGAAATTATAAGGTTTAGGTAAAACTAAGATCAACAAGTGGATTCAACTTCAAGTGGTATTGACCGATTGCAATATCGACCAACCGACACGCTTTTCTTTTCCCTTGTTATTTGCTTATTTATCGGATCTTATCTGTTTTTATTTGTCTTACTGTACGCATTACCTGTGTGACGTATTCCCTGCAAATCATTTAATGCGGACGTGGGGAACCTATATTAATTGCTACAAAATGCGCTTTTAAATCCAAAAGGTTTTTCAGACGCGTTTTTTCCAAACCATACGATCAAAACCGCTTTTAACTGGATCGTTTAATCTTTTCAAACGGTTGATCTTCCAAATCTTGTCTTTTTTTCCCTTCTCATCTTTATAAGGTTCATCAAAAACCCTACCAGAGTTTTCCCATTCACAAACTTGCGTTCTTTTTCTGAAAACTCTCCAGATTACTTCTCTGCGATTCAAAGTGTTTTTCTTAAGTTTCAAAATTATCTTCCCGAAAAATAGAATCTGGTAATTTCTGATTATTTGATGAATCTTTTTCCTTAAAATCCATTGATCTTAAAAATTTTGTCAATCGATGGTATCTCGTGGTTATGCTTTTTATTGTTTCTTGGTTTCGCGATGTGTTTTATCGATTCTTAGGTTCGTGTATAGGTCCGATAATCAATATATCATATCTCTATGTTTATGCACAATCTTAATCGAGTCTATCTTATTTGTAGATGGCCACTCACGGTATGGGTAAAATAATGTGCAATTATGCGAAACTGGCATTAAAGATTGTCGACGACAAGTTCGTACAGTTTGATATCACTCGGGATCCGGAATAATGGAAGTGGAGCAAATTCTGAAGAAAGGAGGTCTTGAGAAATATTATACGCTCTCGCAATCCAATCGATGCAAAGATGAAGCACTCGAATTCCTAAGGAATTTAAGAGTGGATACGGACCTTCCGGAGAAGAACTACTTTTCGTCGATCAGCGGAGAAGAGATCAGACTGACGATTGCGGACATAACTCGTCTGTTCAGCTTGCAAAAAGGACGAATCTCGCCTGCTCACTAAAGGGAGAATGAAGATGAGCTGATCAGAAACGAACTCTTGAGAGGTCGACAAACATCGTAACCGCGCAGGTTTTGTCGGACCAATGCTCAAGAGGAAATCTGATCGTTGTTTGACATATTGTCAAAAACAATCATGGGTATGCGTTCACCCAGATGCTCTTACATCCGTCAACCAGACAAAGATGGTCGCAATAATTGATGAAGCCAAGAACATCAATTGGCATGGGTTCCTAAAGGCCATTCTACTCCAAGAACATGAGAAATTTGGAGTTAATGAACGGAGAGAGGTCTATCTGAAGAAGAGGATCAGCAATCTCAACAAAGTTGCAGTTATCCTAAAGGACAAAATGCCAAATGCCAAATGGGACCAGAATGGACTGAAGTCCTACAAGGCTTTCCTCTCCACCACTTCAGCCATATTTGGACCACCAGACGATGATATGCGGCCCACCCCCCCAAAGGCGAAGAAGGGAAAGAGCAAGAAAGCAGCCACGTCTACACCAGATGCCCCCCAAAAGAAAAAGAGAAATCTGGTGAAGGCTAAGGAGAAGAGGCCTAAGAAAGCAAAACAGGCATCAATGACTCTGTTTCTGGAAGATGAGTCAGATGATGAAGGAGCGTCAGATCAGCCTGATGCGGCACAAAGATCAGGTGAAAAATCGAATGAGGCAAAAGCTTCTCGGTTGAGAGCTCGAGAATATTCGGCGAAGGAGTAAGAGGCGAACGATCTCCTTCTCCTCAAACTCGAGCTTATTCACCGTCAGTCTTACTAGCTCGAAAGCATGTCTCTCTTATTTTCTCTTCCATCTGCCCAGTTTGAACTGAAACTACATCGGTTCGCGAACTTAAAAACCTACCTGTCGTAGAGCCGGGACGTAATTGCCCGACAACAGAACCTCTGCAGTCGAGCCAATCATCCCTTTTTTAACCGCCTACTCAAGAACCACCGGAACCCTCCACATCTCATCAACGGGAATGCAGTCGATCCGAACAAATAATTCTCGAGTCCAGATCATCCAAGACCATCACTCAAGGAAAATGGTCGAGGATGCAAATTGAGCGAGATATTGATGCGATGTATCCAGAATTGGTCGCCCATCCCGCTATTAGAGGAAGTTATGGAGATCCTCACTGGAGAGATCTTCGATTAAAAAGCTTCTCGATTTTATAATGATTATTGAACGGATGGGCGGTCTTGATGAGTTCGCAGATTTTGATTTCGATATGAGGAAATCGCTAAAGTAGGATCACCGGTGGTGAAGCCGATAATTTGAATCTATCAAAGCTCGATCCCAAAAATTTGGGGTTAATCGATCAAGGCTAACCAGGAGGCTGAAGAAAGCTCCCAAGCGAGATGCTACAATGAAGGATCTGAGGAGAGATGATGATAGTGGAACTGGTCTTTGCAGATTCATGACCAACCACCTTTGGAGGCACAAACAATAAAATGAGATCAAGTGACGATACCATTACTACATCTCACATCACCGTGATCAACTTCGAGGAGATCGGATCATGTCTCAAAGATCTCCGAAGAAGAAGTTGAGGAGTGATAGCCGATCGGGGAGTAGATTGGCCTCAAAGAAATAATGCAGATCAAAGGGAATTGGCTATTTCAGTTTGAGGCAATCAAAGATCGGTTCTCCCAAACTGTGACCACCGTGGTTCGCCGAACTTATAAAGTCCGTTGATGATAAGTCGATTGGTGGATCAACAACAAGTTTCTTTTCGATGCTCACCGAAAAAGCTAGAATTGATGTAAGAGAAACTTGACAAACTGATTTTTTACACTCTCTCTTCGCCATGGAATCTGTCAAGACCGAAGCTAATCTCGAAGGTTCAACATCTAACCTTTCAAGTTCAAGGTTTATTCATTGCAGATCTCAACAGGCGATATCGGTCGATTTTGGATCCTCGACTTCCCACCTCACGCTCTTTTTGATCAAACCAAAAATGGGGAAGGACGGAGGAGAAACCAACTAACATGATCGTAACAACGAAAAACCTAATTCGCACGGTTGAAGCCTTTATGGACAAAGACTAGACCATCCGGATCTCTTTTGCTAACGAAGTCTCGAAAAGATGGAAAAGTCAAAGGCAAGAAAGTTAGGCTCTTGCTGGTTTGGGACATCACAACTTTGTACCGACCACTCGCATTAAGATAGTCACAAGAAGAACACAAATTAGCCGGATCTGAGCCGATATGAATCGGCGAGAAACCGTCCAAAGAACGATTCTCAAGAAGAAGAAAAAAGCGAAGAAGAAAGAAGCGGGGGATAAATTGGCAGAGGCGAAAAATCAAGAAGAAATTAGGATCGAGAGCGAAGAAAGGAAATTTGGGAAAATCATGTACGTAACCTCACCGCCAAAGAAGAGTTGATGAGATCATTCCAAAACCCGCTTTGACATCTTAAGAGGTTTGAGGAATGGAATAAGATCGGAATGAATGGCTTCGGATGCTTTTGTTCTTGATCTTGTTCCACGAGAAGAATCTCCAGATGATGAATTCCTCAACTGGTTGGAAAACAAATATCCAGATTTTCTGAAGTATCTGGAAAATGAGGCCAAATTAATCAATGTAAAAATATCTCGCCAAGAGTATGATCTGTTGGATTACTCGAAGAAGGCAGATGGCTCATTTGACAGACTGGCATTTCAGAGATTCTATTTTGACATCCTGAGCAAAACGCACATAACTGATCCTCAGCAGACCAATGATGTCAAATGGAAACTATATCGATTTTCAACGTGCCTCAAGATCAAAGAGAGATGCGGGAAGGATCAAGCCTAAAAGAGTGAAGAATCGTAAGACTTCTCGGGATCAGTTTGTTTTTTAAATTCAAACTTTTCTGATGTAACATGTAATCGACATATCTAATGAGAAAAGTTTATTTTCTGATCCTAAGACAAAATCTCATTGTCTTCTGATTATGTGCTCTTTACTGTTCTATATTTATCAACTGTGTTTGGTTTCTCATGTGTTTTGGTTTTTATCAAAAAAGGGAAATTGTTAGGAAATTTATAGTTTTGATAAAAGTTCCAAAAACACATGTAATAGGACCATCGGACTGTTAAGTACCGATCGATGTTTATATTACCGTTTATAGAATACCCGGTTGATAATTCTTTGTATAGAACAACCGATGTAATAGATAGGTCACATATTGAGGGGGAACCTCAATATGTATAGGTCAGATCTGAAGATTCAAAGAATAGCCGATATCCGACAGGCCAGAATGCAAGAGAAGAACAGAAGATCGGATCGATCCGATCAAGTCGATATCTCAATTTGAAGTCGTGAAGCTCAAACTCGAAATACTTGAAGATCGGATGACTTCGTAAGATCGGACGGAAGACCTACATCACCGAGTCCGCTAGTTGAAGCTAAGTCAACCGCACCGAGAAGACTCCATCGTAGATGATCGATCAACCTTGATTGATCAAAGTCACCACCAGTGAAAATCGATGTTTCACCTAATCATCGTCGATGATCTGAACAAGAAGAATGTCAACCTTAGTTGGAAGAACAACACATGAAAAAGTCGTCTCGTTAACCAATAAAAACAAGACATGTATGATCGAGCCTAAGCAATTACGGATTTGATGTTGCTCTCTAACGGCTATAAAATACAAGATTCATGCTTTTCAACCATGCCGTTCTCAAGACGTCACATCAATCCTCGCAAACCTACCAAATATAATTTGAAATTCAAATTGCTCTCCAACGGCTCTTTGATTTCAAGGTCTATAAATATGGGATCACACTTCAGAGTGAAGACACGGAAACACTGAACAATCAAGAAGCTCAAGCAATTATCAGATTTCCGCACGAAGAACACGATCAAGAAGATTATTTTATTAAGTGTTCATCCCATACGTTCTTAGCATAGAAATCTTTTCATCTAGCTGATAGGCTATCTTAAACACTAGAAAAGATTTCATAGTTGGAACCAAAACAATCTTATCCAAACCCAAGTTAGGTTAAGTTGTTTAGCAAGATTTCAGACTAGGGTTTCTAGTTCTGATTTCTGGGATCGGTTGAGTGAGAACTCCTTAAATATCTGTCGGTGTACTGTGTTGGACTAACACAAAAATCTAAGTCCAGTTGGTTAAGTTGGCGCCCTTGTGATAGGAAAGAGTGGGACGTGGGGACTAGTTTGTCCGAACCACTATAAATCTTGTGTGCCTTTACCGCTTTGATTAACTGTCTACACAATCGCACACAACCTTTAAAGCGCATACATATTCTAAGTTGAGATCAGCTAGCACCAAGCTTCTGATCTGATCAAGCTTGACACTTCAGTCAACTGGTTAAAAGACTAACTTTGGAATCTGATTTATCAAAATTGGTTTTTCACACGGGTAAAATTTAGCTTCCGCACACATCAGTTAAACTGATAGTTATCGAACTGATCTGCCTTCAAGCGATTAGTAAGTTGGTTATCAGCCCAAACTGATTCACTCGCACTTTGATCAGGCTAACTGCCATCACACCTGATCTGCACAAAAAGTTTTCAGAAGTCTATTCACCCCTCCCCTCTAGACTTCTGCCCTCACAAAACCCGTTCGGGACCTACATATACATTTCAGCATATTTCTGAGCCTTCTTCTCCAAAGTACGTGCCATGAACTTCCTGAGGTCTTCACCTTCCTTTTCCCCCTTCTTGGCACCGTAATTTGGAAGAAGTCTAGAGAGTGTTGTGTCCATGTGATATTGTTCTTTGCTCACAAAACGAACTTCTCCTGCTATCTGATCTTGTTCGTCTTCCAGCCTCCTTAGATGGTTCTTGGCCACAGAAAATTCTTCAGATAAGTGGGCAAACTGGCCAGAGAGTGCTTCTTTGAACATCTCTGTCATCTTGGTCATGAGAATTGAGCTCATTTCCTCAACAGCAGATTTTATCATCACATCATTCCTCTCTGCCAATTTCACCTCTAGAAATGCAGTTGACTCCTGGTGCTTCTAATTCATTTCAGCACTGAGCTCAGCCTTGACTCCCTCCAGCTTTTCATTCAGCTTATCTTCCATGGAGGTCATCTGTGAGGTCAGAGTGTTTTGGATTAGCACCAGCTCTGAAGAGTGACTAAGACTTTCCATCTTCTGAGCTTGATTGACCAATGTTTCTTCCATATGAGAAATCTTGATCATCATTGGCTCAACCTTCTCAAGTTTCTCCATCAAGGGAGTGAGATCAATCTCAGGAACCTTCTGCACCTTCTGTCTTTGTTTGATCATCTGAGCTTGACTTAAGTCCCGAGCTCCGGTCTCTAATCGAGCCTCGATCTGTTTTTATCGACAGACAATTAATTAAAGATAGAACTTTTAGTAACTTTGGCATAATTGTTAATAGTGCCAAAAGGTACCTGAAGAGTGCTAGATTCAGTCTGAGGTTGACCAATTTCAGGTTGATCAGCAACACAAGTCTCATTTTCCATCTGAGACTGATCCTCAACATCTCCCCTGTTGGTCCCCATCTCCATCTTGAGATTTGTCTCCATTTTGCTTGGGGCACCAACCCGATGCTTTTCTCTCATTAACTTCCTACGAACCAACTTATCAAAATCGGAGTTTTTCATCCCGAGCTTTGTCTTCCGAACCACGAGAAGTCACGAAGAAAAATTTGTCTCCTCATTCCACCGATCTTCCCTCTTAAAGCAAACAATATCAAGCATCTCGGGGAAGAGTCGATTGAGAATGAACTGGTTGTCCTTAATCTGTTGGCAGATCGGGGATTATGGTGAGCTTCGGGGTAGCGGTCAAGAATGAACCGTTCCCCTTGCTCCTCCACTCGCCTTCTTGACCTCGCCCTTCTTCCATCTCGGGCTCTCGTTCGGTTGAAACCTGGCGAGGATCAAGAAGTAGATCACTTTCAGAGCTCATCAAGAATAATCGCTCCCGAGTCTCGTGACCTCCTGAAGGTTGTGTAGTCAGGTCCTCGGTTGCATCTCGAGTGGGTTACGAGGCCCGAGGCGTATCCTCGGATTGACTACGAGTTGGCTCGTCTCTTTGTCTCGAGGCAAGCTTTTTCATTAGGAACTCGAGGCTGAGTTCCTTTGAAAATTTCCTGAGAAATTTTATGCGAACTTAGAGATGTCTCAAGCACCTCGGAGAAGACACGCTCCTCGATTTGTTCTTGTGCCTTTGAGATATCCCGAGCCAAAACTTGCAATGGCGAAACTCGGCGGTTTGGCCCTCGGGTTGAATCTCCTAAGAATCCTTTGCCATCTTCATCGGTGAGAACCACCAATCTTCTGCGCTTTGGGGCAAGGTTCTTACCTTCATTATTTTTGCACCCTGCTCCATCTTTGCCTCCAACAAAACCTTCCCCCGGTTTGTTGAGTCTCTTTTCAGCAAGAATTGGTGATTCTACCTTCTTTTTCTCTTCGATGGCACTCGCTTTTTTGCAAAGAATGGGCTTAAAAGAGAATTTTGGACTTAGGGAATGAGGTCGAATTGGCGAAGATATCCTCCTCCTCTCTGCACATCTCCAAAATATAAGCAATTTTGGTGGCATGGTGGATCTTGCCTTTTATTGAGATCGCCCCGTCAACCTTCTTCAAAACTTTGGTGCCTTTCACTCACCGTCTGAATCAAAAATTTCGGCCCGGTTGAAGTCGATGGTGGGTGAGGCCTCTATCGCCATCAATCGAACCCGGGTCTTGATCCGCTCAAAACTCCCCGTAAGACTCATGATGCATTTGCTCACAATATCCATCAAAACACGATATTGTGGCTTCAAGTGCCTTTTATGCAATATCGCCTCAAATTTAACAGGATTCTCTGCAATCCTATCTAAGTATTCCTGCTCTCTACCGTACATATACATTGCAGGATCCTCTCCTCTATCCTGAGAGCTCAAAAACATCATTGATTTTTTTGAACTATATACGATCCTCTCAAAATCGATGTATTTGGACGACTGCTCTAAATGTGATACAGTTATCTTAGAATGCATATAGTCCTCTTCATCTATCTTCAAGTTATAGATGAATTCGATTACCTCTTTCGCAAACTCCTGGTCTAGTCGGCTTGCGACTAGATGGGTGAGTTTAGCCAGTCGAATCATATGCAGAGCCTCCTCTTCTGGCTTTGAGTTGGTTGTGCTTTCGAGTGAGACAACGAACTCGTACCAAGGCTTGTTGGTTTCGGCTAATCTCTCGAACAAGGTTGGGGCCATTTTAGAGATTGATTGGAGAAATGAAGATTTAAGGTTTGGAGATTTCTGGGCAAAGGGAATTTTTAATTGCAGAGGATTTGGGAACGAAGGGTTTGATAAAATTTTGGCTTGAATGGCTTATTGGGGTATAAATAGCTTCGAGAACGTGGGGAATCGCGTTGGTTAGGTGAAAAGCAACGGTTGAGATTAATCTCCGATTAATTGGGTATACGAACCGACGATCTCCAAAAACTAAGCAGCCAACACATCCTCATTGGTCATTAATGTAACAGAGCATTAAATGACTGTTGACCTTCTTCGGAATTTAAAACGATCCTGCCCAAAAACATTCCTCAGGTGTTTTGTATTTATTGCAAATGATTATTGAGTTTTACTTAAGCAATAAATGAGTCGCATGAGTTATTACATCTTCAGACTAATTTCCCTCTATCAGTCTTATCGAAGTAATCGACCTTGATAAAATGTCAAGATAATATCGAAATCTTGAATTGGTTCAAGATATACTATCGAAATCTTGACTTTCGAAGCGTCTGAGTTTTTCGAGACTTCGATTCATATTTCCATTTTATCCCGAGCTTCCAAGAGAATCGAGAAAACTTCATGCATCCGAAAATCTTCAACTTTTTTGATTTTACTCTATACACCTGGTTCTAACATCCCTAATTCAACCGAAAGTTCACGAAATCTTGATTCCGCCAAAGGTTTAGTCAAGATATCGACTCTCTCGCTTATCGAAGATGAATTTTCTCCATCCTTATGTCCTTCTTCTCGACATGATCTCGATGAAGTGATGTCCGATATCCACATGCTTGCATCCGGTGTGCAATAAGGATTTTGTGAAATAGCAATGGCACTATTATTGTCACAAAATATTGGTACTTCATTGGCTACAACTTTATAATCCCTTAATTGTTGTGCGAGCCAAAGAATCGAGCATAGCGACTTCTCAGAGCCATATATTCACCTTCAAAGTAATCTTGGTTTACTCTTTCGAGGTCATTTCTTTGAAAACCAAGATATCAACTTACTTCCTAGAAATTGACAAGTTCTGAAGTGGACTTCCCGTCGGTGCAACCTCCATAATCAACATCGAGTAACCCGGTTAATTCAAGGTTATCATCAATTTAGATACCATAATCCTCTATTCATCGTGCCCTTAAGATACTTGGTATCTTTTTGGCGACCTCCATGTGACTAGCCTTAGGATTAGCTTGGTATCTTGTACATATCCCAACAACAAATGTTATATCCAGGCCTACTTGCTCATGAGATAGAGCAATGATCCAATGATTCCTCTATAATCAAGATGACTCACCGATTTGCCTTGTAATCGGGATCCATCTTGTAGTTAGTATTCATGGGAATCCTAAGCGCATTGCAATCCAGTATACACCATATTTGGCAATCGGATCTACGGTGTACTTTGCACGGTTGATGAATATTCCTTCCTTTGATTGTTTCACTTGAAGACCTAGAAAAGAAATTCATCTCTCCCATCATTGACATCTCAAACTTGCCTTTCATCATGTTGAAACTTTTCACACAAACGGTGATGGTTTGGAGATCCAAAAATGATGTCATCAACATATATCTGAACTAGTAAGATATCTTCCCCATCCTCTATCCTGAACAAAGTTCTATCAACAGTTCCTTTGACAAAACCATGGTCAGTAAGAAACTGAGAAAGAGTATCATACCATGCTCTGGGTGCTTGTTTGAGACCATACAAAGCTTTTTTCGAGCACGTAAACTTGGTCATTCTGTTTGAAACCCGGAGGTTGTTCCACATAAACCTCTTCTTTAAGCACACCGTTCGAGAAATGCACTTTTCACATCCATTTGATAGATCGTGAACTTCATGTGGGCAAAAGATATGCAAGAAACAATCGATGGCTTCTAGTCTTGCAACCAAAGTCTGCAATGGTTTCATCATAATCCAAGCCTTCTTCTTGGGAATAACCTGTGCTAAACTAGCCTTGCCTTGTTTCTCACAATGTTGTTGTTTTCATCTCTTTTATTCTTGAAAACCCACTTGGTTCCAATGACATTGTGCCTTTACGGTCTATCTACCCGGCTCAATACTTCATTCCTTGAGAATTGATTATTTCATCTTGCATAAAGAAATAATCCAATGAGAGTCTTGTAGAGCTTCACCAATCTCAAAAGAGGTTTATTCTCGATAGGAAGCGGTGAGAATAGTGCACTCTCACCATGGAACCTTCTTGTTTTAACACCTTCGGTTAGATCACCCACAATCGACTTGTAGGATGACTATCTAACCATTTCCTTCTTGATGTTCCCCTTCAATAGTATCCTCAACATTTGAAATGTTAGGTTCGATTAAATCAATAAACTTAGGGAACAACGTAAAAAGGAGAAAGGATATCATCTTCCTCGGGGAAAATTCTATTCGAGAACATTGTCGGCGACATTTGTTCCCCTTTGGTTGATAGATTGAATTTGCCTCATTTGTGACCACATCTTCATTGGCATCACATACCCGAGTCCGAAGGCGGTGTCTGCTTCATTGGTCACCTTTGGAGTGTTGGTTTTCTGAGTCTCACCATCCCGATTTCCATCCCGAACTTCTTTATCCGAAGTCCGAGTCACCGCAATCATAGATGATTCTTGACTTCTTCTTTTCGTGTTCAATGGATGATTTATCTTTCCGTTTAGGGCTTAACTGGTGATCCTCTTAGTCGGTTCATCAAGATCATGTTCTGTTTCTTTCCGAACACAAATAGCTTCATCAAAAACAACATGAGGTGTTTCCTCCACAATAAGAGTCCTACGGTTGTAAACTCGAAAGCTTTTACTAACTTCGAATATCCTAAGAATATTCCTTCATCGACTTTTACTATCAAATGTTTTTCAATGATCTTTACCATTATTGTGTATGAAACACTTGCAACCAAACACACGAAAAAGAAAGAAACAAGAGGCTTCCTTTTTCATTCCAAAGCTCATAGGGTGTTTTGCCTTGACCAAAAAGATCCATATGCAGTAACTGAAGTGTTCTTTCAGTAGAAACCTCAACTTTGCTTCTAAATGATGCTCTTATTTATTTTCCTTTCTGGCACGCATCACAAATATGTTCCTTACTGAACACTTCATTAGGCAACCCTCTCACAAGAGCTAATCTTGCAAGCTTGTTCAGGGTTTTGAAATTTAGGTGATTCATTCTTTTATGCCATAACCAACTGGTATCTGTGGAACTTTTAGCAACTAAACATGTATCTTTAGGAGTTGAACTCCAATCGAAGAAGATACACATTCCCTTTTCTTGTACCCGGTCAAGAATACTTTACGTGATGTATCATCTTTCACAAAACATAAGTTCTTAGAGAACTCAACATTAAAACCCTTATCACAGAATTGGCTAATTGAAAGCAAATTATGCTTCAATCCAGATACATATGAAACATCATGGATATGAACTGAGTCGATTTCCAAAGTTCCATATCCTTCGGTCTGTCCCTTGGAGTTATCTCCAAAAGTGATCTGTGGGCCTCTTTGTTCAACATAGTCCTTGAGTATCTTCTTGTATCTGTCATATGTCTTGAACATCCTTTGTCAAGATACCATATATCAGAGCCTTTTTCATCTCTGCTCATCAGTGCCATGTGATCTTTAGTCAGTTCAGTGCCCTTGTTTTCCTCCTGAAAAACAGATCAATTCTTAGGTACCCAGTTTGTGTAGGGTCCTACAAGGTTAGATGTACCTTTCGGAATCCAAATCTGCCTGACAACTCTAATTACTTTAGAGTGGCTAATTTGTCTTCCATAAACATCAACATACACATCTACTACTCTGGGTGCCTTAGCAGTTTTCTGTGTATGTGTGCTCGCTTTAGCATGAACATGTGCCTTTGAATTCTTCTTTGGTTCAGGCCTTCTGTTCAGATGCTTAGGCTTTTGTGCAGCCGGTCTAAATCTTTGTTGACTCGGGTTCAGGTAACCTTTACCCTTAGGCAAGTGGGGTTCAGGTTGCTGTCTTTCGAATCTGGTCTTTCAAAGATCTCGAGGACTTGGTCTCTTGATTGAGAATGTCTCTGTTGAGTGTTTCTCATCGAGGATTCCTCGATGGTTCGGTGTGGAGCCTTTCAGGTTTGCATTCTTAGCCTTTGAGGCTTTGAAGTACTTGCACGAAACTTTCCATGGCCCTTTCCGCCAGTTTTCTAGCCTTCACCGAGGTTTGGGCTTTCTAACCCGATCATTGGTTTTCTTTGAGACCATAGGTCCTTTACCCTTGTCTACAACCTTGGGCATTACTTGATTTGAAGTGTAGGTGCTTTGGTTTTACAAAGATTGTATTCTTGCTACTTGATGCAGCATTTAGATGACCTTGTGAGGTTCCCCCTGGAATGTATCCCAATCCAGATTTTATAGTCACAGGATCTCTGGTAACTCTGAATTTCATCTATTACATTAGATGCATTATTCAATAGAGTTAACTTCTTACGTGCACTACTATCCTCACGATTCTGTAGAGTTTTATGCTTCTCGGAGAGGTCATTGAACTTCGATTACGATTATTTGAATTTCTTGATGGATTTCTCTAGCTTTTCGATTAGGGTCATTATCAACTTCTCTTTTTTCGAGAGTTGTACTTTCGTAACATCCAGTTCATCGGTAGCTCCCATTAATTGAGAAGTGATTTCAATATTGCTAGAGTCTTTCCATTTTAGATTTTCTTTTCGGTTCTTTATTACGCTCTTGAGTTCTATTTAGCGATCCTTGCAAAACAAAGATAGTCCTTCATCGATTCTCAAAAGAATCCATCAGTCAAAATGATTTGTTTTTCGATTGGAACTTGAAAACTCTTGTGCTAGTGTAGGAGCAACAAAAGAGAAAGAAGAGTTTACCTCCTCAATGGCCATCAAACGGATGTCATCACTTTCCTTTGTCGAGAATATCTCATCGAAGATTTGGATCCTCCTCGAGTGTTCTTCTTACGCAACCATGGCCTTTTTTTTCTTGAGAACTTCTAGTCTCTTTTAGCTTGCCTTTCTCTTCTCTCCTTAGCACTCAAATCACGGACAATCATCTTTGGAAGTGACCTTTCTTCCGCAATTATAGCATCTGTTGGTATCATCATCACTGATCATTTTCTTCTTTGGACTTGGAGTCTTTCCTCTTGGATGAAGATCCTTGACTTTCAGTCTTTCTTCTTCTCGAGTTGATCCGTCTCTCGGGTTTCTTACGGTACTGTGGTTCCCTGTAATAGCTTTTGTATTTTCCAAATCTACTATTAAGTCGGTCAAACCTCCTTGCCATCAGTCTTTAGCTTTTCCTCAAGCTCATCGATGTTTGGCATGGGGGTTCTCGACTCTCTAGTTTTTTGAGTTTTATCTTTGGCTTTTAAAGCCACATTTTTACTCGATGAAGAATCATCTTTCTTTGTCGACCTTTTTGGATTTCTTATCAATTACAAATTCATAGGCCTTATTTCGAGAGAAGACTTATTGGTATGGCATTGAATTAATGTTCTTGGTGTTTTCAATCACCTTTGCATGAATATCCCATTTCTTAGAAAGACCTCTAAGAATTTTCAATGCAACTTCTCTTTGTGGATATTTCTTTCCAAGTGCATTTAGATCATTCATGATCTTTAGTGAATCGACTTCCAATTTGTCTATTGATTCACCATCATCCATTTTCAAAACTATCAAACTTTCCAATTGCCACTTTGAAAGTTTGTTTTCTTTTATATGATCGTGCCTTGGCACATTCACCTAGTGTATCCCAAATCTCTTTTAGCGATTATTACGGTGAGAGATCATTCCCATCACACCATCATCAATTGTCTTGTATAGTGTGTCTTTTGCAATGTAGTCTAGATTGACTAACTTTCACTCCTCGGGAGTCGGGTTGGTGGTCATCGGACTTAGGAAAGTCGCTTTCTAGGATCAATTCTCTCATCTTCATTTCCTCTGGGATTCACCACAAGAATTGGAATGGTCCTTGAGAGACCACTCTCCACATACACTCATGTTTGGAATCTGAGATGAGCTGCATTCTCGGTCTCCATAGATCATAGTTCTCCACCGAGAACATGAGAAGTTTTTAGAAGACATTTTTATATCGATCTTTTGAAAAAAGAAAAAATTCAACAAATAAGATCGATTCAGATAGACCACAAGTATTTTTGAAAATAAAACTTTGGTCAACACAAGAAGTGGTCAAGTTGAACCACCGCTCTCGATACCACTTGTTGGTCCCGGTCTGTAAACGAAGTCTTACACGTGTATGGGGGAATACACGTGTTCGGTGTTTTTAAAAATTTCTTCTCGAGGTCACTTGGGTCGATAATCTCAAGATTAGGTTTCGAGAAGACAGATCGCTCCGAGTCAAAGTCTCATCGAGGCAGTGATCCGAGGCGCTTTCGATATACCTCGGATAATCTCAACCGAGTCCCGAGTGTCAGAGATCCTGAGTTGCTTGGATCGATAACTAACTTTATGAATCCTCGTAAGAGAGTTCGGTTTGATAACTATCTGTTCTAGCTACTCAGTCGTGCGGAATGGTTGGCCCTTTAGTTTATACTCGTTTTAAGCTTTGCTGAAAACCTTCCCTTTATGAATTAGTTATTAGGTTGTGATTCAATTACATGCAACTTCAGTGGATTGATTTCAAATGAATATCAGTGAAAAGTATGCTTTCAAAATCAAGTCAATGCAACAGTTAAGCACATATAAGGAAAGCAATAAACAACACAGCAATTATAGTGGTTCAGAGACTCAAGCTCCTACATCCACTCTCTCTGATCCTCAGAGAAATTCACTAATCACTTCTAAGCTTTCTGACTACCTTGCGTAGTTTACTTACTCAACTTCGCCCCGAAGTTTTTCGATTACTCCACGAGTTTACTTACTCAACCCGACCTTGAGCTTTCGACTACCTCCGTAGTTTACTTACTCAAACACAAACAAGCTTTAGACTACCCTCAGAAGCTTACTAACTTCTCCTCTAGAGTTTTCTGACTACTCCGCGTAGTTTACTAACTCTTTACAACTCTTCTCATCAACAAACACACTCCAACTACCTTCTCAAGGGTTTGGGGTTTCTCGGTTGGTTTCCAACTAGGATGAGATATCCTTTACAATGAAGCACAATGCAAAGGGTTAGGATATCTCGACTAAGCTTTGGATAATTCTTATCAAGCTAGACTTAGTATAGTGAGCTCTCTTCAATATAGAAGCACTTGGGAAACTCTAAGTTTTTCGAGTGCTTTAACTTTTGCAAGAATAAGTTTGAGCTCTTGAGTTGCGTATAAATTTCCCGTAACCTTACAATGTAGATGGTCACCAGTATTTATAGGCATACACCAAGGTCACTCTTGAAAACTATCTGTTGGAGAGACAGCTTCGTGAGTTCCCTCTTATGGTGTGTGAGGAACGGCTATATTTAGGATTTGAAACTCCCTAACACGTTTTAGGCAATATCCTTTCATGTAACCGGTCTTCACTTTTTGCAGTCTGGAACTTTTGTACATCTGACATCTTTTTTTTTGACCATCCTTTGTCGATGTCGATATATGCAAATGTCGTCTTCCTCTTTTTGACTTTTGTCTCCAGTTAAAGGTAGACACCTTCAACGGCTCTTTTTGGTTACAAACTCTGAGTTTGATATAACCTTAACAACACTTCTGACTTAGTTCCTTTTGTCTTCATTTGAATGTCTTGGCAAATATCTATTTTCTAAGGAATCGCGATCTTCTCAGTATTGCATCCTTCAGATAGATATATTCAGTGCCTCGGAACATTCAGGTTCATACTGAGCATTCAGTATATTATCGAAGTCTTCGAAATTGCGTGTGCCTTGGTATTCTTGATCTTCAATCTTCAGTCTTTAGTCTTGTGTCTTCAGAGTCTTCTAAGTCTTCAGGGTCTTCTGAGTCTTCAGGGTCTTCTGAGTCTTCAAGAGTCTTCGAGTCTCACCGATCTACATGAATCTTCGTCTTTGAGTCTTCGGTTCCTCAAGATCTCGCCGAGTCTTGATATCTCGATTTCATCGAAGTTTTGAGAATCTTGATTTCATATGAAACTTGTTTTCTTGAAAACATCTTGAGTTCTTGAGTCTTTAACCTATCTGAACTATATCTGGCGACTATACATTTTACAGATAACATCCTGAATACTCTAAAACTGAATCCTGACTCAACTATCAAGATCATTCTGAACATGTCATACTCAGGGGTTTTGGGATCTAATCAAAATCATATATCTTTTATTAAATTCATCTCCCAACAATTATATTTTCCTTTTATCTCAGATTTGGAATTATTTTTTCCTTACTTAGATTTGAGAATATTCTTATCTTTTGAGATTGTTCTTTTTTTGTTCTGAATCTCTTATAAATAGGAGAGTCGAATAAGAATTTCAATAGGTCAGAAGTCATTAACAACCCCATTGCCTCTCTACTACCAAATTGTAGGAAAAATCCAGAATATGTCTCTAAGACCCCGGTATCCCCTTTAGAGAGAGGAATCAAGAGATCGACTAGAGTTGTAACCCACAAACTCTAAATAAAAATATGTTTACCTTCTTTTTCTCGTCTTCTCTATATTTATTTGCAGGTGATTAAATTTGTTGGTTCACAAATTGTCACGCCAGGTGGGACGAAGGATATTCGTAAAATTTCATGGGGGCATGTCAAATCACCTTTGGAGTTTTTACATCAAAATTTCGAGACCAAGTTGCAATCGTCATATGTCTCTACAACAGATCTCGAGAGGACATTTGTAGACACTTAAATTTTATTAAATTTAATAGTGTCATATATTTGTTATAATCCTAATTTTGGAGATAAAAATATAAAATAATATCTCCAAATTTTAATATTATAATTTCCCTTTATCTCAGATTTGGAATTATTTTTTCCTTACTTAGATTTGAGAATATTCTTATCTTTTGAGAATGTTCTTTTTTTGTTCTAAATCTCTTAGAAATAGGAGAGTCAAAATAGAATTTCAATAGGTAAGAAGTCATTAACGACCCCATTGCCTCCCTACTACCAAATTATAGGGAAAATTCGGAATACGTCTCTAAGACCCCGGTATCCCCTTTAGAGAGAGGAATCAAGAGATCAACGAAAGTTGTAACCCCAAATTCTGAACAAATATATGTTTACCATTTTTTTCTCGCCTTCTACATATTTATTTGCATGTGATTAAATTTGTTGGTTCACACATCTCATTTCTCCATTCTCCCGTTAGTGAAACTCTGCAAAATTACTCCCTCATATTTTAGCTCCAGTGTGAGTAAAGCAAGGAAGAACACATCTTCATCAACAACACCTTTTATACTATGAACATCAAAATTCTCATCCACTCAAACACTAAGCTTCACACAAATTAAAGCTTTACATCTCACCAAAACTCACAGCCATATTCACCACCAAGCACCCACCTCTCTTGTGTTCCCGGTCGGGGTGCAGGGTGCATATATGATACTGATTAAAGTGAAAGGGATTAAGTAGATTTTCAAATTTTAGGATACGATCATGCACGGGATCGTCAATTTTTTTAATTTAATTATATATATCACCTGTAATAATATTAAAAAATTTACAACAATTATATATAACACATGTAGTAATATCAAGAGTATTTAAAACACAAGTACTAATATCAAGGAATTCATCTCATAAGTAACAAAACAACAATTAAATCAAATATCATTAACCCATACAAGTCATAAATCATAATAAAAGATTAATAAATTTTAATATTTAATAAGTTTTAGAGTGTGTCCTTCAAATTATTAGTAAGTTTTAATTTTTTACAAAAAAAAAAGACCCCAAAATTTAATAAATTTTACAAAAAAATCCCGATACGTATCCGATACGCGTATCCTCGGGCGAGGATACGGCGATTCGATAATAAAAAAGGGATTAGCGGCGTGGCCCAATCGGGTGCGAATCAAAGCGAATCCCACCGAATCGCATCCGCATTTAATCCGACATCAGATCTTCGTTAATTTTTGAAGAATTCGTGCATTAGAGCCCACCTCCTTATCTCAGGCGGCACCACAGCCACGCCACCATCAAAAATGGCCATCGGCGACTCTAGCCTTGTTATCCAACCTATACGCCAAAATCATCTCCACAACACGGGTAATCTAAATCCACAAACCGATTGTCATATAACTTTTCATTTAAAAGTAAGTATAATTTAAAGTTTTGATTCTTACCTTTCCAAAAACGCTGTCATAGCACCACCGCGCAGTTGGCTTGATTCTAATACCAGATGAAAACCCTTGACGAGGAGAACAAAAGCTCTCAAACAATTTAATGATCGGACCCCGGGATGTCATCGATTTATCGCCGAAAAAGTTACGAAAATGTGTTGGGTGAAGTGCTTCGGACCAGAGGCTCGGGACGTCCCTACAACTTTAGTTATTTTTGCAAAAGAATTCAGAAACAGTTCTAACTTATCTATAAAGTTAAAAGGTGTGTGACACTATTTGTATTACAGTGGTTTATATGGTTTATGTTACAAGGATTGTTGGTGTATCTGAACTGAACTAAGCAAACACAAATTTATAGCCAAAGAACACAAGAATACAAGTATACAAGAATATAAGGTTTAAAAAATAAACTTATGGTACAGTATTATAATATGTGATATATGATTTACGCTTATATGTGATAATTGCTACTAATGTCCAAAATGATCTAATGATCAATGATGAATGATACCTTATGAATATCAATGATGTTTATGAATTCAAATTACTAATAAGGTTACATTAAAAAACCAAGCTACGAATGTGTTCACATTATGATTTCGAGCAACCCTCCAAATAACTACGCAAAAGCGTAAGAACAATCTACAATAAAATACTAAGCTTAAATATTTTGGTGACCATTATGACTAACAGCATACAAGTTGCCCACTGAGATTTTTATCTCACCCCCCCACCCCCCAGTTCCCCAGTTTGATATTTTCAGGACATGATCGAGAGGGGCCGGAGCTGCAGCAGTGACATAGAGTTTCCCTAATAATGATCTTCAATGAATGTGTAGACATTCCTAAAATGGTTTAATTATTATGCTAATAAACCTTTTAATTACTTGATAAAGTATCATGTACATTACCCTTTTTATAAGCGTCGTCTTTATAAATATATATCTTGCAATTTAAATTATGGGCCCTTTCACATTCTCTATCTCAATTAATATTGATGATTTGGTTCTTCCACTGTAAAATGTAATATTTATGTTTGTCGTTATATTTTAAAAATAAATTTTTAAGCTCGAATTTTACGGTCACTAAGTGGCGACCCGAGTTTAGAGTGTCGAAGCCGCAAGGGCCGACATTTTGGATTCGGGTGTTACAATTTCGTATTCTAGTGTATGCGGTTACAACAGATGCAGCCGATAAATACATCAAAATCAGAGATTCTACAGCAGTTGAATGTGTAAAACGATTTTGTCGTGCTGTTGTGGAGATTTTCTCTGAGAAATATTTAAGATTGCTGACTACTGATGATGTTGCAAGGCTATTTTTATAGGTGAGCAACGTGGGTTCCCAAAAATATTGGGTAGTCTTGATTGTATGCATTGAAAGTGGAAAAATTGCCCTACAGCGTGGGCTAGACAATATGCAGGCCGTAGAGGTTCAATCATTCTTGAAGATATTGTTGATTATTATCTTTGGATATGGCATGCATACTTTGGTATGTCGGGATCTAATAATGATATCAATGTATTGGAGAGATCTCATCTTTTCTCTGATCTAGCTAGGGGTATTTCTTGTTGGGATTATACTGGAAAATATGCTTTTACTTTGTATAATCAAACTGAATTTTGGACTTATTTACTGAAATAAATTGTTTATCACTGATGCTTTAAATATCATCGAATGTTACATATATTTACTGCATAACTGTTCAATAAATACTATGTGTTACACTGTAGTTAATTTAGTGATACCAGATCACAGAAGATTAAATTAACAGTCCCTTGTAACTAAAAGTACACCAAACACGACCTAGATGGAAATGAACAATCCATCGTGAAAGGTTGAAGTGTAAGGCTCAGATTGGTTTGTCTTAACCAAGAGATTACACTAGTGCATGACTGATGCACTGAATAGGACCTACAGGAGGACAAATTATTCAGAACTGAACTAGGAAGAATTAGACCTCAGTGGTTCGTTATTTCTTAATCTTCGTCCCTTTAATAGGATCGTGTGTGGTTAGTAATTATTACTTTGACTTATTACGGGTAGAGAATCAAGGAGATAATGGGCTAGATAACCTTAAACACGGAAAATAATAACCGGGAGCCATATTAACTGTAATATGGGTTAAGATGGATAGTGCAATATTAATTATGAAGTGGGATTAATTAATATTTATGGGCTTGAATAATATTGTGGCTCAATATTGATAATTCAAGATCCATTGGAAGGTCCAATCTTAATTCTCCTAACGGCCCCTCAAGTAGCCCAACATAAAGTCCAATAACTGAAAAAGGTGTTTAAAAATAAAATAAATTATTGTTGCTATTTTTCATAAGAATTTCGAAAAATATGAATAAAAAAGGGAGAAAGATTTTCTTTGAATTTTGTTATGGAATGAAGATATGTATTCTTGGAATACAAGATTATCTCATTAAATTCAAGAAATCTCCCACTTGGTTATTCATATGGAAATTTTCGAAAATTTTGAAATATAAAGGGAAAGAAAGATTTTCTTGATTTTCTTAAAAAGATATTATGGAAGATATGTATTTCTTGGAATACAAGTATATCTCATAAATTCAAGAAGATCCAAATCTTGGTTTCTTGTTCCTATTATTTTCGAAATATTCCATAACAAATAAGAGAGTGGGATTTTATGGAATATTTTAATTATGGAGAAAAGAATATATGAGATATATTCAAGATTTCTTGGAGATCAAGAAAATATTTTTTCCTCCCTATTCCATATGAAAAATCGGCCACCACCCTCTATAAATAGGCGATGAATGTTTCATTCCCAAGTACAATTCCATGTGCTAGAAAAATTAGTAAATCCACAAAGGTGGTGCAACAAATTTTATTTTCCCTTTTGTTAATTGTTCGCGAGCTTCCTTCCACCGGATTGTCGAGCAAGGACTAGGGAATACTTGGGAAGGTCTTTTGGTGTGTTTTCATCAACGAGACCATTGTCATTCCAAGAGGTAAGTTCACGTAAACTCGTAGTAATTCCGCATGCGTAGGATTTACGTGAACTGTTTATATGCATGATTTGTTGTTGAATTATTATTTGAATTAATTTAGGATTAATTCATGCTAGTAATAATTGTTGGAATTAAATTTGTATTTAAATATTCATCCCGAATAGATCCGGGCAATTAATTCCCCAACAACTGGTATCAGAGCCTCGGTTTCGAGCTCTGAAATTTAAATTGTAATTTAATTCGTTTTTATTAAATTTGAAATTGGATAGTAGAATTGCTAGATCTTTTTTTGCAGGTATCCAATTGTCATGGAATTTAATGTGTTTATTTATGCATGCATATAAATTGTATTTTTTTTAATTCGATTCGCTCAATTCATTTTGCCTCGTGAGAAAATCACGAAAGTAGATTAGAATTTGTTTGATTTGATCAATGTAATAGACTAGTCTAGATCTAGGTTTATTTATTTTTTTGTAAATAAATAATAACCGGGATAAAACGGAGGCGAGACGAAGAATTAAAAGACGGATCCTAAGCCGGCGTAGGCGTGCGTCGTCTTGAAAATGTTCCAAGGAGGCACGCGATGACGCAGACGCTTAGCGACGCAAGACGGCGGGGGCGAGGCGGAGGGCGAACGCTACGGATCGCCTCGCGACGCGTGGCCAAGGGTTGGCGGGCGATACCGCCCGGCAGCGCTGAAGCGTGTGGGCTACTCTGAGGTGCTGGCGTGGGTGTGGTGAGATCTTTGATGCAGGGCGATGCCGCCGCGGGGCGACGCGGGCGAGGTATCTTGGGCGAGAGACGCGGCAATGCCGAGGAGACGAGCGGCGGCGACGCGAGGCAGACGGCGGCGGCGGGCGACGGCGACGTCGGGCGGGCGCCGGCGCGGCGTCGAAGATGAATGCCACTCGACACGGCCGGGGGAGTGCTAGGTGGGCACTCCGACCCGTGAGCTGGTCGATGACGTGGCTTGACAAGGCATTTTTTTTTAAACGGTCAAGTGAGAGCTTTTCGAGACGAACGATGAAGGTTATGAAGACGATTTCTCAAGATCAAGACATGACAAAAATTAACCATGACAATTGGATAAATGTGCCCAATATGTTTAATTTTTGGTCTTGATGTTTATGCATTATTTTATGCTTATTTAAATTGTGTTTAAATTTGCGATGAATGAGAAAATGTTTTGAAAAATCTTACTTTCAAAAATTACTAAGTATGCTTAAACAATTAATTGACAATTTTATTCCGGATAATAAAATTGAATTAATTTTGACCTCCATGATTTATTTATTTGTGAATTCTTTTGGAGAAATTCCCTCCACGGGACGGTCAAAAGATAGCTTTCACATGAATAAATTCCAAATGGATGATTGTGGATTATTACTAGTGGCAACGATGACCCTCCCCACGAGGCTCGATCAAAGCGAAATAATAATTCTGTATTTAATCATGGTTATTAATTAGGTATAAAATTGATATGCATATACTTCCCCGAAGTCCCTGTCAATTTTATATTGGTCAAGTGGGAGCCAACTATTAATCTAGATATTAAAGGTTTGTGCTTGTTCTTGTTTGTAACCTTGAATGTGTTTAAATAATGACCCACCCCACGTGGCTTATTTAAACTTTTTTTTTGAGATGTTGGTGATGCATGTTCATATTTTTTTGAGATTTTAATATGAAACATGTGATCGAATTTTGTGATACATTTGTGCTTATGCATATTATTATTTATTTTAGTTCATCATGTCGCAACCTTTTAATCCACTGTTCAATATACTTAAAGACAATTTGCTTACTAGTGAAAACTTTGTTGATTGAATTAAATAAACTTACTATTGTCCTCACCGCACAAAGTCATGGCGGGTTCTCACTACACCTAAACCAGAAAAGCCAAATGACGAGTCAACTAAATCGGTTAAGAAAGAGTATGCTGACTGGGAGCATTCCAATGAAATGACAAAGTGTACTATCTTGGCTTCAATGTCGATGTGTTGCAACACCAACACGTAACGTTGAGACGGGCCGAGACATCATGACTAGTCTTAAAGCGATGTTTCAACATCGTAGCAGGTGTGGCTCGTCGGATCACCATGAGGGACTTGCTCTCTATGAAAATGGTGGAGGAACGCCCAGAAGGGAAACACGTTCTCGGATGATGGCTCACCTTAGCAAACTTGAGGTACTTGGCACCGAATCGACATCGAGACCCAAATCGATTTAGGTGCTCCATTCTCTGCTTAGAAAAGTTTTGAGCGGTTCATCTTTGAACTATCGGATGAATAATCGAAGTTCTCGATGCGATCTATTGCAAGCTTTGGTCTCGGAGAGGCGATATTAGGGGCAAAAGAGCCCGAGCCTTGGTGGCAAATGGACCTTCTTCTTCTTCTAGGCCAGGGGGTGGTAAGAATAAGAACAAGGACAAAAAGCCACAAGCAAGTGAACTCAAGTGTTGCCAAAGGCAAAGAAAAGGTGAAGGGAGGTGGAGGAGTGAGCAAGCCCGACTAGGGGAGGTGCTTCAAGTGCGGTGAAAGAGGACATTGGAGGTCGGCTGTTCCAATCCCAAAAGGAATGGAAAGAAAGATAATTCTCACGCACTAGTTGTTGAAACTTGCTTAGCGGCGTATGCCTCCCATTTATGGGTGGTGGATACGGGATCCACTGATCATGTTTGTTTCACTTTACAGGGGTTCAAGCGGACCCGGCAACTTAGTGGGAGTGAGGTCCTCATCACTGAAGCGATGCTTCGAGAGTGGCGGTGAAGCGATGGGAGAAGTGCACTGTCTTTTGAAAGCCGAGTTTTTTTTTTAAGAGATGTTCTTTACGTTCCAAATTTTAGAAAGAATTTGATTTCGGTTTCTAAACTTTACCTTGATGGATATTCGGTTACTTTTGATAAAGTTGTTACCATTTCTCTTTTTGATAAATTTATCTGTCATGGAACATTGTCAAGTAATCTCTATACAATTAATCGGCACACCACTCACTTAAATGCATCCTATAACACATCAATTGTTTCCAATAAAAAAAACGTTCATCGGGGCGTGAATGAAACACTTCTATGGCATCTAAGATTGGGACATATTATTCCAAAAAGGATCCAAAGGTTGGTGAAAAGGCGGTTCACTAGAGTTTCTCCAAGTTGAACCAATTCAACCCGTGAATCATGTTTGGAGGGTAAAATGACCAAGAGGGCATTCGGAGCCAAGGGGAATAGAGCCAAAGAAGTGTTAGAAATCGTTCACACAGACGTATGTGGTCCAATGTCAACCAAAGCAAGATGAGGTTATGAGTATTTCATCACTTTTATTGATGACTACTCAAGGTGCGGTTATATTTTCCTTATGAAGCATAAATCGAGACCTTTGAGAAATTCAAAGAATTTAAGGCTCAGCAGAGAATCATAGGGAAAAAACGATCAAGTCTCTATGATCCGATCGTGGAGGCGAAAGTACCTCGGCGATGAGTTTTTGAACTACTTGTCAAATGAAGGGATTGTATCGACTTCTTTTCGGAACCCCTCAACAAAAGCGGGGTTGCAGAGTTTAAGAAACGAGAACTCTTTTAGAAATGGTTAGATCAATGATGTGTTATGCGGATCTTCCCAAGTCGATTCGGGGTCATGCCTTGGAAACAAATGCTTACATTACGAACTTGGTGCCATCAAAATCGGTTCCCAAAACTCAAAGAATTGTGGACCCGGGCGTAAGCCGGTTTGAGACACATGAGAATTTGGGGGTGTCCGCCCACGTGTTGGATAAGGAAGCCGGAAATGGATCCTCGATCGTAATTAAGGTTGTTTATAGGATACCCCGAGGGAACAAAAGGGTGTATGTTCTATGGTCCCGAAGATCAAAAGGTGGTAATAAGCACCCACTTTAGATTTTTGGAGGAAGACTATATGAACGAAAGAAGACCCAGAAGTGAGATTATCTTAAGTGAGCTAAGGGGGCTAACCTCATTGCCAACTGTACAAGATGACATACCAAACGACACACTTTCACAACTGGAACCTCGTCGTAGTGGGAGGGTTGTAAGACAGCCCGAGAGATTCATGGGGATAGGAGAGTCCTCGGACTTGATTCCCGGACAAGATGAATCAGACCCATGGACATATGATGAGGCAATCCAAGACAAGGATGCGATTTCTTGGCAAAAGGCAATGAAAGCAGAAATGGGTTCTATGGATCATAACAGAGTGTGGGAGCTAGTCGAACCACTTAATGGGGTCAAACCTATTGGTTTCAAGTGGGTATACAAGAGAAAAAGGGGACCGGACGGGAAGGTGGAAACCTTCAAGGCAAGGCTTGTGGCGAAAGGTTTATTTCAGAAAGAAGGATCGACTATGAGGAAACCTTTTCACCAGAAACAATGCTCAAGTCCATCCGGATTCTCTTGTCGATAGTCTCAAGATCTCGATTTTGAAATCTGGCAAATGGATGTCAAGACAGCTTTCCTTAACGGAAGTCTTGATGAAGAAATATATATGCAACAACCCCAAGGCTTCATTGAAAAGGGCCAAGAACACCTAGTTTATAAGTTCATGAAGTCCATTTACGGACTCAAACAGGCATCCAGAGCTTGGAACCAGTATTTTGATCATGTTATAAAGTCTTACGGGTTTGATCAAAACGAGTTTGAAAGTTGTGTGTACAAAAAGCGTGTCAAAACCGCATTGGTATTCTTAGTACTATCGTGAGAGCGACATTACGCTCGCCGGGAACGATGTAAAGGTGTTATCGGGCGTAAGGGCATGACTTTCAAAAATAGTTTGTTATGAAGGACTTAGGGGAAGCGGGCACATCCTTGGGATCAAGGTCACTCGAGATCGCAAGAAAAGGATGATAGGCTTATCGCAGAAAAGCTTCATACATAGACATTGTCTTGAAAACGATTCAAAGATGCAGAGGATTCCAAGAAAGGCTTCGTACCTTTTAGGCATGGAATCCATCTATCAAGGAAATGTGCCCTAAGACACAAAAAAGGAGATAGATGACATGAAAGGCATTCCTTATGCTTCAGCTGTCGGAAGCCTTATGTATGCAATGCTGTGTACGAGACCGGATATCTCGCTTTGCGGTTGGCATGGTGGCAAGATATCAAAGTAACCCGGGGAAGGAACATTGAATGGCGAGTTAAAAACATTCTAAAGTATCGAAAAGAAAGATAGAATGTTGGTTTATCGATCGAACCGAGATAGAATGTTGGTTTCAATCTTAGATTCGAGAAAATCTACCTAATATGTTTGGGGATGAGCCATGACGTGGAGAAGCGTTAAGCAGAAATGCATCGCAGATTCTACCATGGAAGCCGAATATGTAGCTGCTTGCGAGGCGTGAAAAAAAGCGGTTTGGCTCAAGAACTTCCTAGTGGACTTGGATGTAGTTCGAATTTGCCAAAGACAACCATCGTTTTATTGTGACAATGCCGAAGCAGTTGCAAATTCAAGGGAACCAAGAGCCCACAAGGCCAGCAAACACATTGAAAGGAAATACCATCTTATACGAGAATTCTTTAAGAGATGAGATATAGAGGTGGCAAAGATCGCGTCGGAAGAAAACCTAGCTGATCCATTCACAAAGGGTCTACCTCAGAATACATTCGAGAGACATGTGGAAGGAATGGGTGTCAAGACCGTTGCCAATCTGCTTTGAGTATAAGTGGGAGACATTATTAGGTTCGTGTAGGTGACATTAGATATCACGTATTAGGAACTACACGAGACATGCTGTAGTATACTTAAAAGTAGACTTTGAGTATAAGTGGGAGATTGTTGGGATTTATTTGGAAAGTATGCTTTTACTTTGTATAATCGGATGAATTTTGGACTTATTTTTGAAATAAATTGTTTATCGCGATGCTTTAAATATCATCTAATGTTACATATATTTCTTTGCATAATTGTTCAATAAATAAGTACGTGTTACATTGTAGTTAATTTAGTGATGCGGATCACAAAAGATTAAATTAACGATCTTTTGTAACTAAAAAGTACACCATTCACGACCTAGATGGAAATGAACAATCCATCGTGAAAGGTTGAAGTGTAAGGCTCGAGATTGGTTTGTCTTGACCAAGAGATTACACTAGTGCATGGTCGATGTAATTGAATAGGACCTCTGAGGAGGACAAATTCTTCGTAGCCCGAACTAGGAAGAATTAGACCTCGGTGGTTCGTTATTTCTTAATCTTCGTCCCTTAAATAGGATCGTGTGTGGTTAGTAATTATTGCTTTGACTTATTACGGGTAGAGAATCAAGGAGATTCAATACTTTATATCTTGGGCAATATTATTGGTCACATGCGATTGCTAAGATTTAATACGGAGAATCGTGTCAAAGTACGCTTGTTCGATTTGCCCCCTTGGGAGGTTCATAAGTTTTATCATACTAAATCTTGCAAGTGGAACTAGTTTCCGGTATGGATAATAATGTTGATATGTTCCTTTACCAAGGATAAAAGATATTAATTAATGGAAAGCTATTTCAGTGGCTTGAATTAATTAATGGGCTAGATAATCTTAAACACGGGAAATAATAACCGGGAGCCATATTAACTGTAATATGGGTTAAGATGGATAGTGCAATATTAATTATGTAGTGGGATTAATTAATATTTATGGGCTTGAATAATATTGTGGCTCAATATTGATAATTCAAGATCCATTGGAAGGTCCAATCTTAATTCTCCTAAAGGCCCCTCAAGTAGCCCAATATAAAGTCCAATAACTGAAAAAGGTGTTTAAAAATAAAATAAATTCTTTTTGCTATTTTTCCTAAGAATTTCGAAAAATATGAATAAAAAGGGGAGAAAGATTTTCTTTGAATTTTGTTATGGAATGAAGATATGTATTCTTGGAATACAAGATTATCTCATTAAATTCAAGAAATCTCCCACTTGGTTATTCATATGGAAATTTTCAAAAATTTTGAAATATAAAGGGAAAGAAAGATTTTCTTGGTTTTCTTGAAAATATATTATGGAAGATATGTATTTCTTGGAATACAAGTATATCTCATAAATTCAAGAAGATCCAAATCTTGGTTTCTTGTTCCTATTATTTTCGAAATATTCCATAACAAATAAGAGAGTGGGATTTTATGGAATTTTTTAATTATGGAGAAAAGAATATATGAGATATATTCAAGATTTCTTTGAGATCAAGAAAAGATTTTTTCCTCCCTATTCCATATGAAAAATCGGCCACCACCCTCTATAAATAGGGGATGAATGTTTCTTTCCCAAGTACAATTCCATGTTCTGGAAAATTAGTAAATCCACAAAGGTGGTGCAACAAATATTATTTTCCCTTTTGTTAATTGTTCGCGAGCTTCCTTCCACCGGATTGTCGAGCAAGGACTAGGGAATACTTGGGAAGGTCTTTTGGTGTGTTTTCATCGGCGAGACCATCGTCATTCCAAGAGGTAAGTTCACGTAAACTCGTAGTAATTCCGCATGCGTAGGATTTACGTGAACTGTTTATATGCATGATTTGTTGTTGAATTATTATTTGAATTAATTTAGGATTAATTCATGCTAGTAATAATTGTTAGAATTAAATTTGTATTTAAATATTCATCCCGAATAGATCCGGGCAATTAATTCCCCAACATTTCTCCTCCTGCACATTATGTTATCCAAGGAAAATAGTACATACGGGGTATTATTTAGCAGATGACATATACCTCAAATGGAACTCTTGCGCAAACCATTTGCGATCCACATGGTAGGATGAAAAAATATTTTGCACAAAAGCAAGAAGCGTGTAGAAAAGATGTGGAACGTGCACTTGAAGTCCTCCAGAATCGATTTGCAATTGTAGCAAATCCTGTTCGGTTTTTTATGATAGGTGATTTGTGTTGATGTTGCCACCGATGTTACAACATTGGTTACAACATCAGTATTCGTCCTTTCTTCTTAACCATTAACACTTCTATGTTCAATGTTGTCTTTGATGTTGTTGACTGCAGGTTGACGATCTAGGTTGTTCTGCAAGATTCTAGAAGGTTCCACAAGCTTCAAGAATCGAGTAGAATGGACTAGATCATGTGGTTGTTTTTTCAGAGATCAAAGAAGACCCACTATCTGGGCAGTTACAAAGATCATGGAAGAGTGGATTGAAGAGTTTCTAGATCCTTCAAGGAGGCTCTAGTAAGGCATACACGAAGTCTATAAATAGAAGATCTTGATGTTCACATCAATTGCCAAACATTGCTATATATCTTGTGCCATTTAGTCGAAGCAACAACCGAGCATCAACTGTATAGTGTGTGAGTGCATCTAGAGTGATAGGGTCGTTGTTGTGGAGTTTGTTTTACCATTAGAGTATAATTGTAGGGTTTACAATACCTCGAGTTGGTGCTAGATTTGTTCATAGAATAGATCACCCTTGGCGGTGTATAGATACACTTAAGCCTTTAGATCATATGCTTGATCTTGTTTCAAGAGGATCGATTTGTGAACCTCTTTGTATTCATTATTTTGATAAATAGTGATTTTGGCCATAGGGCTTCACAATCTATATTGATATAGATTGTGTAAAGTCTTATTAAAATTTGTGTGTTGTGTTTCTGAGTCTTCCGTTGTTTCTGTCTTTTGAATGTTACTTTGAGTGTTACAACATTCAGTGTAACATTACTCTGATTTTACTAAACACAACCCCGCAAAGCACACTTTCAGTTGGCATCAGAGGCAAAATTTAATTTTACTAAGTTAGATCCTGTGTCAAGTGTGTGTTTTTTTTTTGTTATGGTGATGGAATATCCACTTACTCCACAAAGTTTGAGACCACCAATTCTTGATGGTACAAACTATGCGTATTGGAAACTAAAGATGAGGATGTACATCAAGTCAATTGATGAACGTGCTTGGAGAAGTATACTTTCAGGATGGACACCTCCTAAGAATCCTGCAGATGAAGAAGGAGAAGTTACAGTCAAACGCGAACTAGATTGGACTAATGATGAAAATACAACTGCTAGCTACAATTCTAAAGCCTTGAATGCAATATTCACATCAGTTGATATGATCATGTTCAAGATCATATCAACATGTGTTTCTGCAAAAGAAGCTTGGGATAGATTGCAAGAGCACAATGAAGGTTCGGATAGTGTTCGAAGGTCCAGACTTCGAATGCTTGGGACAAAGTACGAGAACTTGAAGATGAAGGAGGATGAAACAATTTCTTCTTACAATGAACGAGTCACTGAAATTGCAAATGAAGCTCAATCTCTTGGAGATCCCATCTCCAATGTGAGATTAGTTCATAAGATTTTGCGTACTGTACCTAAGCGCTTCGATGCAAAGATTTGTGCAATTGAAGAGGTAAGGGATACAAATACAATAAGTCAAAATGAACTGATCAGCATCCTACGTGCGTATGAGATGAATACAACTGAGAAGGATGACAAAGTTGATGCAAAGAAAGTGGTGGTGTTCAAAGGTGAAACATCTTCAAATGTTGAGCAAGTGCCTAATGTGACTGAAGCTGATTCAGAAGATGATGTTGCTGACATATGTTCCAACCCTGAAGAGTACATTGCTTTTATGACATGGCAATTCAAAGCTCTTATTAAAAAGAGGAATAGTAAGTTCAAAGGCAATATTCAAACAAAGATTCAGATCAATAACTCTCCACAAACCTTTGAAAAGAAAGGTAATGCATTCCAACCAAGGCAAATTGGTAATGGAATCAAAGGCAGGTATGACAAAATTGACCCTGAGTATAGAAAGTTTGTTCAATGTAATGCATGTCATGGGTATGGTCATTATGCGAATGAATGTGCTAATACCTTGCTTAAACTGAAATTGAACTTCAATGCTACTTTAAGTGATGAATCTGATGAAGAGCATGAAGAACAAAATGAAGAACGTGCATTCTGTGCTAGAATAGATTATGATGATTCCTTAGATGATGATCTGGACTATTCTGATTCTGATGTTGAAACAGATGTTACCACATCTGGAGTAACATTAGATGAAGATTGTTCTGAAAAAGTTGTTAACTGTTTTAATGGTTTAATTGATGATAAAAGGAACATCTACTGTGAATAGTGAATCATGTGGATCAGGTTGTAAAGATTTGTTTGATAAATGGGAATCTCAAAATCAAATTCTAAAGTCTATGACTAAGGAAAATGATGACTTGAGAGACTCACTAACCAAACTTGAAGTTGTCTCAACTCTGTGTTTTAAGAAATATGCCAAAGGAACAGAAAGGTTGAAAGATGCTTTGATGGTTGGTAAATCTGATACTACTGGTCTTGGTTATGAAACTACTTCTAAAAGCTTTAAATCTGTGAAATTTGTTAAAGCTGGAGAAAAGACAAATGTCAAAACTCCAGTGGAAACAAAAGCTCACATTAAGAAGTAGAAAAAGAAGTGTGTGTGTCACTATTGTTCTGGTCATGGTCATATTCGTCCATATTATGAAAAATTGAAAGAGGACATGAAGGTGTTACAAGCTGAAGTTTCTGAGTTACAATGTGCTAAAACTGAATGTGTCAGTAAACAAGATGTGACTTGTAATGTTGTGTATACATCTTTGAAAGCATGTGTGCCTGGTTTATGGTACTTTGATAGTGGTTGTTCTTGGCATATGACTGGTCAAGTGAATATCCTGTCTGATTATGAGAAATTTGATGGAGGAAATGTCACTTATGGTGGTGGTTCCAAAGGAAAAATTGTTGGGAAAGGTACTTTCAATGTTGAAGGATTTCCTAAACTGTATAATGTCTTACATGTTGAAGGTTTGCTTGCTAATTTGATTAGTATAAGTCAACTATGTGATGACAATTTGCATGTCAAGTTTGATAAGAATTCTTGTTATGTTCTGAATAATGAAAATGAGTGTCTTATGACTGGTAATAGGTCAATTGATAATTGTTATCTTATTGGAACTAACAATGTTTGAAATCTTGCCAATAATGCTGAAGAAGTATTATGGCATCAAAAACTTGGACATGTTAACTACAGGATTATCCAGAAACTTGTGAAGATTGGTGTTGTAAGAGGTTTGCCAAAGCTGAATATAGGAGAAACCATGATTTGTGGTTCTTGTCAGAAAGGTAAACAGATCCGAGTGTCACACAAGATGTTGTCACATTATTCGACAACACGGTGTTTTGAGCTGCTACATATGGATCTTATGGGTCCTATGGAAACAGAAAGTTTTGGAGGTAAAAGGTATTCATTGGTTGTGGTAGATGATTTCTCTAGATATACCTGGATTGAGTTTTTGAAAGAAAAATCTGAAACTTTTGCTGCCTTTAAAGTTTTGTATAAAAGGTTTAAAACTGTATACAACTTAAAAGTGAGTAAGATTAGGTCAGATCATGGTAGAGAATTTGAAAATAGCTTATTTTCTGATTTTTATGAAAAGAAGGGTATAATGCATGAGTTTTCTTCTCCTAAAACTCCACAACAAAATGGAATAGCTGAAAGGAAGAATAGAACTCTTCAAGAAATGGCTAGGGTAATGTTGCAAGCTAAACATCTTTCTAAAAGGTTTTGGGCACTGCATGCCATATTATTAACAGAGTTTTTATGAGGCCAAAAAGTTCAAAAACAACTTATGAAATTTTGAACAACAAGAAACCAAATCTGAAATACTTTCATGTGTTTAGTTGTGTGTGTTACATTCTGAATGATAGAGATCAACTTCGAAAGTTTGACTCTAAAAGTGACAAAGGTTTTTTCTTAGGCTATTCTAGAAATAGTAAAGCCTATAGAATTTTCAACCTTAGGTTAAACACTGTTCAAGAATCTGTGAATGTTGTTTTTGATGATACATCTAACATAGCAGGAAAAAGTATTGAAGAAGATGTGTCTGAGCATATTGAGATTTCTGCTGGAACTGGAAATTCTTGAAATTCAAAGGATGCCTAACGCCACGGCATCTGGGACAACATTCTCTGAAAATCCAAAACAGAATGTTCAGAAAGCAATACTCATTACATTCATGACAAGGTACCTGCTTCCAGAATCATGAAAAGCCATCCTTCAAACCAAATCATTGGTGATTCTTCTGTTGGAGTACAAACCAGAAGAAGGGTAAGCTCAAAAGATGTGGTAAGATTTGTTTGTATGTCTTCTATATGCAACATGGTTAATTCTAAATGTTATCATTCTGTAATTGAGCCTAAAAATGTCAAAGAAGCCTTAAATGATGAACATTGGATAAATGTTATTCATGAAGAACTTAATCAGTTTGAAAGGAATGATGTTTGGACACTAGTTCCAAGACCTGGTAACACTAATGTCATTGGAACCAAGTGGATTTTTAAGAACAAAATTGATGAGTCTGGAAACATAGTAAGGAATAAGGCTAGATTGGTTGCCCAAGGATACACTCAAGTTGAGGGTATTGATTTTGATGAAACATTTGCACCTGTAGCTAGGATTGAATCTATTAGATTGTTGTTAGCTATTGCATGTTTTATCAATATCAAATTGTATCAAATGGATGTAAAGGCTGCATTTTTTAATGGTATACTTGTTGAAGAGGCTTATGTTGAACAACCCTTAGGATTTGAAGATCCTCACTATCTTGATCATGTTTATAAGCTTAAGAAAGAATTGTATGGCTTGGAACAAGCTCCTAGAGCTTGGTATGGCAGATTGACTGACTTTCTTTTGCAGTTTGGTTTTGTTAGAGGAGAAGCAGACAAAACTTTGTTTATTAAACAGGTTGATGAAGGGTTGATGATTGCACAAATATATGTTGATGACATAGTATTTGGAGCAACATCATACAAGATGCTGAATGAATTTGTTGAGGCAATGTCATCTACATTTGAGATGAGCATGGTTTGAGACTTGAATTACTTTTTAGGTCTGCAGATCAAGCAAAAAGATGATGGAATCTCCATTTGCCAAAGTAAATATGCAAAGAACCTGGTTAAGAGATTTGGTCTTGAAAATTTGAAGCATATGAAAACACCTATGGGATCAACTCAGAAGTTGAACAAAGACAGTGCTGGTCAAGATGTTGATCACACACTATACAGATCCATGATAGGTAGTCTTCTTTATCTTACCTCTAGTAGACCTGACATTATGTATAGTGTTTGTGTTTGTGCTAGGTACCAAGCTAATCCAAAGGAATCTCACATGAATGTTGTGAAGAGGATTATCAGATATGTTGCTGGAACAACAGATCTTGGTATACGGTATACAAAGGACACAAGCAGTGTACAGACTGGGTATAGTGATGTTGATTGGGCTGGAGACATTGATGATAGGAAAAGCACAAGTGGTGGATGCTTTTACATGGGTAACAACTTGATTTCCTGGCATAGTAAGAAACAAAATTGTGTTTCACAATCTACTGCAGAGTCTGAGTACATTGCTGCTGGTAGTTGTTGTACACAACTTTTATGGTTGAAAAAGATGTTTGATGACTATGGACTTGAGAATGATATTTTGATTGTGTTTTGTGATAATACTAGTGCTATAAACATTTCTAAAAACCCAGTACAACATTCTCTTACCAAGCACATAAGTATAAGACATCATTTCATAAGAGACCTTGTAGAAAAGGAAATTGTGACGTTAGAGTATCTTCCCACTGAAAATCAACTTGCTGATATTTTTACTAAAGCCCTTGATCATGAGAGGTTTTCCTTTATGAGGAAATCTCTTGGTTTGTGTACTATCTGAGTTCTGTAGGGTGGATGTTGCAACAAATGTTACAACATTTGAAGCAATATCTGGTTTGATTTTTGTAGCACTTGGTTGATTTGATCGATTCTCATGGTTTGGATATGATTTTGAGTTAAATTCTTATTGAGTCAAGTCATTGTGATTTTCTGGACACACATTTCTTAAATGCACAAAAAGAAAAGAAAAGATACACACATTGGATGTAATCTCTCACTGAGTAACTATGGAGCACGGAGTTCGCTACTACGATGTCTTCTTTTCAAAAGATGATTGATATAACATCAATTTGCTCATAATCCACTTAATAACTATGGGACATGGAGTTCGCTACTACGATGTTCTCTTTTCAAAAGGTGGATCAATATGAGTTAAGTGTATAAAAAGAAAAGAAAAGATAAAAGTGCAACATTGGCTGTGTAAAACAGGCAAAATGAATGTTGAAGTGTGTGTGTGTCGTTCTTGATTGCAACATTGACTTGATTTGACTAGATTTTACTTGGATGATTATTTAAATTGTGTCTTTTTTATTAAATTGATTATTTAATACAAAAATTGGCCACACTTTATTTAATTTCAGTTTGTACATTGTTTTGGACATTTTGTTTTAGTAAAAATAGAGCAGAGATCGTGTGGTTTTAGATAATGGAAGTAGTGGGAGTGATGGTTTCATCACATTGCACCCCATGATCTCCATTTCTAGAACATTCACTTTGTGGGATCATGGCTTGTAACATGAAGATTTTGGTTTCTATTTAAGGGTTCGAGTGAGTGTTGTTTCGTATACTGAAAACTTGTTTTGAGTTTAAGCGTACAAAAGTTTGAAGAGTGTTAAAGGTATTACCAGTTTTATCATAAAGTATTAGTTGGAATTGAATTTTTAATTCTATTAGTCACTAACTCTTTTTTATATACATAGAGCACAATGGCTGGAAATCAAAACACCTCACCAAACACGCCTTCAAACCTTTCCTCTGAAACCCTAAAATCGCGAACCCGCTTCACCTTCTTGCATCAATGGCGACTTCGATCGATTCACCAAATGCCACACCTACTGCTGAATCATCTAACCCAAACACTCCAGAATCCGTTGAATCCAGAACCAATTTCTGTTGCTTTCCCTGAAACCAAACATCCGCTGAATGTGAGCGAGGCAATCATTTCGCTTCAACATTCTGACACTCTTGCGACGATCATGTTTGGAGAGTTTCCGGTGAACATTCTATCATTCTCGAATGTTTCATCATCGAACCCTCCTCGTGGTGTTTTCCCAGATGACTTCATTGTTGGGGCCAAAAATCTAAAACCGACGGCTTAAAATGTCGAGCTCGTGCAACCCAATGCTCAAGATGATGTTGAGATGGAAGATATTTCCATAGGGGATCCCGTTGAGAAGGCTAAGGCTGACATTGCTGCTGCTGGTACTTCCTCCAAGAAGCTGAAGAGGAAGAGAAGCCCTGTGAAACCAAGGAGAAGGTCGAACCGCTACAAGCCTAGACTGGACTACTCTGAGACAAAGAGGGGTAAGATTTCTTATTTAGGTCAAGCCTCAATGCCAATTGATGTGTCTGATTCATCAGAATCAGAAAAGAGTTCGAAAGAGGTTGAGGAGAGTGAGAAGTCGGGTGAGGAAATTGAGCACTCTGTTGAAAAGTCTGTTGCTGAGGAGAGTGAGAAATCGGTTGCTGAGGAGACTGAACCAAATGAAGCATCTGAGCCTGCGGCTGATGATGATGATGATGATGATGATGATGATGATGATGATGATGATGATGATGATGATGATGATGATGATGATGATGATGATGATGATGATGATGATGATGATGATGATGATGATGATGATGATGATGATGATGATGATGATGATGATGATGATGATGATGATGATGATGGTGGTGGTGGGATTGCTAATGCCCCTGCTGATTCAGAGAGTTCTGATGAAATCATTCATCTTGTTGAATTGTTGGCTAGGAATGAAAGAAGAACTAAATTCAGAAATGATCCTGACACTGCTACAAATGCTAGAACTGAGTTGAGAACAAAGAGGAGGCATGAACCTGTTGCTAACTCTGATTTTGATGAAGATATTGAGCACGGTGCTGCAACACCATCGGGTGAACCAGATGACTCTAATGATCCTGATGAATCAGACTCAAGTAGTTCAGGTAACACATCTTCTGAACCTGATGATGATGATAGTGATGATGCTTATCATGGTATTACTAGCCCTAAGTTTGCTGTTATGAGAAGGATATTTTTGTTGTTTGAGAAGAGAATAAGAGTTTATGAATTTGATAAGCAAAATCTGATTCAATTCTTTGAGGAAAGGAACCTCTTGCATGTTGTACAGTTTGCTTCACCTTCCTTTGATACTTGGGTATATGAATTCTATTGTAATTTGAAGAAAGGAACTGGAAGGAGGCATGTGAGGTTTAGAGGACAGAATGTAGGCTTTAATCCTGGTGTGATAAATGCATTTTTGAGAATCCCTGATGTTGAGGAAGATGTTGTTCCTACTTTGAATGAGATTGTGGCTGCTATTACTAGTGGTTTGGTGAGGAGATGGACAACAAAGGTGTTGTCATCCAAGTTGACAAGTTTGTTTTCAGTTGTTCACAAGTTTGTTGTGTACAACTGGTTGTCCACTACCAACACTACCAAGATCACTGAAGCTCAAGTTATTCTGATGTACAGGATAGTGGTCATGAACAATTTCAATCTGGGGAGGACAATCTTTGATAAAGCAGGTGGTAAGAAAAGTGTTTTACCATATCCTTGTATGATCTTTGCTTTGCTGGACAGATTGGATATTGCTAGGGAACCTGTTGAAAGTCTGGGTGGAATTATTCCTGACTTAGGAATTTCCAAAGTCTTGTTGAAAGAAAACAGAATCCTTGACTTGCCATACAGGAGGCCATAATGCAGAGAGGGAAGAAGCTGAGCCTGAGGTTGTTGAACCTGCTGTTCAAAATCCGGATGTTGCACCAAATACTGGCAACAATGATGGTGACACTGACTTGAGAAATTCTCCAGTTCAGCCTGTTACCATTCACAGGGATTTCATACTTCAGCAAATTGAGAATTTGCAGGATCAGATTGCTGAGCTAAATGTTATGAAGAGTTTTTGGGAGAGGTTGCTTTCTGCTCCACCAGGGGGAGTAGCACCTGATGCTCCTTGTACTGCCCCGAATCCAGAATGTCGGCCCTTGCGACTTCGACACTCTAAACTCGAGTCGCCACTTAGTGACCGTAAAATTTGAGCTTAAAATTTTCTTTTTAAAATATAAAGACAAGCATAAGTATTACATTTTGCAGCGGAAGAACCTAATCATAATTATTAATTGAGATAAGGAACGTGGAAGGACCCATAAATTAAATTGCAAGATATATGTTTATAAAGATGACGTTTTTAAAAAGTGTAATGTACATGATACTTTGTCAAGTAACCTTAAAAGGTTTCTCGGCATAATTATTAAACCATTTATGAGATGATTACACATTCATTGAAAATAATTACTGGGAAATCTTTGTGTCACTGCTGCAGCTCCGGCCCCTCTCGATCTTGTCCTGAAAATATCAAACTGTGGGGGGATGAGATAAAAATCTCAGCGGGCAACTTGTACGTTGTTACTCATACTGGTCACCGAAATATAATTATCTTGATATTTTATTGTTGGTCCCGGTGCAAACGAGTCTTACACGTGTATGGGGGGAATACACGTGTTCGGTTTTTAAACTTTTTTTCTTATTGAGGTCACTTGGGTCGATAATCTCGAAGATTAGGTTTCGAGAAGCACAGATCGCTCTCGAGTCAAAGTCTAATGAGGCGGTGATCCCGAAGCCGCTTTCGAAAACCTCGAGATAATCCCAACCGAGTCCCGAAAGTGTCGAGATCCGAGTTGCTTGGATCGGATAACTAACTTCATGAACTCTCGAAGAAATACGTTCGGTTTGGTAACTATCTCTGTTCTAGCTACTCACCCAGCGGAATGGTTGGCCCTTAGTTTATACTCGTTTTAAGCTTTGCGTAAAAACCTTCTTCTTTTATGAAATAGTGATTAGGCTGTGATTCACTTATGCAACTTCAGTGGATTGATTCCAACTTAATATCAGTGAAAAGTATGCTTTCAAAATCAAGTCAATGCAACAGATAAGCACGGATAAGGAAAGCAATAAAGAACACGGCAATTATAGTGGTTCGAGAGACTCAAGCTCTACGTCCCTCTCTCCGGCTCTTGAGAGAAATTCACTATCAACTTCGAGCTTTCGACTACCTCGTAGTTTACTTACTCAACTTCGGCTCGAGTTTTTCGACTACTCCACGTAGTTTACTTACTCAACCCGACCTTGAGCTTTTTCGACTACCTCCGTAGTTTACTTACTCAATCACACACAAGCTTTAGGACTACCCCACAGCAGCTTACTAACTTCTCCTCTAGAGTTTTTTCGACTACTCCGCGTAGTTTACTAACTCTTTACAACACTTCTCACCAACAAACACACTCCAACTACCTTCACAAGGGTTTGGGGTTTCTTTGTTGGTTTCCAACTAGGATGAGATATCCTTTACAATGAAGCACAATGCAAAGGGTTAGGATATCTCGACTAAGCTTTTGATAATTCTTATCAAGCTAGGCTTAGTATAGTGAGCTCTCTTCAATATTGAAGCACTTGGGAAATTCTAAGTTTTTCGAGTGCTTTTGACTTTTTACAAGAATAAGCTTGAGCTCTTAAGTTGCATTGATAAATTTCCCGTAACCTTACAATGTAGAGGGTCACCAGTATTTATAGGCATACACCAAGGTCACTCTTGAAAACTATCCGTTGGAGAGACAGCTTCGTGAGTTCCCTCTTGTGGTGTGTGAAACGGCTATATTTAGGGTTTGAAACTCCCTAACACTTCCTAGGCAATAGCCTTCCATGTAGCCGGGTCTTCACTTTTTTGCGATCTGGAACTTTTGTACATCGATATCTTTTTTTTTTTGAGACCATCCTTTGTCGATTCAAGATGGTATGCGATGTTGTCTTCCTCTTTTTGACTTTTTGTCCAGTTAAAGTTAAACACCTTCAACGGCTCTTTTTGGTTACAAACTCTGAGTTTGATATAACCTTAACAACACTTCTGACTTAGTTCCTTTTGTCTGCATTTGAATGTCTTAGCAGATATCTAACTTTCTAAGGAATCGCGATCTTCCAAGATTGCATCCTTCGGATAGATATATTCAAAGGCCTCGGAACATTCAGTTCATCTCGAGCATTCAAGACCTCACCGATTCTTCAAGAATTCTTTCGTGCCTTGATATTCTTGATCTTTAGTTTCTCAGTCTTCAGTCTTTTGTGTCTTCTGAGTCTTCTGAGTCTTCAGGGTCTTCTGAGTCTTCAGGGTCTTCTGAATCTTTGTAGTATATACTGACTGATGTGCTGAGTCTTCTTCTTTGAAGTCTTGATTTCAAGATCCCACCGAGTCTTCAAGAATTATCTCGAACTATATCTGGCCGACTATACATTCTGCAGATAACATCCTGAATATTCTAAAAACTGAATCCTGACTCAACTATCAAGATCATTCTGAACATGTCATACTCAGGGGTTTGGGGATCTAATCAAAATCATAAATCTTTATTAAAATTCATCTCCCAACATTTATTAAAGATTATTCATACGCTTTTGCGTAGATAATTTTTGGAGGGTTGCCCGAAGTCATTGTACAAACTCGTTCGTAGCTTGGTTTCTTATTGTAATATTTTTAGTAGCTTAATTTCTTAAAATTATTGATATATATAAGATATCATTCATATTTAAACTTAGTATTTCATTATAGATTGTTCTTACGCTTTTGCGTAGTTAATTTTGGTATTCATGGTAGATTCGTAGTATATTCACATTCATAGCTTGAATTCCTAGTACTAAATTCCTGTTCATAGTTTGAATAATAATAGCTTAGAATCTCATTTATCAATAGTGGAAAACATTGGTAACGGCTTATAAGATGAAATCCTCATAATATCTTATACATCATAGTGGGACCACACTGGTGACGACTTACCACATGCAATCCCCATTGTCTCCTTTTCATCATTGTGGGACCACACTGGTAGCGACTTACCACGTGCAATCCCCATTGTCTCCTTTATCGCATATCATATATCTCACATCATCAAATCATAATCATAATCACAAGCTTATTTTTGAAACCTTATATTCTTATATACTTGTGTTCTTTAGTTATAGATTTGTGTTTGTTTAGTCGAGTTCAGAATACACCAACAATCACTGTAACATAAACCACTGTATACAAATAGTGTCACCCACCTTATTAACTTTTAAGAAAAGTTACAAACTTGAAACCGGTTTGAGAGTTTGAGCGTGGCGGTGATCGTCCGAGCTTTGATTTGAGAAACGCTTCCCCTAGCACAATATTTTTATGTTCTCGTCATTAATTACTTTTGATTGAAGTAAAATTATTCGTAAGTTTATCGATTACATTAAACTCTGTTCTTTAGATTTCCTTACTCGTGAGCTTTTATCGAACTTTTACTTTAAACAGATATTGGAGTTTATTAATGATGTCCCAAAATTATTACTTGCAAGAATAACACTTTAAGGTTTATTTTCAGCTTGACACAATTTAAGAAATCAATTTTGTAAATTTTTTTATATAGTACTAAAACTCATCAAATAATGCACAAAGGCATATAAGAGCATGCAGTATTTGATTATGAATTTTATAAAATAATTTCGTATGTACAAAAGTTCCAGTAATCAAGAAGTTCGGCTATTCTTCAGATTCACAATATTATGTTTAGAAATTCATAACTCTTTATTTGCAAGTCCAAATCTTATGAATTTTGAGGAGCATATTTATAACGTGTTATAGTTTCGGACCAGATCTTTAGATTTTCTACAAAGGTCATGTGTATAGTGTATGGAAAATCTTCTAAATTAATAACATGTGATTACTCAAAAGAGGTCCTGGAGGACTTTAATTTTGTGACATAAAAGGAGAAATAAAAGGCATGGGAAATTTATCCAAACAAATCATTGTACCAACCATTAAGTCTTTCAAAAATTTCAATATTCAGTTCTGACATTATTTGGAAAGTTAGTGTCCCAAATTTTGTGACTTTCTTCCATTTTCGCGAGCTATTTCCCGTTGATTTGATAATCCGATTGACACGAAACTTTAGGGCTTTTAAAGTTTGTAGTCCAAACTTTATTGGCAAGAATATTCGTTAAAAATCACGAACGGAAATTGGTTAAACGTGTTACGAAAGTTAGGTACTTGAGACCAACTCTTGTTGAAAGCAGAATTCCGGTTTTTTATTTCAGCACGTCGCATCTTTTTGAAAAAATCATAACTCTGAATCTACCCGATGAAAGATTAGTGAATTTTATAAGAATACAGAAAACTGGATGAAGTTTAACTTGCCGTTAGTTTCATCTCAAAATGATTTCTAGAACTCGAGATATGAATTTTTAAAGTTGTAGATAAGAATTTCGAGTAGCAGTTTTTCAGAAATTTCTGTTTTCGAGCGACCATGTTTAATCGTAAAAACGAGCAGCGTAACGACACCAAAATTGAGTATCGAGACTACGATCACATATTACACATATAAAGGAGCACAAAGGTGTTTTAAAACACAAATTTCCAGTACAACAGAGTACTCGACGGCGTAGCCAAAAATCAGTAGGAAACAGTTTTGACGTTTGAACTTGACATATTTTAGCGTAAATTTTGGCAGCATATCGGTACAATTTTTGAAAACCAAAAATACGAGCATAAAGTATGTACTTCAAAAAATAGGTAGGAGTCCTAATCTAGCAAATACCAACACGTTTAAGCATCCAACCACATCTCGAAGATCATACGAGCACGAATTTCGAATCGAGTTTGGATGTTACCTTTGTCGTTCTTCTCCTCTGTTTTTTTTTTTTTGCTAGGATCTTCGAGGACTCAGGTGTTTAGTAGCTTGAAGCTCCTTGGATGCATGTTAGATGATGGTTTCATGCTTGAATTCAAGAAAAAATGAAGAGTGAGAAAGAGAGGATAAAGGGGGTGAGCTTCATGGAGTCAAGTGGGTTTCTTAATTTTTCTTGGATTATAAGAATTGTATGGATTATATACCTTGATAGATGATGGATGAAGCTCCTTGCAGCTGGAAGTGAAGAAAATCAGTTGCTCCCATGGAAGGAGAATCAAGCTTGAAGGTGAAGAAGAGAAAGATTGAATTCTTCTTTTCTTGAAGGAGAATTGGCAGGGGTTCGACTCATTTTTTGTTTGTGTGAGATAGTTGCTTATTGATGAAGTATGTATGTATATATAGAGGTAGAAGAGAGTGAGGGCACGAATGAAATGGAAAGAAAATGAAGGTGTTTAGTGAAGTTTTTATTTTAGTGAATAGTAATTAGTGTGGTGGCGGAATGCGGACCAAGCGTCGACTTGTGGTTAGGAACGAATGAAATAGAATATTTATTTGATCACAATATTTCAGTATTATCCGTATTCTAAAAGCGCAGTTTCGTTAATTAAAATTTACGGTTTCATTAGAAATAATTGTTTAGAACATTTAGCAATTAAATTGTCACGTTGCTAGACGAAAATTATTTATTTAATTAAAAAATTTGATATTTCTTTAAACTTCTCAATAATTATAATATAGTTAGACAAATTAGAATTTTCAGTCGTCGTATTTATTATTCATCATATTTCCGATTTTTATATCGAAAATCCTAATTCGTTGAAATATTAAATTTTCTTTCCGTTCGAAGTGCTCTCGGTTCGAAGTGCTCGTCCGTTCCCTGAAAAATCAAAACCTTTGCAAACATATACGCTGTAAAATCATTCGAAAAATCCTTAAATCATATATTTATTTTATTAAACTCATTTCTTTTATTATTCTTATTAAAACTGGGACGGGTGTTACACTCCTGAAGTTGCTGCTGAAGATGTCCCTGAGGTTGTTCCAGGTGATGTGCATGAAGAGAATGAGCTAGATCCTCTGGTTGTACAGGTTGAACAAGCTGCTGACCAAGGTGATGATGATGAAGAAGCTGACATTGATGATATCATGGATGAAGTCTATGGTGATCTCCCATGATGGTTGAATGGGGGAGTTTGTTTTAGAACATATAGAATGGGGGAGCTGAGAACAAAGTGAGGGGGAGCATGTGCAGGCCTTGATGTTGCTGCAGCTGATGTATCAGTTTCATCACCTCCACTCTCTTTTGTTTATCCTTCATATTCATTTGATCTTATTTTTACAAGTTTATTTCCTAAACTCTGTTCATGTTGGTATGTAATTATTGAACAAATAGTTGATAGGTTTACTTGTTTATGTTTTGAGTATTATGACTTGCTCTGATATTCTGTTGTTTTTTAATATTGATGATTAGTATGGTCTGATGTTGATATTCTGATGTTTTAGGTTAAGATGTCTTATATCCTAGCTCTGATATCCTTGTTTTCATTGCTGTGATAGTCTTACCTTGATGTTTGGTGGAAATATGTTCAAGTAATATATGTTCTACTTTGTCTGCATGTATAAGGATTGGTACATGTTGTACTTGTGCCATTTTTCCATTTTGTTCTGATATGTTCTTACATCTTGCTCTGATGAGTTTCAATGTAATACACATATGCTCTGATATGTCATATGCTCTGATATGTTTTACATTATACTCTGACAAGTTTTCTGCAGACTGAAGTTTCTCAAACAAATGAAATTGTTTGATGATGATTCGATTCTTGATAGCTACAAAATGGTTTGACACTTAGTAGTGCAGCTGATATGATTATGAGCTCTATCATGCACAATACCTGATGTATTTGGTATTTCAGGTGTGTTGTAACAGAAAGATCGAATGGGGGAGATTGTTGATGTTGCCACCGATGTTACAACATTGGTTACAACATCAGTATTCGTCATTTCTTCTTAACCACTAACACTTCTATGTTCAATGTTGTCTTTGATGTTGTTGACTGCAGGTTGACGATCTAGGTTGTTCTGCAAGATTCCAGAAGGTTCCACAAGCTTCAAGAATCGAGTTGAATGGACTAGATCATGCGGCTGTTTTTTCAGAGATCAAAGAAGACCCACTATCTGGGCAGTTACAAAGATCATGGAAGAGTGGATTGAAGAGTTTCTAGATCCTTCAAGGAGGCTCTAGTAAGGCATACACGAAGTCTATAAATAGAAGACCTTGATGTTCACATCAATTGCCGAACATTGCTATATATCGTGTGCCATTTAGTCGAAGCAACAATCGAGCATCAATTGTAGAGTGTGTGAGTGCATCCAGAGTGATAGGGTCGTTGTTGTGGAGTTTGTTTTACCATTAGAGTGTAATTGTAGGGTTTACAATACCTCGAGTTGGTGCTAGATTTGTTCATAGAATAGATCACCTTTGGCGGTGTATAGATACACTTAAGCCTTTAGATCATATGCTTGATCTTTTTTCAAGAGGATCGATTTGTGAACCTCTTTGTATTCATTATTTTGATAAATAGTGATTTTGGCCATAGGGCTTCACAATCTATATTGATATAGATTGTGTAAAGTCTTATTAAAATTCGTGTGTTGTGTTTCTGAGTCTTCCGTCATTTCTGTCTTTTGAATGTTACTTTGAGTGTTACAACATTCAGTGTAACATTACTCTGATTTTACTAAACACAACCCCGCAAAGCACACTTTCAATTTGCATGATGTAATGACTGGATGCATTATAATGCATAATATGATAATCGAGGATGAAAGAGATCTTAGTGTCTCGATTGTAAAAGCAAGAGAAGATACAACTCCACATGTAGAAAGGGCAGATAATGAGAATTCGACATTTATAAATTTTCTTGATCGATATAGACAAATCAAGGATGTTGATGCTCATTTAGAACTTCGGAATGCTTTGATTGAACATCTTTGGGAAGAATTTTTTATTTCAAAAAATTAATGACTATAAATATGTAATTTATATTTTTTCAGTATTTGCAATTATTTATTTTTTTGCATTATATCGTAATAAATATGTAATTTTCTTTAGTATTAATATGTGATTGTGATGAATTGTGGTATTGAACTTTGATATTTTATATCAAATCTTTTCAATAAAAATTTATATCATTGAATCATTGTATTTTAATTTTTTTATTAAATATATCATATTTTTATTGTGTTTAATTTTTAAGTATTTAAATGTAAATATATAATTTGATAATATACAAATATTAGATAAAATAAAAAATAAATTTGATTAAATTTAAACGTAATGGTTAGGTGATTTTATTGTTGGAGGCAAATTTAGCCAAGTGAAGGCAATTTGGTGAGATGCATTGAGAATGCTCTTAGAAGTTCCATATAAAGCAACACAACACAAATGAAATTTGTCTACTTACTTTTAGAGTTTAGATTGCAATAGTTTAATTTCATATAAAGCAATCTAAACTTTACTCTTCTGGTAATTTCTAGCCAATTTCGGTGACATGTAATCAGAAAATATTACAAAAAATTGAATTTAGATTTTAACCGATTATTCGTATAACACATTAAGAGTGGCCAATCATAAATATATAATAACACCTATTTTACCACTTTTGGTTTTGGCTTCAAACTACCTTGACCGTTGATCGTTTTTTTTAAATTGATCTTGATCGTCCAATCCCTTGCACCAATCACTCCTTCTTTTTTACTTTTTTTACTTTTTACCCTTTTTATAATTATAATAATTAATTCACACCATAATTATTGCTCATTACCTTCACATTCAAATTCTATAAATACTCATATAATTCACATCTACCATTAATCGAATCATGGTGGAATTCATAGCTATACCACTTCGCGATTTGGATCGTCCTCATGTTGAGCATTTGGATCGGAGATGTTTAAGCAAGCGATCTTGTGGTTCTTTTACTGAGTTGTGTAACAGATTAGGTTTAGAATTTTCTGTCAATTGTATAAAAAGAAAAATTATAGGGTTTTTTATGTGAATTCAATATGTCTATCCAAAAGCTTGAATCGTCCTCATGTTGAGCTTTTGGATTGGAGATGTTTAAGCTAGCGATCTTGTGATTCTTCTACTAATTTGTGTAATAGATTAGGTTTTAAATTTCCTGCCAATTATATAAAAAAAAAAGAAATAGTAGTTTTTTTTTTATGAAATAGTTGGAGAAGAGCATGGGAGTGAACCTGTGATTTTCTTTGTCATTTTATAAGGAGATTTTGTATTTTCTATTGTGTTTGAATTTCCCTCAATACGTGGTTTTATTTATATGGTTTATTTTGATTGTGTATCACCATAAATGAAATCTTCTTGACGGAACGAAGAATCTACAATTCAGGGAAGATAAATCACGACAACGGATAATTTTTTTGGTGATTATCTTTGTAATGTTTTGAATTTCTTGATTTTCTGGTTAAATAGACGTTAAGTTTTATAGCATACAGAAATGTGCAAAATTGTTTATCATTTTTGATAGATTTTGTTATTTATATAAAATATAATGATAAATTCAATTAATTATGGGACAATTCTAATAAATATGTTATTATATCGTGATAGTAAGTTAGACTACATCAATGGAATTATTAATCAATGTGTTGAATTTTATAATTTTAATCAGTGTTTTCATAACCGAACGGGTGATCAAACCGGTCTAGGCATCGGTTGCCGGTCCAACCGGTTGGACCGGTTGAACCGACGGTTCAACCGTTAAATTGATTTATGCATATTTCTTTTATATTTTGTATGTTACATTAAAAAATAAATATTTATTCATAAAATATTAAAATTATACTAATTTATAACTTATAAATCTTATATTAAAATAAATACAATAGAGTTTGGAGACCAAAGATGATGGCGTTGTGGATTAATTCCACACAATATGTGACGACGATAAAGAGATTAAATGAAATTAATGACTTGTGAATGAATTTATTTGAGAGAAAATGATATTGAGATAAAAACAATAACATTATATAGAGATGTTTAGAAAAAAATAAAAAAATAATAAAAAAAAGTGATTTAATAAATAATAAAAATAATAAAATTGAATTAACCGTTTTTAAGGAGTAATTGGACCGGCGACATGAGCGGTTCACGGTTCGACCGGTTCAACCGGGCGGTTCAACCGGTTTTTGAAAACATTGATTTTAATAGTAATATAAATATTTTTCAAGTCTTAATATTGTCGAAATCTATAATTTTTTATCATAAATATTTATTTATTATTATTTTTGTTAAGTGCTTAAATAGTCATTTGATAGTACATACTTTTGATTATTAATCAGCACAATACCATCATTTTGGTTCAATATTGTTACATACTACTCAATACAATTTAATTTTGTGCTTAAAAAATGAAAATGATGCTCAATTTGTGCCTTTTATCACAAATTAATGTGATTTTAATTGATTGTGTTTGACCATGCATCAATTTATTATGATTTTAAATCATACACTAGCTCAATTTTAGGACAACACATCAATTCTGCAACTAATCATAATTAAAATATTATTTTTTAATTTTTTATTGTCAATATAATATTTATTTCTTAGTATGCTATTATGTTTTGAGAATGATTAATCTGAGTAAGCTAATATTCATTACGAATTATAAAAAATAGTTTAGAAAAAGAATTATATACTATAATCTCGCTTAAATAAATATAATTTATTTTCATATTAAAGAACAAATTTATAACCTTTGATTATTTATATAATAATTAAATTTTCTTCTATTATTAATTATAAAATGATGTTAGTAGATGTTCAAGGAGTTCTTAATTATGATTTAATATATAATTTGTGTAATATAATACATAAATAATGTACTTAACATATTGAATAATATATTAATACAACAAGCGTTGAATCAACATGATATAATAATGCATATACATTATATTTAAGAATATATTTAGTTTATAAATTAATATAAGAAATGTAAATATGTTGCACATATAAAATATTAAAAAATGGTATAAAAATTCTTTTTTTCCCTTTAACTTTCACTAATTCATTTTCATTTGACTGTACGCCAATTTATTTAAGTGCCCTCATGATTCGATGGAGTCTTAATATTTTTTTTGTTGGGAAATGAATTTAATAAAGAGGATTTTGATTAGATCTCAAAACCCCTGAGTATGACATGTTCAGGATAATCTTGATAGATGAGTCAGAATTCAGTTTTAGAGTGTTTAGGATGATATCTGCACCATGTATAGTCGGCAGATATAGAACAGGTTAGATTCTGAAGACTCAGTAAGAATCTGGAGAATCTGAAGACTCAGTATGAGACTGAGAAACCTGAAGACTCAGTATGTCTCTGAAGACAATGAGACTCAGAGAATCCTGAAGGCACAGTAATTACTGAAGACTCGGTAATATACTGAATGCTCAGTATAATCCTGAATGTTCCGAGGCACTGAAGCTGAGGAATATAGCCGTTGGAATCCAGCTGACATGGACCAATGAGAGGAAGACAACCAGCCTGGAAAAGCTGCAGAACTTACAGAGAATGGTATGGATTTGAATGTGATTCTCTCCAACGGTAACATTCAAATCCACACTATAAATATAAGATCTTCCATCAAATTAAGTGTGGAGATTATGCAAAAGATGCTACAGAGCCAAGAGCGTTATAGTCAAAGCTTTCCCACCATAGAACACAAGTCTGTAGATATACAAATATATTTAAAGAGTGTTCTAGAACCCAACCTAAGCAAGCCACGATGTATCTTACGCTTAGAGAGATTTTCCCAACCTTAGCATTGAGGCTAAACAAATGTAAGGGAAAATCTCACCATAGTTGGAGACAACACCAAACCCAAACCCCATTCTCGTAAGAGATAACTAGTGGTGAAGTGAGGTAGTTGTTAGGCAATCCCGAGTGAGGGTGATAAGTCCCGAAGGAGTGTGAACTCGTTAAACATCTAAGAGGCGAGCCCGAGAGGGTGATAAGTCCAGTTTGAGTTAGTAAACTACAGAGGTAGTCAGAAAGCTCAAAGTAGAAAGGTTAGTAAACTACAGAGGTAGTCAGAAAGCCTTAGGAAGTGTTTGAAGGAATTTCCCTAGGAACAGGGAGAGTGGATGTAGGAGCTTGAGTCTCCGAACCACTATACATTGTTGTGTTGTTTACTGCTTTACGTTCTTATATTGTCGTACGCATTCGATAAATAAGCAAGACACAACACATGAGCTTGAAAGGAGAAAAATCTGGAATCACCATTCCTTCACCCCTGTTTTATATGCACCGCAACGATATGTTTTGCTTCTGCACGCGCAAAATGGGTTTTCCCACCGGGACCAACATTTTTAAATTTATTATTATAAATATTTTAATACTTAAAAATATTATTATTTAGGAACAAGTTTTTAAATATAATTAAAAATTATTATATAATTATTTCGAATACTCAGTATAAGCGGCATGTAGTTGCTTATCATATAAAGTCATTCATTGTTTCCGGAAAACATTTTTTATGATAATTATTGAGACGAATAAAATTAATTAGATTAAATAGTAAAAAATAAAAAATATTCAAATTTTGTCATTTTAAATAAATGATCATCTGATAAATAAATAAATACTTAACATAATTTCCTATAAGAAGAAGAAAAAAAGAATGGAGAAGAATATAAAATTAATAAACATAGAATAAAGATACTTATAATAAACTTGATAATTATTAGATATAATCTTTATTTTATGATTTAGTATTTAAATTTCGTCATTATTAGCATCATTGATTATCATCATTTTCATATTCTATGACCAAGGCTGCCCATTATGACAAAGTTGAAAATATTTTTTGTGTATTACACGGTTGAACTAAAAAAACATTAATCTAGAGGACATTGTCTCAATGAAAAAAAATGTATAGATTCACTTTAATTGTATAATTAAATACATATATTATATTTAATCATATGTTCTTATTTTTTATAAGATCAATTGTGATCGCATCAATTACTCATATTATTTATCACCTTTCTCTAATTAACTTACATATAACTTTAATGGTGTGCTTAATTCAAGCATCACTAATTTTGTTATTAGTATGTGTCTAGATTGATTGTGATATGTACTCTTCAATTTAATATACTAGTATCATGATCTCATCTTTATAAAATATGTAATTAATCAAATATGATAAAAGGTTAATTATTTATCATATTGTACAATTTCGAGGATTAAACTTTTAACTTTTTATGCATGATATCGTAAATATATGAATGATATCATCTCATAATTAAAGTAGTCAAATAATTTAGTAACATTTTTGTAACGCCCCAAATCCAGAATGTCGGCCCTTGCGGCTTTGACACTCTAAACTCGAGTGGCCACTTAGTGACCCTAAAATCTGAGCTTAAAAATTTCTTTTTAAAATATAAATACAAGCATAAGTATTACATTTTGCAACGGAGAACCTAATCATAATTATTAATTGAGATAAAGAATGTGGAAGGGCCCATAATTTATAAAGATGACATTTATAAAAAGGGGGTAGTGTACATGATACTTTATCAAGTAACCTTAAAAGATTTATCGGCACAATAATTAAACCATTTTAGGAATGACTACACATTCATTGAAAATCATTATTAGGGAAACTCCGTGTCAATGCTGCAGCTCCGACCCCTCTCGATCATGTCCTGAAAATATCAAAATGTGGGGGGTGAGATAAAAATCTCAGCAGGCAACTTGTACGCTGTTACTCATACTGGTCACCGAAATATAATTATCTTGATATTTTATTAAAGATTATTCATATGCTTTTGCGTAGATAATTTTTGGAGGGTTGCCCGAAGTCATTGTATAAACTCGTTAGTAGTTTGGTTCCTTATTGTTATATTTTTAGTAGATTAATTTCTTAACATTATTGATATTTATAAGATATCATTCATATTTAAGCTTAGTATTTTATTATAGATTGTTCTTACGCTTTTGCGTAGTTAATTTTGGTATTCATGGTAGATTCGTAGTATATTCACATTCATAACTTGAATTCCTAATAGTACACTCTTATTCATAGTTCGAATAATAATAACTTAGAATCTCCTTTATCAATAGTGGAAAATATTGGTAACGACTTATAAGATGAAATCCTCATAGTATCTTATACATCATAGTGGGACCACACTAGTGATGACTTACCACGTGCAATCCCCATCGTTTTCTTTTCATCATAGTGGGACCACACTGGTAATGACTTACCACGTGCAATCCCCATTGTCTCCTTTATCGCATATCATATATCTCATATCATCATATCATAATCATAATCACAAGCTTATTTTTGAAACCTTATATTCTTATATACTTGTGTTCTTTGGTTATAGATTTGTGTTTGTTTAGTCGAGTTCAGAATACACCAACAATCACTGTAACATAAACCACTGTATACAAATAGTCTCACCCACCTTATAACTTTACAGATAAGTTAGAACTGTTTTTGAATTCGTTTGAAGAATAACTCAAGTTATAGGGACGTCTCGAGCCTCTGGTCTGAAGCACTTCTCCCAGCACGTTTTCTTGAAAGTTTTCATTAAATTACTTAATAATATTCCTTCCTTTATATTCTCATAAGTAATATCATAATCACCAATTAAAACAAACAATCAAGTACAATTTAACATACAATTAAGTACAATTGAACATGTATCTATTTATGCACCTTAGCAAATAATAATTTATGGTACCATTCATCTTTAATTTAAACATGTATTTCACTTAAACAATTAAAAAGAAGTAACAAATAAATCCTAATGATTATTTCATAAGCATAGAGATAATAATGAAAATAATAATTTTGATATGATTATATACATCAATGGAAATAGTAACATCACTTTTATTTGAAAAATTGTAATACATATTAATAATAACATTTTATAATATTAAAAGAACATTTATAATAATATAATATTATTAGTAATAATAGTATGTATCTATGATAGATAATAATAATAGCTCATGATATATATATATATATATATATTGTAGTGGTAAGCACAAATATACACAGGACGCGTAAATTAATATTAACTAAGTTTATATATATAAGTGACAAGTAGGATGACAATAATAATTCTTATACTATGTACATAACAATATATCTTTCTCATTTTAAGTAACAATTGATCAAATAAATAGAGTAGACTTGCAAACACTCAATATTAATTTATGAGACAAGAACACGTCATTTTTCTATATATTTGCTAGAGATTAATAATTTAAAGTGAAAGAATATTTTTAAATATAATTTTCCAATATTAATAGAATGCAAGTATATAGATAATTTCTCAAATACATAATTAGATGATCAAAATATTAGACACTTTATTAGTCAATTAAATTAGTGTATACTTAGATTAGTATATTATTAAAAATAAACTTTACAAAAGTATAAGGATAGTAGTAATAGAAAAACTATTAATTAATAGTATTAATAATTTAGGTGGAAGGATGATAATAATAATATAGATGTATCTAATAATTAAAACAATAACAATATAGTTTAGAAATTATTAAAAGTGATAATAATAAATAAACTTTAAGGCACACATCTATAATAAATAAAACAAGTATACCTATCTTAGCAATAATAATAATAATAATAATTCACTTAATTAACTCACACACAACCACATATCACTCACACGCACACTTACACTTACACTTACACGTATACACACCACACTTGACTTGATAATAATAATAATACATAATATATATACATACACACAGAAGCAAAAACACACACAACTCACACTAGTAAAAACGCACACACGCACACTGCTACAAGAAACGAAAATATCACATATCACTGAACACAAAAATCTGATTTCCTTCTCAGTTTGACGCACGCAAAGGGGAGATGAATATGATCGATACGCATACATAGGTTCAATTTTAGAGGTTGTGGGTTTTTAAGTTTTTAACCTTAATTTTCCCTGCGAAAATCGACGGCGTCCAGGGCCCCGGTCATGAAATTGTTCGAGGGCTTTTGTTCTATACGTCAAGGGCTTTCAATTGGTACCAGAATCGAGACCAACCGTGCTGCGGTGCGACGGCGGCGTTTTTAGAAAAGGTAAGAATCGAAACTTTAAATTGAAATTACTTTCAAATGAAGAGTTATATGAACGATCGGTTTTTGTATTTAGATTACCCGTGTTGGGAGGATGATTTTGGTGTATGGATTGGGTATCACGGCGAAGGTTGCCGGCGGCTGTTTTTCGGCGGCGGTGGCGCCGTCTAAGATGGTCGGAGGAAGAAGGTGATTTGCAGAGCTTCAATTAGGAAGGAGGGAGAAAGGGGTGAATTCTTTCTTAGCCCAAGCTTCTATTTTATTTTTATAGGAGGAGATGTATGCTTATATGTATGTGTGAATAGTATAATATGCAAGTGTTGTGTAGTTTAACTAAATATCTCGTATGCATGACTAGTAAATACGTATAAGAGAGCCTATATGGCATTGGCAGTGTATATATATAAACTGTAGATTAGGAATTAATATTTATTTTAAAATGAGGAATGTGCAATTATGCAAGTTGCTAGCCTAAAATTCTATGCAGTTTGTAGGCGTAGCCTCAAGTTTACAAGTTTGGACAATGTTTAAGGAAAAAAAGTTTACAAGTTTGGACAATGTTCAAGAAAAATGGGCTGATTCATTTATTATCTGTAATGGGCCGAGTCAGCTAAACTAGCACTATTATTCTAATTAATAAAAGATATACAAATGAGCCATCTAATACCTAAAGGCTTTTGGGTTTAACAATTCTCTAAAGAATATAAAAATGTATTGCACGTTAAAATAATTGTATATGAATATAGCATGTATGATTAAATTGAGTACTCATTGTCATAATGTAAAGAAGCCGGCAACAAGATTTCTAGAACTATGAACATATATGTTTTGGGCTTACTAATAAAGAAGTGAATCAAATAATGATGAACATATATTTGGACATAAATAAATAAGTGGGTTAACAAATATGGATCATATATTTGGTCTTATATATAATTAGGTCAAGTAAAACAATTTTGAATTAAAATGATTGACTTATATAAAAATAATTGTATTTTAAATGATCACTTGATTTTATAAAAATAATTAGTTTTCTTTTATTTTAATTCGTGTCAAATATTAACCAAACCTTAAACTTCATTTATTTCTTTATTATGTGCTAGGAGTGCTCCCGGCTCAGAGTGGTAGTTCGTCTTTCTGAAATCAAAGCTTTTGAAAACATAGAGCACCGTTAATATAATTGAAAATCCATAAATTATTTATTCCTTTATTTCTTATAAATTTTGGGATGGGGTGTTACAATTTTGGTATTTGAATAATTTTGGTAGTCAAATTTTGGTTCATAATACATGATAGCATAATTAACTTTTATTGCAATTAATATTTAATTGCATCAAATGTTCATATTATTTATCAACTTTCACTAATAAAAGTTAATTACGGATTTAATTGCATCCTAAATTCAAGCTCTTACAAATTACGGTATTTTTAATACATTTTGATATTTAAATAATTTTGATAGTCAAATTTTGGTTTATAATACATGATGGCATAATTAAATTTTATTACAATTAATATTTAATTGCATCAAATGTTCATATTATTTATCAACTTTCACTAATAAAAGTTAATTACGGATTTAATTACATCCTAAATTCAAGCCCTTACTAATTACGGTATTTTTAATAAAAAAAATTATTAACATTATAAGTTTATTTAGTTAATTATTATTTTTATTTTGCACACATTATTCACTTTCTAAATGTGGAGAACATGTAATCTACCTATAAATATATGGATTTCACGTTTTTATTTCACACAACTCTCCATTATACTGGTGATGATCGATCTATTTTACTATTTATTTGCAAATCATTTTATTTCTTTAGAATCTAGGGGCAATTACTCTTAGGTGTCATTTATGAAACAAATTTACTCTAAGGTCCACTACATTTTAGTTTTTACTTTAAGGTGCTAAAATTGGACCAAAATATCTAAATTACCCTTATGTATAAAATAACATGCAGATTTTAGATTTTAGATTTTACTAATTTTTTTTATTTATCTGTCCTTTTATTAAAAAAAATCAGAAATAAAATATTAGCCAAAAATTTGCATATTTTAGATATTGAATTTTACTATTTTTTTAATTATCAAAAAAAAAAATAATTAATATTAGCCAAAAAATTCTGCACATCCCAATTTTTTTTAATCATTTGTCCTTTTATTTAAAAATTATGCACACTCGTAAAAAAATCTGCACACCCATAAAAAAATTTGTGCACCCAAATTTTTTTAATCATCTGTCATTTTATTTAAAATTCTGCACACCCGTAAAAAAAATTATGCACACTCGTAAAAAAATTTAAATTATAGATTTTAAATTTTTAAAAAAAATTATGCACACCCCAAAAATGTAGATTTTAAAGTTCTGCACACCCCACATTTTCTAAAATTTTAAATTTTAAATCAGCCCAAAAAAAATTACATATTAGAAACGCACACCCGTAAAAAAAATTCTGCACACCCATAAAAAATTTTGCACACTCCAATTTTTTTTAATCATCTGTCCTTTTATTTAATTTGTTTTTTCAGTAATAAAATGTAACACCCCGTTTTCTTTTAAAATATATATTGCATGTTTTAAATTTTAATTATTATGGTGGATTATTTTTATTGTTATTAAAGAATTTTAATTATTAAATGAAAGAAGTAATATTATCTACGAGTTTAGAAAAGTTTTGCAGGATAGCCGATCGAGGAGGCCGGGCTCAAGTGCAAAGCACTCGACACAAGTAACTAATGAAAAGAGATAAGTTAATATTTGAAACTAATTGTGGTAGAATTAGATCGAATAATAATTATAACATATTGGATATAACCAGTTTTCACCCATAGTTCTTCACCATTCATTGGTGGAATAGAATAGTGATAGATGTTTGAGTAAACCTCCACTGAATAGCATTTGTTCACATATTCCTCCACACCTCTACCTTCTGAACATATTGCACTAATAGCATGCTTGCAGGGTATACCAGACAACTCCCACATTCTACAATAACATTGGAATTTCTTCAAATCAACTGCATACCTTGTCCCCTCAAAGCTCCTAACCTCAAACTCAAACTCACTGGATTTTGTTGTTATACAGTTTTTGGCAGCATCCATTCTCTTGTTCACAATGCACCTTATCTTTCCACACAACACCCTTCCCTCTCATTTCCTTTCAGCTCTATCCCTATTCTTCTGCAATCTTCCCATCAGATACTCCCTGATCCACTCCAACATGGTCAAAATAGGGGATGATCTTGCATCCAAAATCATCTTATTGAATACTTCACACATATTGGTTACAAGGATGTCACACCTTGCAAAAGGTGTGAAGTGTGACCTTGACCATTGGGAGGGTGGTTTATCTTGAAGCCATTCCAAACATCTGTGATCCAGTGCTCCAATGTTCCTCATTGCATCTTCAAATTGAGGTATAATATTAGACTTGGCAGTAGCCCACAATGTCTTTTTGAAAGCATCCCCTCTAAAAACCGCTCTCTTCATGTTGTCTTGAAGATGTCTAACACAAAACATGTTCTCCACTTCGGGTAAAATCTTCTCAAAAGCAGGTAACAAACCCTTCTGCTTATCTGACATAAATGACATCCTCTCATCTATGTCCTGCATCAGGCCATCCTTCAATAGGGTCAGAAACCACTCCCATGCCTCCCTTGTCTCACTTCCCACGACTGCATAGGCCAATGGGTATGGATCATTGTTTGGATCCATACCCACTGCAGTGAGCAACACCCCTGGAGTTGAACCTTTCAAATGACAGCCATCTACACCAATCCATGGCCACATCCCAGACTTAAATCCCATCTTCAGTGCACCCAAACATATGTAGATTGACTTAAACCTCCTGCCTGCATTTGTATTCACCATGTTCAGTATGACAGTTGACTCAGGATTCTTCTCTAGTAGAGTTTGGGCATAATCACACAACTTGGAGTACTGATGTGTATCATCCCCTTCAACAAGTTTCAAGGCCTTTTGCTTTGCTCTGTAGGCTTGAGAGTGGGAAACATGACAATTCAACTTGACCATAGTTCTACTTTTGAATCCTGATACTGTCTGTTGTGGATCCAACCTGAACTCTTCTGCATACTTCTTTTCCAACCATCATGATCTTACATTCTCAAGGTGATACTGTGTTGCACAGCTGTGATCTGGGTTGTACTGTCTGATTTGGAAAGATTCTTGGCCAACAACCTTCAGTGCATTTATATGCCAATCACAGTCATCCTGCCTACACCTGACATAAATCCTCCTTGCTTCATTTTTTGTTATCTTTAAACCTCTTCCTGTGTCAACACTGTTCATATTCACAGCCTCCTTAAACACCTTTTTTCTGGGAAATATCTGCTCAATGAAGAATACAGGCTTCTCAAGATTAGATGTCCTGAAAGTTAAATCACCCATTTCATTATCAATTGCTTCTTCATCAGATGCAACACTTGACAAGTCAGATTCATTGTTTATGTTATTATCAGATGCACTTGAATCAGAATCTTTGTTAGTCAAATCCATAAGGCCTAGCCACTCAGCTTCAATATCTACATTCTCTTCAATCATAATATCATCCAACAACTCATCACCACTTGAACAATTACCATTGAAATCAGAATCACTCTCATCTTCCTCTATCTCTGTCATTATTGTCTTTCCTTTGCCATTACCAACCACATGATTCTCCTCTTCCTCAGCAGCTTCTATCCACTCAACTTCCTCTTCCAAATCTACTTCTTGTTCTTGCCACTCACCCTCACCCACCTTTTCTGGTTCTACCCCCTTACCCCCACCCTCCTGTTCTGGTTCTTATCCCTGACCCCCACCCTCTTGTTCTGGTTGTATCCCCTCACCCTCTTGTTCTGGTTCTAGCCCCTCAACCTTAAAATCTCCTTGCATCCCATTATCATCATCATTGTGAACTTGAGATTGAGACATTGGTGGTGGAGCATCATCAGGTTGGGTGATTTTCACCCGTTCTACATTATTGACTTATAACTCAGCAGGTGAGAAGTAATCCATGTTGTTGGGATCACTGTTGAACTCTATTAGCTTTTCATAGTTCTAAAGTCCTTCAAAGTCCTCTGGTATCACACCAAACTCTAGCCCAGGGCCATCTCTAAATGCACTCACATAAAAATGAGATACCCTCTCTATAGCCACATTGAAAATTTGTTCAATATCAAATGCACTATAAATAGTCATGAAGCCCCCAGTTTTGCCTAGCCCATAATACACCTTCGTTCCACTGTACCCCAGATTACACATCATATTATCCAAATAACCAATATCTACCCTGGTTACATCAACAAAATCAAATGCACTTATTGTGTCTCCCAAGTATCCTAAATTTCCATTACGATTTTTACGAAGTGCTCCCCCGTGATGCATTGTAATAGTCATAAAAAATCTGCATTTGCCTACATTAGAACAAAAAATAAAAAATCAGCATGCTCTCAGCAAATTTCAGCATAACAATTTCAATATTTAACCACAAAAATTCAAAATTGAAGAGATGTCCAAATTATCAGCAAAATCAAAATGCCCTAATGCCTAATTATCTAGCAAAATCAAAATGCCCAAATGTCGAAATGCCCTAATTACAGAGTTTATGCCCTAATTTTCAAAATTTCGTTGAAATTGAAGACATACCATAATCAGGGGCTCCAAGGTGTAGATGATCCTTCCTTCGTAAGAAAGGTGGAATATATGGCTTAGGCATCGGTTTGTGACCTCTTCTCATTGAAGAAGGTGGGCGTATGTTGTCCGCTTCGGTTCCCAGTTTTGCGACGGGTCGGGTTTTTTTTAAACGGGGTGTTTTGCGACGCGGAGGGCTTGTTTGGAGAGGTGGGGTGTCTTCTACCTCACGAGCCGTGTTTTCTTGTTCCTCCATTCAACGAAACTTCACCACTAACGGCGATCGGCGGCGAATTAGGGGGAAAGAGGGAAATAGGGTTACGCGAATTTGGGGAAAAAAATTGAGTTCAGATCGATTTTTGGTGGAATAATAGATTCACTATTATTGTTATTTAATTTGTTTTAAATTTTTTTTTTTTTTTACTAACGACGCGTGTCTTGGACGCACAAGTTTAACATAAAATTAGACGGCAGTTTCAATCGCGGGACTAAAAGTGTCAAAATTGTCGGCTTTGGGACCAAAAGATTGAGGAGGCGTGTCCTATGGGACCAAAAGTGTAAAAAAACTCGTCAATGTTCAATTGGAGTGGCTGATATGAAATTCCTTTTGCAAACTTTAATTAATCAATTATGGGTTCAGCTTCATTTTTTTGAATTTGGCCAGCCAATTGGCCATAATTTCAGCTGCAATTTCTCATTTTCACGAGCTGGGACGAGACGGCGTCTCGTCCATTAAATTTATTTCGTTCATAACTCGAGCTCCCAACTTCCGATTGAGTTGATTATCTTTCCGTTGCGATCCTCCTTTAAAGGAGGATCATGTGGTTCAACCATCTTCTCCAATTATCCTTCTGGATTGGATCAATTTTGCATCATTTCTTGCTAGGGTTCTTTCGTTTCCTAGAAAATCAACACATTCTCAAACAAACGGGATTAATTAGTAGCATTTTTTATTAAAATTGAGATCAAATCACATCAAATATAACACAAAAAAATGACCACAAAATAAGCAATTATGACCCTCATCATGCATCAGGGGAGAGAAAATCTTAAACCACCATATCGTTGAAATCCGGTGTCCTCTCATCAGACACCAAATCAAAGTAGCATGCATCAGGGGAAAGAGTACTTTGAACCACCATCAAGTTAAAACTCGGTGTGCCCTCACAGAAAAATAAATTAGACTTCAACAATGTCCTATTCGAATCCGGCGGCTCCTTCTTCCTCTCACGGTCTCACCCCATAAATTGGAGGATATGTTTTGCTCTGAGTCGAACTCCCCCATCTGCTCCTACCAATAATCTTCAACAGTGTCTACTTCAACAACTTGAAAGTCGGCAACGCAGGGCTATTCCGGCCAACAACGTGGGGAATCGGCCATGGGAGATTGTGATTTTGGTGAAGAGAAATTGACCATTTCAGAAGTTGTGTTGGATCGGAGAGGCGAGAGGGAAAAGAGAGTAGAGAGAGACGAGAACGGCTAGGGTTATAAATGATATTTTTACCAAAAATTTAGATTGTCCTCCAACTTCTTCTTATGTCTTTACAAATTTTACAAGAGATTTGATTTATTATTTATCTTCAAGAAATTCATAAAATCTCTTTCATTTCGTAAATCTAAAATTTCATACCCATGATTATTGATTTTAAAATAAAGATTCAATCTTTAACTATTTAGTTGAAATCCATGGACCAACCTTTTCATCCTAATCTCCTTCGTAGTTGCAACAAAAAAATCAATACCTGTTTTATTTTCAAATTAAACTCTCCCTTTTTCCACCAATATTATTTTTATTGTTAGTTTATTTATTAGATATATTTCATTAAATATACTTTTAAAATTTTATCTCTATAAAAATCAAATTTTAAGATTTTCATGAAATATTCAAATCCCAATTTCAATAGAAAATATACTTTCTTCTCTATAAATAGACTATCCTTTTTGTAAAATCAAAATACATGAAAAAATATTATTTCATACTTCTCATAACCCAATGAATTTTTCCCAACAAGGATTGAAGTTATTTCATTGCATGCATTTGCATCTACGACATGAATTTAAAGTGTGATTTGCTTTATTTTTTTAAATATGTCATATGAATAAATTGTTTATCTGCTGCATTATACATGAAAGTCATGAATGCTAAGTTTTATATAATTTTTTTATAAAAGGTCAGGGCCTTAAGAGAGGCCCGAGACTGAAGAGAGGTCCTCAGGAACCCGGGATTGAAGAGAGGTGCTTGGGGGAACCGCCGTGCACAAGAAAGAACACGAGACTGAAGAGAGGTCCTCGTAGGGGACCTAGTGAGATTGAAAAGAGATTCTTGGAAAAACCGTGAAAAACAATTGATTATATTATTACAAGATGAAAAAGATTTTACGTACATACAAGAATTATTTGTGATTTTCACTTTATTTGTATGTTATATTTAATCTTGACAAGGTGACCTCACTGAGCTAGTGGTTTTGCTCATACCATACATTTAACATGTTACAGATTAAGGAGTGTGGTGGATGAATGATGGATGCAACTTTAAATTATTTTAGGAAAGAAATTATCATGTTATTTTATGATTTTTATTTTTGAATTAAGATTTAAATTTAACTTTTAAGTATAAGTAACATCCCTTTGATAAAAAAAAAATAATTTTTGAGTTCGTATTTACTAATTTTATTTTATGATGTCAATTCTTATCAAATTTATGTATATTCAGCCTATGAAAAATCGAGATGTGATAAAAGTTGTCAGAATTTTTTGTGTTTATGGGCTTGGTTAGTATTTTATGTTTGGGTCAAATAGGGGATATGGGGTGGGGTATAGTAAATATAAAGGCAATAACATCCTAGTACAATTGTAAACACAAATAACAACCAACTACATTTTATGCTTTTGTCATAGTTGTAATATCTATTATACTCTTGGCTCAAATTCTGTTGAAAAATATATAAAGAAAATAAATGTAACATTGATTTGACAACTCTTTCCATTGTAGGGAGTAGGAAGCTTCCTCGTGCCACCACCCACCCTGCACGTCAAATCAATAAAAAAATAATGCAGGATTCTTTTTATATTGCTTTTAAAATTTATACCATACATAATCTTTTCTTCTTCATTTTTTTTAATTTATCAAAAAATATTATCCTTTTATTATATTGCTTTTAAAGTATATGTATTCTTTTTAATTTTTTTAATTTATCAAAATTTATTTTCCTTATCCTTTTATTAAGAATTATTTTATTTTGTGTTAATAATTCAAGACTCTGAGTCCTATCAAGCAAGCCTAAAATATTTTTTTAGAAGACTCATAGTGGGTTCTCTTATAACATTTAATTAACGGAAATCATCAAATCCAATCTAAGCTTAGACAAAAGAAAGGATCCAAGAACATTAAAAACGAAAAAAAAAAAAAGCAAAGCGGAGAGTAAAGTAGAAAAATACCTGGATAAGTTGCTGGAATGGGGTTGCCTACGCAGCCTTCTTCAACCGTCGTCGTCATCCCCACCACCACTGATTTTGACCCCTCCCCCCAACCACAAATCTGTAAAAATCGCCGCCCCCCCCACCCCACCCCCAACAGATCTGTAAAAAATACTGCCCCCCTACATTGTAAAAATCGCCGCCGCCGATTTGTGTGTTTTTGTCTATTTGTAGAGATTTGTGGTGAGGGTTTCATTTTTTTAGCACAGATTTGAGGTGGGTGAGAGAAAATTGGGATGAGAGAGAGGTTGGAATGAGAGAGAGAGGGATGGCGTGTAAATGGGGAGAGAGTGAGAGAACATGTGATATATATATGGTGTGTTTGGAGAGAGGTTAGTAGTGGTATTTCACGCTCTAAACATATACTCCAATGCTATTTTTTTAGTTGAATGTATTGGATTGCTAGTAGATCTTCAAAATGTGTACTACATTGCAATTTCCCCAATAAATAATGCATGAAGTGAAGAACTTTATGCTATTTAAGAAACGGAAAAACAAGTAAGACGGACTAAAATTGATAGTTTCACGAAAATGGAGACGAACCGGAATAACGTCCGGTCTAGTTTCTGGATTGAGTAGAAAAGGGCATTTCAGATCAAGGAGCCGGTTTGAGTACGAGACGAGGGAGTGTTTTCAATGAAAATACAAAAGACTAAGCCCAGTTTTTTAATGGTATTACATATGTATAGATAGAAGGAAGGGGGCCGAGAGGCAATAAATCTCATTAGTTTTCTATGCAACCAAAATCAACATAAATTAATAATAATTTGATACAATTTTTTAGTCATTTCACAAGATTACCACTCAAACATCTGATTATTGAGTTCCATATCAGATGCAGGAAAACCCCCTGAGCCGAGGGGGTGTGCTAACAACCTGCCTAAACTGAATATTACTTATCTATTTTCTACAAATTAAATCAGCAATATAATTTACACAGATTCCCTATTATCCCAGCTATGTACCACAAAAAAACGACCTACTTCTCGATCGTCCCATGCAAACTCTGCCGCGGTTCCTTGACCAAATCCGCATACCCTTCAGCCGAACTCACAGCGAACTCAGTGAGTGCACTCACCGCGACCGACATTCCAGCACAGAGCACTCTTATACCCACCTCAGCCATTTTTTCAGCTGTCACCACTTCATCTTCAAAATGACCATTCTCCACCACCTCCATCTCCCCTCCAAACCTCTTCGACCCGCTTGATTGCCGCCTAGAATCCTCGCGCAGCTGCTGCGCGTACAACGAGCCCACCCCCGCCGCGAAAAAGTCCATCCCATCCAGCACGGGGGCTTCACCGATGGCGTCGAGGAATCTGGACCATTGGATGCAAACGTTGAATATGGGAGGGGCGCCTATGGATCTTCGAGGAGAGAATGGTAATTTTGATGAGTCGGGTTCAGGATGAACGCAACGGAGGAGCCATGCGGTGAGGGATTGTAGGTAAGATCGTTGAGAAACGATCCATGATTCGAAGCAGGATCTCCAGTTCCGGAGCTCTCTCTCGAGGTTGGCGGCTGAAAGGGCCAGGCGGTGGGGCTCCGATGGGGACATGATGGTGTATTTTCGTGATCCCGAGAGTTTTGAAGGTGTTCCGGCAAGTAAACTCTTGGCTTCATCGAGAGTACGCTTCTGCAATTGATGGCATTCTGCCATTACCTTCCACATCCTCCCTAACCTGCACATTAGTTGCCTTGTTCGATTACGTTGCACACTGGAATTTGTGCGATGCAAGATTAGTATATTATAAATTATTTTGTGTGAATTGTGTAAAACTCTTCCGATCACAATATTCACATTTTAAATCTGAAAATTTATTTAATATATGCAATATGGATGTCAAATTAAAGATAACAAAAAATATATAGTTTGATATATTATAGGTTGAAAATGGACTTGAAACGGAAAGGTAATTGCAATATAAAATTTGACTAATGACTTGACATCGCTTACTGACATGATGAGATGCCAACATATTAATTCAATTAAAAGAATACAAATTAATTATCATTGTAAAACAAAAAATTGTCAATAGGATTAAAATTGCATCATTTTAAATTAAAAAAAATGATTTGTATGAGAATAAATTCGCCAACATCCAATTTATTCGAGTATGATAAACGAATGTCTCACACATATTGATATTTCGTGAAAATGAAGAACATTTTAACAGACGGGGAGGTTGAAACATACCCGTGCACCAATTCTAATAGCTGAGGCTCCAGTTCTTCATCCCTCAAAGTTTCAATCCTCTTAGAGATAGCTTCAACCGAGTGTATTGAAACCTTAATCCGAGTATCCAGGTCTCGTATGGCAGCCCTTGTTTTATCTACGAAAGAAGGGTCGTCGCCTTTCACGTCTTGATTCTTTAGTTGTGCAAACTTCTTTTCATATGCTATTCGAACTCGCTCACCAGCCTATTAATATACAATATAGCCAATGACGAATTACAACATTACATAACATTGAAAGCAGTTGAATAATTGAAAGACAATATTATATTACAAACATGCAAAATCAAATTGATATGCACAGTGTTATTGTTTTAGCAGACATGTAGACTTGGATCATATATATTTGTATATTTTTCAAAAAAATCTTGGGCATATGCTCTAATTTATTTGCACATATTTTTGTAGAAGTTTTATCAATGCAGGACTTGAAAACTAATAAAACTATCAAGGGTTTAAAAGATTTTCACTATCGATTCAAAACCTGGAAAATAGAAAACTATCAATCCATGATTCGAAAGATAGAAACTATCAACTTATAACCCACAAATTTTAAGACCATGTTTGACATCTTATAAATTTTAGTTATCCAACAATGTTTTAATAAATCACAATTTCCAAAAAAAATATATAGATATTTTTTTCACACGATTGAAAAATAAAAAAAGAAGAGAATTAAGCAAGAACAAAAAGTAATTATGCATATTAATAAATAAGGCTATAAACTATAAGATGTCAAATATGATCTTGAAATTTGTGAATTCTAAATTGATATTTTCTATCTATTAGGTCCAGAATCGACAAGAAAAAACTTTTAGGCCCCTAATTTGAAAATTTTACTATTTTTCAGGCCCTGAATTGACAAAATCCCATTTTTCTATGTTTCTAGGGTAATATATATATAAGAAACTCACTCTTTTCTCAACAAATATTGAGTTTACCATTCATTTTCCTGATCAAAATTCTGCTACAAATTCGTACTAGAAATCTCTTACTGTCTACTACCTAAACCAGTTTCTATAGCTGCTATTACCTATAATATTAAATAAACCCATCCTAAAGTGGCTAATAGGTTTTTGAGACATACCCTAACTTCCTGGTAAAGCTTCTTTTCCCAAGCATATAAACGGTCCAAGGTGGACTGGTGACTTCCAGAAAATATGCAGCATTCCTCAGGGAAATCACTACTGCTTTCGGAGGAGCCTTCATCTCTTGAAGTTGAGGCACTAACCAGAAATCTTGATGATGATGATCGAGATGATGAAGCCGACCTAAATAACGCAACTGGGTTCAGCATCTTCATTGCTACAGCCAAAAGAAGGAAATAGTAAATTAGAAAACAAATTTTGAGCAATCAAACCAATGAGAACTACTTCAGGATTTTGAAATCTGGTTTTAAAAACCACCACTACAACACGTAAACCTACTACCAAACTTTTTAATATTATAAATATTCTCTCCTAACAACCTACACTGTTCCATCATTACAATCACACTTAACAACAAATAATACAACATCATTCACTCTTACACATTGATTTGACATAAATTTAAATTTCACCCTACTTAAAATCACAAAGCAAACACATATCTTACTGTTTATAAGGATTTCAAAAATCACCATCAAATACTGATTTTTTTAAAGCAACTGAAGCCCCCAAAAACAAACATTGCCATAGCTAATCACAAAAAATAGACTTGCAGTTAAACAGCAAATGCAAGTTTTAATACAATCCAAAATTGAAGATTGTTATCAAACCTGTCATGTCATTCGTTGATGATGGTGATAAGTAACGAGCCCTACTGGCCTCCAAAATCGAGGACATTTCACTTGCTGCTTTACAAGCAGCCATGAATTGATCTTCAAGATCCTTAATAACTTCTGCCATACTTGTTGGCCTTCTATTTACATAAACAGTGAAGCCAGGTGTTTCCTCCTTCGATTCACAATCAACAGCAGTTTCCTTTTTACTTATTTGCCTCACATTTTGAATTTTGGCAACTTCTATGCTTTCATTTTGTTGGGCTGATAATTCGTGATTATGTTCCTCTGTTTCATCTCCTTCATCAGTTTCACAATCGCAGTCACTATCATCACTATCATCACTGTCATCATCACTATCATTAACATCTTCCACAACAACATGTTCTCTACTAAAATTAGCATTCTCTCCTTTCTTAGGCACCCTATTATCATCATCTATATCTTCGTATTCTGTTTCCTCTTCTAATTCAGGTATGCCTTCCTCCTCTCTGACCTGTTGCAATCCAGCACTATCATCATCCAGCATTGTCTGATCAATACTGCTTCTGATGGGATACCCGTAATAATCTAATGAAGAAAAAGGATTCCAGAAGAAATCCCATTGAGAATTTTGAGGAGAAGGTGGAGGAAAATTGGGTCTATTATTGGGGGAATATTGGAAGATTGAAGAAGGAGAAGATTGCATTCCAAACATGCTCTCCACTCCAAAATGATGTATGGGGGTATAAGCGTCAACTCTATAAGTTTCCGGTGTCTGAGGTGGTCTTTCTTCGACTGAAACAGAAGGATTTCCACCGGGTTTATAGTAATTTATCTTGTAAGATGATTTAGTATCAGATTTGATTGGTGTTATGGAAATGAAACCAGGGGGTGTTTTCTTGATAGGGGGTGTTGTGAATGAATCTAAAAGAAACTCGCGGGGCCCGTCTCCGTCGATGTATTCTCTAAGTGCAGCAGAAACTCTTTTCATGGCTTGAATGTAAGCAATGTGTCCTGAGGCAAACTTCGTCCTATGTTCAACTGCTTGACGAATGAACTTCTTTCGATCTTTACAAAGTTTAACAGATTCTTCGTCATCCAACTTTGATGTAGAACATCCCATTTTCTTGCTTCAACTTTTTTCCTCTTTCACACTAAGAATTTTTCAGGCTTGAATTGAAGGGTAAATCACAATGAAGGAGATGTATTGCAGCACCCACAAGATTCATAAGGGAATCCTCTCTCTGAAAGGACGAACGTAATTATCTCAAGCAGAATCAAGAGACGAACAATGGCAATTTAATCGCAAAATGTAAATCCTTCCCACAAGATTCATAAGGGAATCCTCTCTCTGAAAGGACGAACGTAATTATCTCAAGCAGAATCAAGAGACGAACAATGGCAATTTAATCGCAAAATGTAAATCCTTTCCTTTGATCTGAAGAAAAGACACAAATCAAATATAAGTCATAAAGCGATGAGGAAAATGCTATTCAAACCCCCCCAAACAAAGTGATTAGTGTAGCAAAAATAAAACGGCTGATCAAAAAGTAAGATCATCAACATTAGATATATAAGTTATTAAATTCAGTTTTAGTTACCTTGAAAGAATGGAAACCAAAGTTAAAAATCAAGTGGTTCGTTAAAAGCTGGAACACTAAGTAGAATTACAAAAGCATATGCATTAGCAATGTGCAGCAGGCAATCTTTATCAAAAAGGTAGTGGGAACACACATTAAACAAAAATAAAAGCCTAAATCTATGCTTCTGAGCCCAACCCATTATATTATACAGGAAATCCCAAAGTTTGGTGCTTATTCCAGCTTACGGAAAGTCAAAAATGAAATTTATTAGAGATGAATTTAAAAACAGAATTCCTCCCTGAAGCACCACTTGAATGTGAAAAGAACAAAGAAAAACAATCCGGAAAGAACAATGGAAAAAGAAGCACAGAACAAAATAAAAACATGACAGGGAAAAAGAAACAAAAAAACAAAGGGCAAACCATTGTTATTTCTGTGAATTTCACAAGCAAATTGTGAAACTGAATAAAAAAATAATGTGAAAAAATACTCAAATTTCTTCTTAAACAAATGGAATAATCTGAACGAATAAAATAGTTTAATAAAACCCAAAACCCCTAGAACACAAAAATTTCAAGCAATTCAGCAATGGAGATGTACAACAGTTATCTAAATAACGCCAAATTTTGATAAAATTACAAAAGCCTGAGTAGCTTCCACAACCTAATTCATTCATATCATATAATTTCGAGCAAAAACGAAACCCTGCTTCATGAATAATTGCTGCTCAATTTCTCCTTCGATTTCCAACAGATAAATGCGTACAGTAATCAACAAACAGAGTAGAAGAGTACAATCACGATGGCCTCTGAAATGAGAAAAAAACCATACGTACCTGAATGCAGAAGTTGTTAAGCTTGTTTGGTCACAGTAGTAAGTGTGAGTGAAAATGGCGGAGAGAGAGAGAGAGAGAGACGTTGTGAAGAAAAGCAACGGTCAAAATCTGTTAAAGGTTATAAAAAGAGACGAAAAAACAAGTGAAATAAAGCAAATTAAAGGAAAAGCATAACTCCGACGTGTTCAGAATAGTACCCTTGTAGTTGTGCCAAATTTTCGGATTTGCCATCAGATTTTACTATTTATTGTGCATTTAATTAGAGCGGGTCTCATGATCACATTTTATAAACTTACAACTTATTATATTAAAAAGTATAATTTATTTATATTGAATTGTGCAATTATTAATATAAATAAGTTATATTTTTCAGTATAACAAATTACACGATTCTAAAATACACTATAAGTTTACTGTAAATTTGAATGCATGTAAAACTTTGCTGCATTTAATACACTTTGCCTCGTTATTGATGGCATCATAATTAATATTCTTAATGACGATGTATTAAATATACTTAGACTCGCTAGACATGGCATCATAATTAATTTTCTTAATGACGATATATTCTCAAAGATACTCAACCCACGGTCACATTTTAATTATCGTTTAATAACATTTTCACATGAATTATTACTTTTACTGCTCCTTGTATAAAGAAAGAGATATCAAAAGGATTATGAATCTATATATATATAATTTTGATATGGAGTCTAATAAATTTTTTACCCGACCCGACCCGACCTCGACTTAAGCGGTTCGTGCTTGAAACTTGAATAGTTAATGGTTTTAGGGTTTTCGGTTTTGATTTAGTGTTTAGTTTAGGACGCCACATGTTTTATTGTTCTCCTTAATCTAATGTCACATAAGGTATTAAACTTCATCAGGAGCTCAATATTAGGCTTCATATCAAGATTTTATATATATATATATATATATATATTATATAAATAGCAAAGTCTAGCAAAACATTTTCCGTCCATTTTCTCCACTTTCTCACTCTCTTCTTTGTTCTCCACTCTCTCTCCTCTTATTTTTGATCGGTCTCACTCTCCTCTCCACAACATTTTCTCCACTCTCCGTTTCTCCTCCTTTTTTTATTGGTCTCACTATCTCTTCTTCACAATAATTGTTTTTCTATTTTTCTAACACTTTCTTCACTTTTTATAATTGTTCATTTACATTTCTGACACTATTCTTTCTCTTTCCACATTCTCCGACTAATTAACTAAATTACTATTTGATTCGAATATGTTTTAAATGTTTAATAATCTTATTTAATTACTTTGTATAAAATTAAATAGATATATTTTAATTTTACAACACTGATAAATCATTAACTTGAGAAAAATCTCAGTACAAAATTTTCTAATCAACTTAATAATTTTAAAGTAGCATGTCTTTTTTTAATTTCATTGATTAATTTTATAATTATTATATTCATTAGATGGTATTATTTAACTAGCGTGATCGTTATTGGTTTTTAGATGAATCTTTTAAAAGTAAATTTAAGACAAATACTTTTTTTTACTTAAGCTTCACATTTCTATTCTTCTTCAAATATTCTACTTAATTATATATATATATATATATATATATATATATATATATATATTTAACACACTAAACCTCATCTTATATTTAATGAAATGACAATCAAATATTAATGTATATAAAAAAAAATTATGTATATGATTATTATATTAAAAGATAAATTTGTGTGAAATTATCTCATACGTTGACGAATTTTCACGTGATATTTGGGTCATACTTCTAAAATTAGGTTGGAGCTCTATAAATTCATAATTTTTACATAATATAATAAATGAGATATATCGAGCATCGCTTGGGTGAAATACTAGGTAATTGATAAAATAATTTTACAATATGTACTTTTCATAGGAATAATAGTTTGTACTCATAATTTTATTGAAGAATTGGATTCTAATATGCTGATGCATCAAAACAATAGGTCATCCAAACCAGTACAGACGCGAAAAAAATCTTCAGTTCAAAATAACAGATTTACAGAACTGCGTGAAAAGAGTGCAGAAGGATCTGAATTTTATCACACACTTTTTTGAAGAGTAATCCAAACATCACACATATTCTCTCTTCTTCTCGCATAATTCATACCAAAATTCAAATTGAACAACCTTATTTCATCCAATAATCGGAGCAAAAAAAGAAAATTAGGGCACCAACGAGGAAGAAGAAAGCCCATGAGATTCGCCAGAAGAGAAGAGGAAGAAGAGGAAATCTGACCGAGTTTGGTTGCGCGCGCGAGGAAGAAGATGAAGAAGTCCATTGGCCCACCAACAATTTGCCCTAAAACTCGATTTTCCTGACCGCGAGAAATTAAAAAAAAATATATATGCAATATTGCATACAAGTTTTTGTTTATTTCCAAATCATAAAAGTAATCTTCCACGTATTATGATAGTGCGCCAAAAAATGAAAACTATAATTAATCCAACTTTTTTATAAATATGTCAAGGGTGGATAGCTCAAGTGGTTAGAGCTCCACCACCTGAGACTTTGAAGTCCTGGGTTCAAAACACAGAAAGAGAATATTTATTTATTATCTCGTGTGGTGGTCCCTCTCTTGTAGGGTGGTGGTCCCCTTGTTGTTGGGTTGTGATTGCGATGCGGTTCTTGATTCGAGTTGCGATTTGAGTGATCCCCTCTTGTAGTGATTATGGTTCCAGATATCTGTGAGATGAAATAATGTCATGTGTCTTGGGTGGTAGAAGGAATTATTGTAATGGATTATCTTAGGAAACTATTATAATTGATTGTCTTAAAAAAACTTTTTTATAAATCAAACTAAATAATCTACTATCACTATTATACACAATAAACTATCATTATTTAAGTATACTTTAATTATTCTTTAAATAATACTACTAATTTTTATATATATGATAATAATAATTTTAATAATTACTGTAATAATAATTATTTTTGTACGTAATAAATAATAATATTAAAAAAAAATTACCATGAGCTCAAATTTACACAAAATTTTGTTATTGAATATAAGGTAATACTAATACTAGTAAGTGGGATTTGGAAGAAGAATTGCTTAATGGGAATACCTGTTATTGAATATAAGGTAATACTAATACTAGTAAATGGGATTTGGAAGAAGAATTGCTTAATGGAAGGGTATTCCTAAAGATTAGAAGCATAAAGCAAAAAGATTAACCAGGGTCCCACATAAAGCCCTCCAGATATGCCTGATCAATGGATTTTAATGAGATTACCTCTCAAGTAACCTCAAATAACAGTAATACCCTTTGAATGTGAAGAGGAAACTAGTAATGGATTTGAATTTTGAAAACCAATATTGTTAGTTGTCACTCCATCCATGAACGAAACACTCTTGTAAAATATTTTGCATGAAATATTAATATAAATTTAAAAGAAACTAAAAATATATTAAATTCTTCGCGGGCCGAAATGGGTCAAATGAAATTTTCAAAAAAATTTGCATAAGAAAACTTGCTTTTAAATTTGTTTTATTATAAGAAAACATATGTTATTGTATACATAAATATATGATATTGTAAGGTGGCCTACTTCATCGGCTGACTCACCCCTACATTGCTAAGGGGGTGGCGGCCGCAATAGCCAAAGAGGTTGTACGTTTGCACGGTATTTCTCGAATGATTATTTCGGACAGGGGCCCAATTTTTCGTTCGTGTTAAGTTCTTCACTTCTCTAACTCTAATTATATATATATATATATATATATATATATTAATTCGTCTGCCTTTTTATTTTTGTTTTGTTACGTTTGCATTTTTATTTCTCTATGCATATTTTAATATTTCGTATTGTCTTTTTACGATTTACTAATTCATTTTAACAGGTTTGCGGGTGCAACTGCGGTTAATTATGCTAAAAGAGTTAGGTTTTTTATGAGATAATCATTCGAAGTTGAAGGGGTTCTGGCAGTGGTGAAACCACATTGGGTCCAAGTTGGCCATTGGGCGCCCCCTAGAACTTTCAGAATATATAAGGTATTATAGCTATATTTCTAGTGACTTGATGTGTGGCCGAGTGATGAAAGTTGTTGTCTTTTAGGTGAGGAATTGAACCTTACATTTCAAGCTTAAATCTAGATATTTGATTTAATTGAAAATTAATTTAATTTTTCATAAAATCTTTATAAGGAAGACGATGTTGGAAAAGAGTGAGCGAATATGTATAATTTATATTTTAAATATACATACAAATAAAGGTATTTTACTTGATTAATACGAAGAGATTTAGTCAAAATAAACTTTGGGTACACATAGAAAATTTGAAAGTATATTTAGTCGCATCCTACTATTAATTGTGCCATTAGACAAAATTTATGGATCCGCCTCTGAATTTGGCGACAAGCGGTTACCAACGACTTTAGATTTTTTTATACCTAACAAGATGGTGTTACTTTTCTTGAGCTATCCTGGACACTGATTTTCAAATAGAATGGCTGATCATCGATAATTTCCACTTTAATGAAAGAGTTGGTCTCTTATGAACTTGGTCTATGCTATGATCTAGGATTAATTGACTCATTTAACTCATTTCCAACATTTTATTTTAAATTATTAAACTTGACCCGTATTATACTTTGGAGTAGGGTCAAATATCATAAATTAAAAATAAGGTTCATAGCATGAACCAAGACTCAAGACTGTATAAATTTTTGTCTTCGTGAAGACCATACATAAGAAATCATGTGTAAATTCTCTGGATGTAATTTGTGAAGATGAAGGTTTGGTTGGACTATGCTTGGGCCAGGCCCAATTTTCTCTTTTAAGGTTAGTGGTTTTTTTTTTTAAAAAAAGATTAGCTTGCCTTCGATTTTCCTTTTGGGCCGTAGCCCACTTTCCCTATTCTTGCCTTTTGTTTCCTGTTACCTGGGCGGATCAGTGGTCGTCATTTCTTTTTCTCTTTTAGTAATAACAACTGATTAAATCATAAAAAAAAAATAACAAAAAAGAGATTTTATTTTATCATTTTATTGTTTACTACATACAATCTTTTTATGATTTCATGATATATGCCATTTTAATATTTTTTAAAAATATTAAATTTTATGATTTAATTTTCAGTGTTATATTTATAGTTTTGTACACGAAGAGACAGTTTTATTTAAGAGACATGACACTCTTATGTATTTTTATGATACTCAAATTTCAAAATTGTCACAAAAACGTGCAAGAATATCATGTCTTTATATTAATTCGGAATATATATTCATTTAAGACACAGATTCCATTTTAACAACTTTGAAATTTCAGTGAAAATAAATACAAACAAAAAATATATATATATATATATATACGATTTTGATATGGAGCCTAATAGGTTTTTTACCCGGTCCGAACCCAACTCAACCCGACTCAAAATCGGCCCAAGTGGTTCATGGTTCACCTGGCCCGAACGGTTGATGGTTTAGGGTTTACGATTTATGGTTTAGGGCTTAGTTTGAGAATGCCACATAAACTATTAGGCTCCACAAGGACCCTAATATTAGGCTCCATATCAGAACTGTATATATATATTTTTTTAAAGGTAAAGATAAAATATATTAAAACGAGCTACACTATGTGTTGGCCCCCCACCCCCATTTTTTGCTATTAGATTATATATTTATACATGATTATTCAGAATTGCTAGTGGCGTAGTGGTTGGGTGTTGTGTGCAGGATGTCTTCTTTCCTTTGAAGACCATGTTTTGAGTCCTCCTTGCAACATTATTTACTTTTTTATTTCCTTTAATCCCATTTATGATAGATATATATATTTTTTTTACTTATATCTATTAATAAAAAAGATTAAAACAAAGCTCCTACTCTCATATAATGTTGAAACTTGTTTATACTGAAACATGCAATTATGAAAATGAGATTCAAATTGAACGTTGCAGTCTAAATAATTTGCATTTTTCAGTGCAACAAGTTGTATATTTTCAAAATACACTATATAACACGGTACAATTGATGCACAAGAGACTCGCTCATTAATTTTTTATTTGTTGGCCCCCCTCATTGAATTTTTCTGGCTCCACTCATACATGAACACAAAGTTTACAGTTTAACAAGTAAATGCACACAAGATTAATATACGTCTACAATGTGCACTGAAAATAAGTAAATGCAGTATGAAAAAAAGTTAAAAATGTTTTAACTGTTACAATTCTTAGCATCATAAACATTTTCATCCTTAGTTGTGAAATAAAACTGTGACAAGTCTGCAGAGGTGAGTGACTCACTACTACCTTCAATCGGCTGACTCAATTTTGATATAATAACCATGTTTTCTATTCAAATTAAAAACTTCATTTGGATGGATGAATTTGAAATCCATGAATTTCGCACACAAATCATTACTCTCCAATGGATTTACAAATACTTAGATTTGAGAAACTAGTTTAAAATGGAGGGATTTCAAATCGTCATCAAAATCTAGTCATTTGTGAAATCTCCCCATCTCCACACTCTCCCCCTTCACCCTCTTTCCTAAACTCCCACATCTAAGTATTTGTAAATCCATTGAAGAGTATGATTTATGTGTAAAATTCATGAATTTTCAAATCCATCCTTCCAAATGGAGCATGAGGGAGAAGGGAAATATATTTTTTTACATGAAGGTGTTCACGAAAGCAAATGGCAGAATAAGATATTTTCTTAGATAATAGTTCTCCAAAAGAAGTCCAGAAAAGCCCTCACTCTCTGGGCGTGCATAGTTTGGACTATTTAACGTGAGGAATGATAAAGTGTTCAATGGAGAGACCCCGGATCCCAAAAAGAGCTTCGAGGAAATCAAAGCAAAAGTTTGGTCTTGGTTGATGTCAAAGAATGTACTAGATAGGAGAAATTCTTTTGGGAATTCACTACAAAATAGTGGTCATTTAAAGAGTGTTTTAACGAGGGAATCTAATTTGGCGATGGCTTTAACGAGGGAAAAATTCTCTCTTTAAAATACTCGTCGGTAACTGGTTAACGAGGGAATAATTGAGTCCTCGTTAAAACACGAGAGATTTAACGAGGGCTGACAATGTGTCAGAATTAATGAGGGCGGTCGACCCTCGCCAATTCCGACGCAGATTCCCTTGCCTAGGCCCTCGCTAAGATATCCATCAAATCCAAAATATATCGCTCCTCCCCCAATAGAAATCCCAATTTGAATAGTTCTTTGATAATTTGAATCTTCACATAAAAATAGTCAAATCAATTTGAATCATTCAACTTGAATCGTTCTTTTACATCTACAAACCCAAATATACACCAGATCCATAAAAACCAAAATTTGAATCAATTCAACAACCCTATAACAAATTCCCCAATCGTCAACAAATTATAGTAACTACAAACGCAAGAGCGCATAAAGAAATTCAAATCCACAATCTTTAATCAATTCAATATCCAACAACAAACCCAGATACAAAAAATCACACATTTAAAAAATGCGAACAAAAAAATTGTAGAGCAGATTAACAACACTTAGAGGCGGAAGAGAAACGCGCAACCTAAGAATTGGCATCCATGGCTTCCTTTCTTCCCTTTTTTCTCAACCCCAAAATTTAAAAATTGGAAAAAATATCTCGCAAATCTGAGCTCCCTTTATTAACGGGGCGCCGGACGGTGGCCGAACGGTGGAGACCGGGGTGCCGGACGGTGGTCGAACGGTGGAGACGGGGGCGCCGGACTGTGGAGACGGCTGCGGCTGCGTTGCTTCCTCTTCTTCCGTATGTAAAAATGAGCACCTTTTCTTTCGTTTGTAAAAATGAGAAATGAGCAGATTGGGAGTGATGTTGGGGAATATATGCAGCGGCGTGGGCAGAGTTTGGTGCAGGTTTGACCTGATTTTGAATATAACGAGGAGGAGGGCCCTCTGGAAAAGTTGGCGAGGGTGGGGCTGCCCTCGTTAAATTTCCGTTCAAGTTTGCCGAGGTATATTACCCCTCTTGAAATTATCCGTTTAATTTCCCCAGGGGGACCGCACTCGTTAGTAATTTGACGAGGAATTTCACTCGTGAAATCCCCGTCATCTTACAAGCGCAGTGTACCTTCGTTGAATCCCTCGTTAAATTTTGTCCTCGTTAAAACTCTCTTTAATTACGAGGGTTTTAAATTTCCTTTTTAAATTCCCTCGTTAAATCTGATGTTTTTTTTGTAGTGATTGGTTAACAAACCCAAGAATATGAGATTAAGTAGTGGAGCCGAGATAGAGGAGTCGAGCGAATAATAGCTCTAGTTTTATTTATGGTCGGAATTCTGTTTTGTACGACTTGTTTGGGTTGAAGCACTCCTTCTTCTCCAATCCATTTTATAAAATCCTTTTTTTGCTTGATTAGAAAAAAAAAAAAGATAATCGTTCTCCAGACTAGCTGCGTACTAATTTAGAAGCAGACCAAAATTAAGAAAGCTGATATTTAAACCAAAATTATTTCATAACTTTGCACCTTATTGAAATTGTTCCATAATTATCAATTCTTCTAATTTAATTCCACACGTATTCAATTTGATTCAATTTAGTCTCACAACCGACGATCGCTTAAAATTGTCCAAAACGACGATATTTTGGACACGTGTCTTACATATTCCCGTCAAAATTACCTACACGCACCTAAAACGACATTGTGTTGGGCAATTCTGAGGGATCTCAGACGGTTTGAGACCAAATTGGATCAAACTGAATATATATGCGATTAATTAAATTGGAAAAATTGATAATTATGAGATTATTTCAATAAATGTGTAAAGTTACAAGACTTTTTTTGGTTTAATTTCCAAAGAAAGCTTGAAAAAATAATTAAAATTGTCTTCATCTTTAGCACCTCATGCTTCCAAATAACAGATCTTCGCTCGAACTCGAACTGATGTAGGTAGCGAGAGCGTATAATAAAGATAATATACGAAGAATATAATAACACACTAATTCTGTTGATTATAAGAATACCAGAAAAATGGCAAACTCAAATACATTGATTACTCAAATACATTGATTTTCACAAGAATACAGTAAAAGAGATATATGAGATAAAACTCAAATTTTCATTAATCAATTCAACTCCCTCTTACAATAATAAGAACTCATATTTATAATACTAAATAAACTTCGGGAACAAGAAATGTAAATAAATCTTAAATATTGCAATGTCAAATCAAATCTTAAACATAAATAAATAAATTTAATTATACCATAAATATAATCATAAATATCTTTTAATAATTTCATCCATACCTCCATCACGAACACTAGAGTAAAATCCTTCCGTCGATCTCAAGTTCTCAACTTGACATATAACGAAATCTCAGGCGGTGGCTTCGTAAAGGTCACTAACTTCGATTTTTACAAGCAAATCAAGGATATAATCCTTTCTGTGCCAAAAATTTCATGTCGATGATTGATAGTTTTGTGAATGCAAATTAAGGAAAATGAGAGTCCTATGTTTGTCCACTTTATTCCACCCTGTTTGAACGACCTATACACCGCCCGCATCCAACAATAGTTATAATTTTTTTTTATGTGCACCACTTGCACCGTACAAGTTAACTTTATCAAAAAAATTATCAATAGGTAAGAAGAGTAAGACAACATTTAATACAATTGGAAAGAGAAAAAAGAAAAGAATTTACCATGGCACTGACACATTTTTTGCTGAGTAATATTCATGTGAATCAGATCTATATATAAACTCTATTATTGTTATATGTGAAATTTATAATAGTTATGCACATAAACTTTTACTCTTTAAAAATATAAAATAATTTTTAAATAACGATAGTTTTTATGTATAATAATGATAATTTTTATACGTAAAAATAATACTAAAAAATCGAGTTCACCGTGAGCTCGAGTACACATAAGTTTGTCTTTTTTTCTTACCTTGTACTATATTCTAGAGTTTCGTTCAAATTGGAAACAGAATCAGCACTATCATGGTTGTGTAAGCCTATGGCTTTAGACCGTGAGTACAGCCATCGATTCACCTCCATTTGTATAATTTAATCATCTAATGAAAGCGATTGATTACAACATATTCACATAAATATAATATAGAATTTATGTATAGAAAGGATTTCCTTATTATCTTAATGACATTTTCGGTTGTAGGCTTGTCTCAAGATAATTGCAAGATAATCTTTCATTTAACGTTAAATGGGAGTCATGTATCAAAATTTAATGGGATGTAAGATTTAATTGTTTATACCTTGATAGGTTGATGATATGTGAGTAGGATCTGAAATTAATTAATTAATCCAAATCCACCGCCAAGTCCACTTATAATTAGAGAGAGTTCTATTCACTCGATAATACAAATATGCAGCAGGTACAGTGTATAGGGTGGTGGGAGACTTATTGATAGATATATTTCAAAATTACAATTTATTAATAAGTACGAAATATTTATATATATAAGTATCTTTGTACTTTCACGTGTAATTTGTTGGAAATTTGGTTTTAAAAGTGTTCTAGCACTCACGGTTGACCAAATTATTGAGGAATTAAAATATTGATTATTTGAAAATTAAACGTGACGAGATCATTCTACTCGCGGAGTAGATGATCGTGATATATTTAATATATCAAAACCGAATTTCGGTGAGTGATAATTTAATTAAAGAAGATGAGACATTAATACTCTAGTGAGAGGGTATTTGGTGGGTGAGTGTTGACCAAGTGTAGTCTTCCCACTCATCCCACATTGGAAACTAGAAGGAAAGTTTCCTAGTATAAATACAAGCTTATGGTCATGTTCTCCAAAATGGTGCATGAGGACCTTAACCATGAACCACAAACGCGCATGCGCGCCCCCTGCCCGGGTTCTTGGTTCTTGAGTTTTGGGTGGGCTTTGAGGCTCATCTATCATTTTGGAGACCCAAAAACTCTAAATTGACCAATTAATTTTTGGACTCAATGAATTGGGTGGCCCATCCGGATTTGGGTCGGCCCAGGAGTCGTGACTTATCTGTGCTCGGAGTCAAGCTTATCCAGGATTCGAAATTTGAATTCGAATCATAGGTTCAACATACCTGGACGGTCTCAAGCAGTCAAAATCGCCCCCCTGAATTCTTGCGGTCATAACCAACCACGAAGTTCGTGGGCTTCCCACGATTTCCTCAACTCCCCGTGAATTGGTTCCGTCTATATATAGTGACCCTTCATAATTCTTTTCAATCACTTTTCTAACCCTACAAAAACGACCTCTTGAATTCTACATACATACTTTCTTCCCGTCTCCCTGCTCAAACTCCGATTATGTTCGTCGATAGTATTATTTCAGTGGTGCTACTGATATAATATTGTGAACTGTTTTACCTTTTGAGAAAATTACGCACGATCCTATGAGCACTCCCCAGGGCGTATTTTGTCTTGCGGGGAAAAGGATCTCCTTGACTCGGTTCGTACGTTTTTGGTTTATTGTTTATTTTGTGTTTTGCGTAAAATAGTGCAGTACGAGATTACGGTAATAACAATCGCAAGACAAAATATTTTTATAATCGAAATACTGCAATGTCGAACGAACAGCAAGATAACGTTGATGCGATTGTTAACACCGGCGTCATTGATGATGTCACTGATGGTGTTAACAACACAAACGCTAGTTTAGCTGCGGCTACTCCTACTCTGAGAGTTTAAAGTGCGCCTGCTACTCCCGTTACTGGAATAGGTGCGCCTACTCCTGCTAACACGAACACTCAGTATCGATCTGATGTTCAAATGACTGATGGTCTGTTTACCTTCACTGGATTCAGAATGCCTCCTACTGGTAACCAGTATGCTTGAATGTCAGCAAATGCTTCTGGGAGCCAGTACATTGCAAATACGGCTAGACCTTTTGCTGCATTGTAATTTGGAAATCCTTTTATGGAAGGCCCTCAGAACAATCCTTTTGTAGATAACTCCGGTGAAAATCCTTTCATTGGAGGAAACCAAATTTTGACTAATACTGGTGGTAACCCATACGTGGGACCAATGATTCAAGCCTCTCAATCAGGGATTATAAGGCCCTTGCTGATGCAGACAGGAAAATCCAAGAAGTTTTCGGGCGCATATTTTAAGAGGTGGTAGAATAAGATGGAGTTCTACCTGACCACCTTGTCTGTGGTGAAGTACCTCAAGGAGGTCTATCCGAAAATCCCTGATGATAATGCTGATCAGACAACAAGAATGATGTATGACCTCTGGATCAATGGGGATTACTTGTGTCGAAATTACATTCTGGGTGGACTGAGTGACGCTCTGTACAATGTCTACATTCAACACAAGACTGCCAAATAAATGTGGGCTTCTTTGGAAAAGAAGTACAAGACAGAAGATGCAGGAACGAAGAAGTTTGTCATTGTTGCATTGCACGACTTCAAGATGGAAGACAACAAGCCTTTTGTCGACCAGGTTCAAAAGCTGCAGCTGGTTTTCCATAACATTGTTGCAGAAGGCATGGAGCTGCCCGCACAGTTTCAGGTGGCAACTGTGATTGAAAAACTGCCTTCATCCTAGAATGAGTTTAAATCTTACCTCAAGCACAAGCGAAAGGAGATCAGCTTAGAGGATTTGATTACCTGGCTTCAAATCGAAGAAGACAACTGGAAAAGAGAAAGGAAGGTCTCGACTTCTGCAATCGAGGCCAAGGCAAATTTGATGGAGAAGAAGGATCCACCAAATAAGAGAAAATGCCCCAACGACAAACAAGTGAAGGGAAGTCTACTGCTCCTACCACAAAGCAGAAAGTTGTTTTCTCGGGAAACTGCTACAACTGTGGCTAGCCCAACCATCGGTCAAGTGATTGCAAACTGCCCAAGAAAGATGACAATGGAAAGGGCAAGAAATACTCTGTGAACGTGGCTGAACAGGAGATCACGGAGGCTGATTTGTCTACTGTGGTGACTGAAGCCAACATGGTGGACAACAAGAAGGAATGGTTTGTGGACACAGGGGCCACTTGCCATGTCTGCTTGGAGAAGTCTGCATTCTCCACCTATTCTCCTGCTAAGGGGATAAAGTTGTTTATGGGCAACTAGACCTCGTCTGAAGCGGTTGATGTTGGAACAGTTGTGCTGAAGCTGACCTCGTGGATTGAGCTGAAGCTGAATGATGTGTTGCATGTCCCAAACATCCGGAAAAACTTGATCTTTAGCTCGTTTTTTGTTAGTCACAAGTTTAAGTTAGTGTTTGAGTCTGACAAAGTTGTATTGAGTAAGTTTGGTACCTTTCTCGGGAAAGGTTATCTCGAGAATGGTTTATTCAAAATGTCAGTCATGGTTGTAAGCCGTAAAGGCAAAAACACTACTATTAATGAGAATGCTTCTACTTATATTTATATCGTTGAGTGTTCCTCTTTATGACATTTTAGATTAGGACATGCTAATTTAAAAGCTATAAAGCGTTTAGTAAATTTGAATTTACTTAACATTACAAAAGTTGATACATCCAAATGATGTGAGATATGTGTAGAAACAAAATGACTAAATTACCTGTTGAAAGGAACACAACTCCTCTAGAATTAATTCACACGGATGTATGTGATTTAAAATTTATGCAAACTACAGGTGTAAAAAAATATTTTATTACTTTTATTGATGATTGCACTATATTCTGCTACGTTTATCTTTTATAAACCTAAGATGAAGCAATTGAAGCATTTAAATGTTACAAAACTGAAGTAGAGAATCAATTGAACACAAGAATTAAAACAATTCGTAGTGATAGAGGTGGAGAGTATGTGACTCCGTTTGAACATTTATGTGTTGAATCAGGCATCATACATAAAACGACAGCCCCTTCCTCACCTCAATTGAATGGTGTTGCGGAAAGAAAAAACTGAACACTAAGAGAGATGATGAACGCTATGTTAATCAGCTCGGGTTTACCTCAGAACTTGTGGGGGGAAGCTATTCTGTTAGCTAACCACATTTTAAATAAGATTCCACTTAAAAATAAGGATGAAACTCCTTATAAGATGTGGAAAAAGCGCAAACCGTCTTACAAACACCTCAAAGCGTGGGAGTGTTTGGCTAAAGTTGAAGTGCCAATTCCTAAACAAGTGAGAATCGGACCTAAAACGGTCGATTGCATCTTTATAGGATACACCTTCAACAGTAATGCTTATCGATTCTTGATTCACAAATTAAAGATACTCGATATGACAGTAGGCACTGCAATAAAATCAAGGAATGTGTATTCTTTGAAAACATCTTCCCATGTAGGGATAAAGAAGAAGTGAGTTCAAACAAACGAACACACGAAGAATCAGATGACACTATAGGTCCTTCCACTCAAGAGAGTGGAAAACTAAGATGCAGTAAACGAGCTAGAATTGAAAAGACTTATGGTCCAAACTTCATCACTTACGTGTTGGAAGACGAACCTCAGTTTATCAAAGAAGCTATGTCCAGACCGGATGCTCCGCTCTAGAAAGAAGCTATTAATAGCGAATATGACTCAATTCTGCAAAATCACACGTGGGAGTTGGCTGACCTTCCCAAAGGTTGCAAGATCTTAGGATGTAAGTGGATCCTTAAAAGAAAATATAAAGCAGATGGACCAGTTGAAAAGTATAAAGTCTGTTTGGTTGCAAAGGGTTTTAAACAAAATGAAGGATATGATTTCTTTGACACCTATTTACTTGTTACGAAGATTACATCCATTCCAGTACTTGTCGCGATTGCTGCTTTGCACAATCTCGAAATACATCAGATGGATATAAAGACTGTGTTTCTTAATGGTGAGATAGATGCTGAAATATACATGGATCAACCTGAGGGTTACATTACGCCTGGAAACGAGAAAAAGGTGTGTAAACTCGTTCGATCACTGTATGGACTTAACAAGCTCCAAAGCAGTGGCAGTTGAAGTTTGACAATATCATGTTGTCAAATGGGTTTCAAATTAACGAATGTCATAAAGTGTGTTTATGTGAAGGAAACACCGAATGGTTTTGATATCGTATGTTTATATGTCGATGACATGTTAATCATGGGTAACAATCACAATGTCATCGTTAATACGAAAAACATGTTAAATCGGATATTTGACATGAAAGATATGGGTTTAGCATATGTGATTCTAGAAATCAAAATTGATAGAACCTCAAATGGAATCTCCTTAACACAATCTCATTACGTTGAGAAAGTGTTGAAAAAATTCAATGCATTTGATGATCCACCTGCTAAAACACCTCTAGAACACAATGTTCGTCTGAAGGAGAATAGAGGAGAACATGTGGCTCAGTTAGAATATGTAAGGATCATTGGAAGCGTGATCATGATCTCGCACTTGTAGTGAACAAGCTGAGCAGGTACACGAGCAATCTAAGTCACGATAATTGGAAAGCTCTTAGAAGGGTTTTAAGGTACTTAAAGTACACCCTTGACCTTGGACTACATTACACGAGGTATCCAGCTGTACTTGAAGGTTACAACGATGCTAATTGGATATCGGATATAAAAGACTCATTTTTCACTAGTGGATATATGTTCAGTATTGGAGGAGCTGCAGTATCGTGAAAATCCACAAAATAGACCTGTATTTCCTGTTCCACAATGAAATCAGAATTCATCGCTTTAGATCAAACTGGTGAAGAAGCAGAATGGCTTCGTAATTTTCTGGAAGACATTCCTTGTTGGAACAAACCTGTACCATCGATAATGGTACATTGTGACTGTCAAGCTGCTGTTGGTAGAGCTTCGAACAGTATGTATAACGGAAAGTCAAGACATATTCGTGATCAACATAACTCTGTTAGACATTTTACCTCAATTAGGGTTATAACCATTGACTATGTAAGGTCAAAGGATAACATAGCGGATCCGCTCACGAAGAGCATATGCCGAGATCAAACGAATAAGCGGATAGAGGGAATGAGTCTGAAATCCACAAAGAAACCATGATGACTGGAGATCCCCAGAACTTGGTTCAAAAGGAAAAAACTAAACTGTGAATGTTAGTTGTACAACACTTGAAAATCATGACCATTCCTAACTGTTGGGTAATTAATTGCCCGAATCTATTCGGGATGAATATTTAAATACAAATTTAATTCTAACAATTATTACTAGCATGAATTAACCCATATTAATTCAAATAATAATTCAACAACAAATCATGCATATAAACAGTTCACGTAAATCCTACGCATGCGGAATTACTACGAGTTTACGTGAACTTACCTCTTGGAATGACAATGGACTCGTCGATGAAAACATACCAAAAAGCCTTCCCAAGTATTCCCTAGTCATTGCTCGACAATCCGGTGGAAGGATACTCGCGAACAATTAACAAAAGGAAAAATAAACTTTATTGCACCACTTTTGTGGATTTACTAATTTTTCCAGCACATGGAATTGTACATGGGAATGAAAGAATCATCCCCTATTTATAGATGGGGTGGTGGACGATTTTTAGGGAAGAAAACAATGTGGGAAAATCTTTTCTTGATCTCCAAGAAATCTTGAATATATCTCCTATATTCTTTTCCCCATAATTAAAATATTCCACAAAAATCCCACCTCATCATGTTATGGAAAATTTTCGAAAATTTAGGGACAAGATTCCAAGATTTGGATCTTCTTGAATTTATGAGATATACTTGTACTTCAAGAAATACATATCTTCCATAATATCTTTTCAAGAAAATCAAGAAAATCTTTCTTTCCCTTAATTATAAAAAAATTCAAAAATATCAAATATGAATAACCAAGTGGGAGATTTCTTGAATTTAATGAGATAATCTTGTATTCCAAGAATACATATCTTCATTCCATAACAAAATTCAAAGAAAATATTTCTCCCCTTTTATCCATAATTTTCGAAAAACAAGGAAAAATAGGCAACAAGATTTATTTTATTTTTAAACACCTTTTTCAGTTATTGGACTTTATCTTGGGCTACTTGGGGGACCTTTAGGAGAATTAAGATTGGACCTTCCAATGGACCTTGAATTATCAATATTGAGCCACAATATTATCCAAGCCCATAAATATTAATTAATCTCACTACATAATTAATATTGCACTATCCATCTTAACCCATATTACAGTTAATATGGCTCCCGGTTATTATTTCCCGTGTTTAAGATTATCTAGCCCATTAATTAATTCAAGCCACTGAAATAACTTTCCATTAATTATTATCTTTTATCCTTGGTAAAGGAACAGTTCAACATTATTATCCATACCGGAAACTAGTTCCACTTGCAAGATTTGGTATGATAAAACTTATGAACCTCCCAAGGGGGCAAATTGAACAAGCGTACTTGCACACGATTCTCCGTATTAAATCTTAGCAATCGCATGTGACCAATAATATTGCCCAAGATATAGGGTATTGAATCTCACTGATTCTCTTCCCATAATAAGTCAAAGCAATAGTTACTAACCACACACAATCCTATTTAAGGGTCGAAGATTAAGAAATAACTAACCATTGAGGTCTAATTCTTCTTAGTTCAGTACTGAAGAATTTATCCTCCTGTAGGTCCTCTTCAATGCATTAGTCATGCACTAGTGTAATCTCTTGGTCAAGACAAACCAATCTGAGTCTTACACTACAACCTTTTACGATGGATTGTTCATTTCCATCTAGGTCGTGAATGGTGTACTTTTAGTTACAAGGAACTGTTAATTTAATCTTCTGTGATCTTGGTATCACTAAATTAACTACAATGTAACACGTACTATTTAATGAACAGTTATGCAGTAAATATATGTAACATTCGATGATATTTAAAGCATCAGTGATAAACAATTTATTTCAGTAAATAAGTCCGAAATTCAGTCAGTCTGATTATACAAAGTAAAAGCATACTTTCCAGTATAATCCCAACAATCTCCCACTTATACTCAAAGTCTGCTTTTAAGTATACATCAACATGTCTCGTGTAGTACGTGACAACTAATGCCACCTACACGAACCTAATAATGTCTCCCACTTATACTCAAAGCAGATTGGCAACGGTCTTGACACCCATTCCTTTCACATGTCTCTCGAATGTATTCTGAGGCAGACCCTTTGTGAATAGATCAGCTAGGTTGTCTTCCGATGCGATCTTTGCCACCTCTATATCTCATCTCTTAACGATTTCTCGTATAAGATGGTATTTCCTTTCAATGTGTTTGCTGGCCTTGTGGGCTCTTGGTTCCCTTGAATTTGCAACTGCTCCGGCATTGTCACAATAAACAGTGATTGTGCTGGGCAAATTCGGAACTACATCCAAGTCCACTAGGAAGTTCTTGAGCCAAATCGCTTCTTTCGCTGCCTCGCAAGCAGCTACATATTCGGCTTCCATGGTAGAATCTGCTATGCATTTATGCTTAACGCTTCTCTACGTCATGGCTCCTCCCCCTATGCAAAACACACTACCAGAGGTAGATTTTCTGGAATCTAAGTCTGATTGGAAATCCGAGTCCATGTAACCGATAGGGATTAGACTATCTGACTGATAAACCAACATTCTATCTCGAGTTCTTTTCAGATACTTTAGAATGTTTTTAACTGCCGTCCAATGTTCCTTCCCCGGGTTACTTTGATATCTTGCCACCATGCCAACCGCAAAGCAGATATCCGGTCTCGTACACAGCATTGCATACATAAGGCTTCCGACAGCCGAAGCATAAGGAATGCCTTTCATGTCATCTATCTCCTTTTGTGTCTTAGGGCACATTTCCTTGGATAGATGGATTCCATGCCTAAAAGGTACGAAGCCTTTCTTGGAATTCTGCATGCTGAATCGTTTCAAGACAATGTCTATGTATGAAGCTTGCGATAAGCCTATCATCCTTTTCTTGCGATCTCGAGTGATCTTGATCCCAAGGATGTGCCCGGCTTCCCCTAAGTCCTTCATATCAAACTGTTTTGAAAGCCATGCCCTTACGTCTGATAACACCTTTACATCGTTCCCGATGAGCAGAATGTCGTCTACGTATAGTACTAAGAATACCAATGCAGTTCCGACATGCTTTTTGTACACACAACTTTCGAACTCGTTTTGATCAAACCCATAAGACTTTATTACATGATCAAAACATTGGTTCCAAGCTCTGGATGCCTGTTTGAGTCCGTAAATGGACTTCATGAGCTTACAAACTAGGTGTTCTTGGCCCTTTTCAATGAAGCCTTGAGGTTGTTGCATATAGATTTCCTCATCAAGACTTCCGTTAAGGAAAGCTGTCTTGACATCCATTTGCCAGATTTCAAAATCGAGATGCGCAGCTATCGACAAGAGAATCCGGATGGATTTAAGCATTGCTACAGGTGAAAAGGTTTCCTCATAGTCGATCCCTTCTTTCTGAGTATAACCCTTCTCCACAAGCCTTGCCTTGAAGGTTTCCACCTTCCCGTCCGGTCCCCTCTTTCTCTTGTATACCCACTTGCAACCAATAGGTTTGACCCCATTAAGTGGTTCGACTAGCTCACACACTCTGTTATGATCCATAGACCCCATTTCTGCTTTCATTGCCTTTTGCCAAGAAACCGCATCCTTATCTTGGATTGCCTCATCGTATGTCCATGGGTCTGATTCATCTTGTCCAGGAATCAAGTCCGAGGACTCTCCTATCCCCATGAATCTCTCGGGCTGTCTCACAATCCTCCCACTACGACGAGGCTCCGGTTGTGAAAGTGTGTCGTTTGGTATATCATCTTGTACAGTTGGCAATGAGGTTAGCCCCCTTAGCTCACTTAAGGTAATCTCACTTCTGGGTCTTCTTTCGTTCATATAGTCTTCCTCCAAAAATCTAAAGTGGGTGCTTATTACCACCTTTTGATCTTTGGGACCATAGAACACACACCCTTTTGTTCCCTCGGGGTATCCTATAAACAACCTTAATTCTGATCGAGGATCCAATTTCCCAGCTTCCTTGTCCAACACGTAGGCCGGACACCCCCAAATTCTCATGTGTCTCAAACTAGGCTTGCGCCCGGTCCACAATTCTTTGGGAGTTTTGGGAACCGATTTGGATGGCACCAAGTTCAGAATGTAAGCCGTTGTTTCCAAGGCATGACCCCAGAACAACTTGGGAAGATCCGCATAACACATCATTGATCTAACCATTTCCAAAAGAGTTCTGTTTCTTCGCTCTGCAACCCCGTTTTGTTGAGGGGTTCCGGGTGCAGTCAGCTGGGATGCAATCCCTTCATCTGACAAGTAGTTCAAAAACTCACCGCTAAGGTACTCGCCTCCACGATCGGATCGTAGAGACTTGATACGTTTTTCCCTATGATTCTCTGCTTGAGCCTTAAATTCTTTGAATTTCTCAAAGGTCTCAGATTTATGCTTCATAAGGAAAATATAACCGTACCTCGAGTAATCATCAATAATAGTGACGAAATACTCGTAACCTCCTCTTGCCATGGTTGACATTGGACTACATACGTCTGTGTGAACGATTTCTAACACTTCTTTGGCTCTATTCCCCTTGGCTCCGAATGCCCTCTTGGTCATTTTACCCTCCAAACATGATTCACAGGTTGGAATCGATTCAACTTGGAGAGACTCTAGTGAACCGTCTTTCACCAATCTTTGGATCCTCATTGCATTAATATGTCCCAATCTTAGATGCCATAGAAGTGTTTCGTTCACGTCTGATGAATGTTTTCTTTTACCGGAAACAGTTGATATGTTATAGGATGCATTTCGTGAGTGGTGTGCACAGTTAATTGTATAGAGATTACTTGACAACGTTCCATGACAGATAAATTTATCATAAAGAGAAATGGTAACAACTTTATCAAAAGTAACCGAATATCCATCAAGGTAAAGTTTAGAAACTGAAATCAAGTTCTTTCTAAAATTCGGAACGTAAAGTACATCTCTTAAAATTAAAACTCTGTCTTCAAAAGACAGGTGGACTTCTCCCACTGTTTCAGCTGCCACTCCCGTGGCATCGCCCAGTGTGATGAGGATCTCACTCCCACTAAGTTGTCGGGTCCGCTTGAACCCCTGTAAAGTGAAACATACATGATCAGTGGATCCCGTATCCACCACCCATAAATGGGAGGCATACACCGCTAAGCAAGTTTCAACAACTAGTGCGTGAGAATTACCTTTCTTTCCAATCCTTTTGGGATTGGAACAGGCTGACCTCCAATGTCCCTTTTCACCGCACTTGAAGCATTTTCCTTTTGGTACTTTCTTGACACCCATTCAACTAGCTATCTTTCTCTTACCTTTCTTAGTGATGAGTTTGCTTTGGATCTGACCACTTTCCTTTTCTTGAGACTTGCCTTCCATTGGCCTAGATCTTGAGAAAAGACTTTTGGTCACCAATGCTTCGTCTTTCTTTCCTAAATGCTTCTCTATTATCTCCAAGACTTCTTGTAGAGTATCTATAGTAAACATGTGATCGCTAATCACAAAACTACAGTAAAACTCATCGAAACACCTTGGTAGAGTTAGGAAAAGAAATTCGATTTGAGCCTCTTCACAATACTTGGTACAGAGATAAGCAAGTTTATCAAAATGGATTTTTAAACTGAGAACATGCTCCCTTACGGGTGTTCCCTCAGCTATTTTTAGCCTAGCCACGTCGCCGGTTTTATACTGATTGATCATGCGGTCTTTTGTTAAAAACATTTCTTCAAGACTTTGTATAATTTCTGCAGCAGACTCAACACCTTCATGAATGTGTCTCAAATCATCAGACAGTGAAGTCAAGATTACACGTTTCATGGGTTCATTGGCCTGCTCCCAAATATTATACAAGTGCCTTTCCGCATCAGATCCATCAGTAGGCATACGGGGCTTGGGTACATCAAGAACCCAATAATGTTCTTATGTCGGTAGGACAAAACTCATATTCCGTTTCCAAACAACATAGTTATCTCCAGTTAATTGGTGTTCTTTAAGTGTATATAACAGTGGATTAAAAGGTTGCGACATGATGAACTGAAATAAATAATAATATGCATAAGCACAAATATATCACAGAATTCGATGACATGTTTCATATTAAAATCTCCAAAAAATATGAACATGCATCAGCCAACATCTCAAAACAGTTTAAATAAGCCACATGGGGTGAGTCATTATTTAAACACATTCAAGCAGGTTACAAACAAAAACAATTACAAACCTTTAATATCCAGATTAATAGTTGGCTCCCACTTGACCAATATAAAATTGACAGGGACTTCGGGGAAGTATATGCATATCAATTTTATACCTAAGTAATAACCATGATTAAATACAAAATTATTATTTCGCTTTGAACGAGCCTCGTGGGGAGGGTCATCGTCGCCACTAGTAATAATCCACAATCATCCATTTGGAATTTATTCATGTGAAAGCTATCTTTTGACCGTCCCGTGGGGGGAATTTCTCCAAAAGAATTCACAAATAAATAAATCATGGAGGTCAATAATTAATTCAATTTTATTATCCGGAATAAAATTGTCAATTAATTGTTTAAACATAATTAGTAATTTTCGAAAGTGAGATTTTTCAAAACATTTTCTCATGCATCTCAAATTTAAACACAATTTAAATAAGCATAAATAATGCATAAACATCAAGACAAAAAATAAACATATTGAGAAATCGTCATGTATATTGAAAAATAAACATAATGCACATTTATCCAATTGTCATGGTTAATTTTGTCATGTCTTGATCTTGAGAAATCGTCTTCATAGCCTTCATCGTTCGTCTCGAAAAGCTCCCACTTAACCGTTTCAAAAAAATGCCATGTCAAGCCACGTCATCGACCAGCTTGCGGGTCGGAGTGCCAGCCTAGCACTCCCCCGGCCGTGTCGAATGGTGCCCGTCTTTGTGGCCAAAGCGCCGAAACCCGTCGCCCGCGCCCATCTCGGAGAGTCGCCCGCCCGTCTTGTCGCTTAGGAGGTATCGCCCGTCAGCGCCCGCGTCGCCGTCGGATCCGCGTCGCTCGGCCCCTCCGGCCTTGCCCTACGCCCGTCGTGCCCAAAGCGTCGCGTCGTCGCGTGCGTGCCTCCTCAACACGTTTAAATGCGGCGACGACGATTTGCCCTACGCCCGGTTCCGGATCCCGTCTTTTAATTCTTCGTCTCCCCCTCCGTTTCCGATCCGGTTACAATTTATTTACAAAAATAAATAAACCTAGATCTAGACTAGTCTATTACATTGATCAAATCAAACAAATATTAATCTACTCGTGGATTTTCTCACGAGGCAAAATGAATCCGAACGAATCGAATTAAAAAACCACAATTTATATGCATGCATAAATTAAACAAATTAAATTCCATGACAATTGGATACCTGCAAAAAAAGATCTAGCAATTCTACTATCCAATTTCAAATTTAATGACAGCGAATTAAATTACAATTTAAAATTCAGAGCCCGAAATCGAGGCTCTGATACCAGTTGTTGGGTAATTAATTGCCCGGATCTATTCGGGATGAATATTTAAATACAAATTTAATTCTAAAAATTATTACAAGCATGAATTAGCCCATATTAATTCAAATAATAATTCAACAACAAATCATGCATATAAACAGTTCACGTAAATCCTACGCATGCGGAATTACTACGAGTTTACGTGAACTTACCTCTTGGAATGGCAATGGACTCGTCAATGAAAACACACCAAAAATCCTTCCCAAGTATTCCCTAGTCCTTGCTCGACAATCCGGTGGAAGGATACTCGCGAACAATTAACAAAAGGAAAAATAAACTTTGTTGCACCACTTTTATGGATTTACTAATTTTTCCAGCACATGGAATTGTACATGGGAATGAAAGAATCATCCCCTATTTATAGATGGGGTGGTGGACGATTTTTAGGGAAGAAAACAATGTGGGAAAATATTTTCTTGATCTCCAAGAAATCTTGAATATATCTCCTATATTCTTTTCCCCATAATTAAAATATTCCACAAAAATCCCACCTCATCATGTTATGGAAAATTTTCGAAAATTTAGGGACAAGATTCCAAGATTTGGATCTTCTTGAATTTATGAGATATACTTGTACTTCAAGAAATACATATCTTCCATAATATCTTTTCAAGAAAATCAAGAAAATCTTTCTTTCCCTTAATTATCAAAAAATTCGAAAATATCAAATATGAATAACCAAGTGGGAGATTTCTTGAATTTAATGAGATAATCTTGTATTCCAAGAATACATATCTTCATTCCATAACAAAATTCAAAGAAAATCTTTCTCCCCTTTTATCCATAATTTTCGAAAAACAAGAAAAAATAGGCAACAAGATTTATTTTATTTTTAAACACCTTTTTCAGTTATTGGACTTTATCTTGGGCTACTTGGGGGCCTTTAGGAGAATTAAGATTGGACCTTCCAATGGACCTTGAATTATCAATATTGAGCCACAATATTATCCAGGCCCATAAATATTAATTAATCCCACTACATAATTAATATTGCACTATCCATCTTAACCCATATTACAGTTAATATGGCTCCCGGTTATTATTTCCCGTGTTTAAGATTATCTAGCCCATTAATTAATTCAAGCCACTGAAATAGCTTTACATTAATTAATATATTTTATCCTTGGTAAATGAACGGATTATCCATACCGGAAACTAGTTCCACTTGCAAGATTTGGTATGATAAAACTTATGAACCTCCCAAGGGGGCAAATCGAACAAGCGTACTTGCACACGATTCTCCGTATTAAATCTTAGCAATCGCATGTGACCAATAATATTGCCCATGATATAGGGTATTGAATCTCACTGATTCTCTTCCCATAATAAGTCAAAGCAATAGTTACTAAGCACACGCAATCCTATTTAAGGGATGAAGATTAAGAAATAACTAACCACTGAGGTCTAATTCTTTCTAGTTCAATTCTGAAGAATTTATCCTCCTGTAGGACCTCTTCAATGCATCAGTCATGCAATAGTGTAATCTCTTGGTCAAGACAAACCAATCTGAGCCTTACACTACAACCTTTCACGATGGATTGTTCATTTCCATCTAGGTCGTGAATGGTGTACTTTTAGTTACAAGGAACTGTTAATTTAATCTTCTGTGATCTTGGTATCACTAAATTAACTACAATGTAACACATACTATTTAATGAACAGTTATGCAGTAAATATATGTAACATTCGATGATATTTAAAGCATCAGTGATAAACAATTTATTTCAGTAAATAAGTCCGAAATTCAGTCAGTCTGATTATACAAAGTAAAAGCATACTTTCCAGTATAATCCCAACACTAACAACACTAAGTCAAGTGTTGAGCACCCGTAAAATGTGGTAAAGGTTAAGTCTTTGACTTTTAATGATTCCTAAACTTCCAGTTGGGACTGAGTATGACGGGATACTCGAGAGGAGATCACCTTTGTAAATGAGAAGTGAGGACCGCTTCGACCAAACATTTATGAAACACAAAAGGGCATCCATGACCAAAACGGACAAAACTATGAGAACAAATCGGAGTCGAGACTGACTTGTGTCTGCACTGCCTGTAAGGTATACACGAAGGTGGATTAGTTCAAGGCACTGTGTCCACTAAGCCATCGTGTACTCGACAGTACTGGGCTACAGAAAGTTCAAAGCCCCAAGCTACTTATCCGGAAGCAACTAAGTCTCAAATGAGCTAAACGATGATCCTAAATCTATATATAGATGCAATTTTCACTCATGTGGGGGATTGTTGGAAATTTGGTTTTGAAAGTGTTCTAGCACTCAAGGTTGAATAAATTATTGAGGAATTAAAATGTTGATTATTTGAAAATTAAACGTGACGAGACCATTCTACTCGCGGAGTAGATGATCGTAGTATATTTAATATCTCAAAACCGAATTTCGGTGAGTGAGAAATTAATTAAAGAAGATGAGACATTAATACTCTAGTGAGAGGGTATTTTGTGGGTGAGTGTTGACCAAGTGTAGTCTTCCCACTTATCCCACATTGGAAACTAGAATGAGAGTTTCCTAGTATAAATACAAGCTTATGGTCTTGTTCTCCAAAATGGTGCATGGGGACCCTAACCATAAACCACACGCGCGCGCTCCCCGCCGAGCCCAATAGATATTATAGAACAAAATAAGTCCAAAGCAATGTAAAATTAAGTCTCTTTTTATATTACGAAATTTATAATATATATATATATATATATATATATATATATATATATATATATATATGAAATATATATAATATATATTTTTTTTTATCAGGATACATAAAACATTTTTTGATCCAGGTAATTAGCTTCAGTGGGATTCATTTTTTCATATTTCATTCTTTAAAACTTGGAATGGCAGTTGATTGAGCTTTTATCTATTCAAGCTCCTGCACGGCTGCACCTGATGTTAAATTGAAACTGCAAGGAAATTGTTATAGCCTACAAAACATGAGCTTGATTGGGATCCAAGTGCTTATAAATTGAATTATCGAAGACGCACGAAGACTTACTCGTAAATTGCTTCTACCAATATTTTATTTGAGTTGTCTACTTATCTTGGGCCTCTTGGGCTTATAAAAATTAATTAAAAAAAAAGGAACCGGTCTTAGGGCCGGTCAAATAAGCCCAGCGAACCCAACAGGTTCGGCCAAAACGCCCGATTTTAAGCGGGCGTTGAATATTGACCCTAACCTGGAAAAATCCCGGTTAGCCCAGCCCGGCCCACCAGCCCGTGGCCCGTTTAACATCTCTAGGTTTGACTGTTATCCAAACGGTTGCTCCGATATGACATCATAATTAAATAAATATATAATTAAATATGTAAATTATAGATAATTGTTTATATTTTTTTAAATAATAGCACCTCAAATTTATTTTTCAAAATAGTTTATCAAAATTGCAAAATTACCCCTCAAAATTGCAAAATGGACCCTTTAATAAGTATTAAATAACTGCAAAATAGCCCTTAATCTTATTTTATTTTCTAATAATATCAAAAAGGCAATTTGACCGGTGCAAAAGGTCAGTGCTTTCTACTGTTTTTTTCACTTTTGAATGTGTTTTGGGAGGTTCGAAAGTCAAGCAGACCAACGCTTTGAATCAATTTGTTATGCTTATCGAGTCTGGTCCAACCGGCCACTCCAACCCTCTTTTTAAAACATAGAATTCACGTCAGATATGACATTGATGGTATTGATTCGATTCTTCATGTACAAGTAATTTACGGAAGATCAGATTTTTTTTTTGTCCAACTAATTGATTGTAATTGTTATATCTAGATTTATATGGTTTCCATATGAGAATGGACACCCTTTTCTATACTAAGTCAGTTTTCAGTGAAACTTGTTCACCATATACATAAAATTTTGATCTAGTAATATCATAGCATTAATCAGTAATATAATTGCACTTATAAACTAATATCACATATGTATGTAAAATATTATGATATTAATTAGTTTATAAAAATGGAGGTATTACTGAATTAATATTATGGTATTATTGATTGAATTCAATTTCGTACTATGAAAATTGTTCATACAAAAATTTTATGTTGTATACATATGTATTTTGGCTTTGGTGATATAAAATCGAGTAGCCAAAATATCGCTTTTTGACATATGATATAGCAAAATCGTCTAAAATTCATCCTTGCAGATTTCTAATGAAATAACTGTTGGAATTTAGATGCACGTAAACACGTAATACATGTGCAGCGGAAATAAACAATTCACCAACAACGAACACGTAATTGCATAATTGAATACGTATAAACATAAAGAGAATGAGAAACCTTACAGTAAATCGTACGCATATTTCTCTACTATGGTATCCATGTAATCCCCAATCATGGACTTTCACGGATTTGTCAACATTGAATCACGAGATGAATTTGCTAGGAAAATTCTAACTCTAGATCTTATGGAGAGAATAATGAATTAAAGTTGTTTGTGAATTCCTAAAAGCTCATATATATAGGGAAGACTCAGCTTAAATCTTAAGCTAACCTGATTAGGAAATAAAATCTCTAATCTTACAAAATAAATCTCTTAGATTTATTTCCCGTATATAAAATCTCTACGGATTTAATTCCCATGTATATAAAATCTCTACGGATTTGATTCCATATATATTAAATCCCATAATAATATTCCATATATTATTATTGGGAATCCTTATTTAATTAAATCCAATTTAATTAAATATTAATAATAATTAATTCCAAATTGATCTATTATTAATTAATTCTCCATAAATTAAATATTAAATCCAATTTAACATTTAATCAATCAACTATAATCCGTAAAAGGGAACTACTTGTTGTGCGACCCATAGACCCTCATATATCGAGCGATTAGTCAAACTAACGGTCTTAATTGAACCCTAGACTGTTGAAAAATTAGAGGTGCCAGGATCTATTCGAGATGATTTTAAATACATATTTAAATTAAATAATTAATTACTAACATGAATTAATCCCCTATATATAGGAATGAGATGGAATTGCAGTTGGGAATGAAAAATTCATCCCCTATATATAGGAATGGGATGGGGGGGGCGATTTTTAGTGCTAGGAAAATAGGGAAGAAAATCTTTTCTTGGTCTCCAAGAAATCTTGAATATATCTCCTATATTCTTTTCTCCTTATTTAAATTTTCCATAAAAATCTCTTCCCCTTTTTATTCCTAAATTTTCGAAAATAACAACGCATAAAGAATCAAGATTTAACTTCTTGAATTTATGGGATAATTATGTATTCCTACAATAATTATCTCTTTCCATAAAATATCTACAAGAAAATCAAGACAATCTTTTCTTCCTTTTTATCTACATATTTTCGAAAATATCAAGAATTATTAGGCAAGAATATTTTCTTCTCTCTTTCATTAATTGGACTTTATTTTGGGCTATTTGAGGGGCCTTTAGGAGAATTAAGATTGGACCTCTAATATACTATGAAACTATAATATTGGGCCAAATATTATTCAAGTCCATTAATATTAATTTATTCCACTATAAAATTAATATTGAACTATCTATCTTAACCCATATTACGATTTCACTATAATACGGCTCCCGGTCATTATTTCCCGTGTTTAAGATTGTATTAGTCCATTAATTAATCAAGCCACTGAACAAGCTTTATATTAATTAATATCTTTGTCCTTGGAGTAAAGACAACTCAACATTATTATCCATACCGGAAAATAAATTTCCACTTGTAAGATTTGGTATGATAAAGGTTCTGAGCCCACCAAGGGGACAAATCAAGCAAGACGTACTTTCACGCGATTTTCCGTATTAAATGTCAGCAATCGTCATGTAATTAATAATATTGCCCAAGATATAAGGTATCAAATTGCATTGACTCTCTTCCCATCATAAGTCAAATCAATAGTTATTAATTTCACACGATCCTATTTAAGGGACGGAGATTAAGAAACAACACACCACCGAGGTCTAATTCTTGTATATTCAGTACCAAATAATTTGTCCTCCTGTAGGTCCTTATTCAGCGCACCTAAATGCGCTAGTGTAATCCCTTGGCCAAGACAAGTCAATCTGGGTCTTACACTTCAACCTTTCACGATGGTTTGTTCATTTCCATCTGGGTTGTGAATTTTTACTTAATTACGAGGTGTTGTTAATTTGATCTTGGTGATCCGGTATCATTTAAATTAACTACAACGTAATGTCGTCTTGACTTATTGAAGCGGGTTTGCAATAAACATATATAACATTCATTCATATTTAATGCAACAGTGATTAATAGTTTATTTCAGTAAATAAATAAGAAAATTCAGTTTGGTTATACAAAGTAAAAGCATACTTTTCAGTATAACCCCAACAATCTCCCACTTATACTCAAAGTCTGCTTTTAAGTATACTACAACATGTCTCGTGTTCTATGTGACATCTAATGTCACCTACACGAACCTAATAATATTTCTCCCACTTATACTTAAAGCAGATTGGCAACGTCCTTGACACTCATTCCTTCCACATGTCTCTCGAATGTACTCTGAGGCAGAGTCTTTGTGAATGGATATGCTAGGTTGTCTTCCGATGCAATATTAGCCACCTCAATGTCTCCTCTCTTAACGATTTCTCGTATGAGATGGTATTTTCTTTCAATGTGTTTGCTGGCCTTGTGGGCTCTCGTCTCTCTCGAATTTGCAACTGCTCTGGCGTTATCACAGTAAACCATGATCGTGCTGGGCAAATCCGGGATGACGTCCAAGTCCACTAGGAAGTTCTTGAGCCAAACCGCTTCCTTCGCTGCTTCACAAGCAGCAACATATTCGGCTTCCATGGTAGAATCGACAATGCATTTCTGCTTTACTCTTCTCCATGTCATGGCTCCTCCCCCATACAAAACACACTACCCGAGGTAGACTTTCTGGAGTCAACGTCTGATTGGAAATCCGAGTCCGTGTAACCGATGGGGATTAGGATCGTCGACTTGTAAACCAACATTACGTCGTGTCCTTTTCGGATACTTGGAATGTTCTTTCTTTGCTGATCAATTCTCTTTCGGGGTTAATTTGATATCTTGCCACCATGCCTACGGCAAAGCAGATATCCGATCTCGTACACAACATTACATACATGAGGCTTCCCACAGCCGAAGCATAAGGAATGCCCTTCATGTCATCTATCTCTTTCTGTGTCTTGGGACACATCTCTTTGGATAGATGGATTCCGTGTCTGTAGGGCACAAAGCCTTTCTTGGAATCTTGCATGCTGAAGCGCTTCAAAAATCAGTATCTATGTATGAGGCTTGCGAAAGCCCGATCATTCTTTTCCTGCAATCTCGAGTGATCTTGATCCCTAGGATGTGACCGGCTTCCCCTAAATCCTTCATATCTAACTATTTTGATAGCCATGCCCTTACGTCTGATAACACCTTTACATCGTTTCTGATGAGCAGAATGTCGTCAGCGTATAGTTCCAAAAATACCAATGCAGTTCCGTCACGCTTTTTATAAACACAACTTTCAAAGTTATTTCGATCAAGACCATAGGATTTTATAACTTGATCAAAACACTGATTCCAAGCTCGGGATGCTTGCGTCAGCCCATAAATGGTCTTCCTAAGCTTGCAAACCATATGCTCTTGGCCTTTTTCAATATAGCCTTTGGGTTGTTGCATATAGATTTCTTCGTCGAGATTTCCGTTAAGGAAAGCTGTCTTGACGTCCATTTGCTAGATCTCAAAATCTAGGTGCTCAACAATCAACAAGAGAATACAGATGGAATTGAGCATGGCTACGGGCAAAAAGGTTTCCTCATAATCGATCCCTTCTTTTTGAGTGTACCCTTTCGCCACTAGTCTTGCTTTAAAGGTCTCAACCTTTCCGTCCGGTCCTCTTTTTCTCTTGTATACCCACTTGCATCCGATGGGTTTTACCCCATTAAGTGGTTCGACTAGCTCCCACACCTTGTGATCCATTGAACCCATCTCGGCTTCCATTGCTGTTTGTCAAGATTGAACATCTTTGTCTTGGATTGCCTCGTTGTAGGGCCATGGATCTGATTCTTCTGCGGAGATCAAGTCCGAAGACTCTCCGATCCCCAAGAATCTCTCGGGTTGTCTGACAATCCTCCCACTACGACGAGGTTCCGTTTGTGTAGGCGTGACGATTGGTATATCATTTTGTACAGTTGGCAATGGAGTTGACCCCCTAAGTTCTTCTAAGGTAATCTCACTTCTAGGCTTTCTACTGTTCATATAGTCTTCTTCCAAAAATCTAAAGTGAGTACTGATTACCACCTTTTGATCTTCGGGACCATAGAACATGCATCCTTTAGTTCCTTCGGGGTACCCTATGAACATCCTTAATTCCGAACATGCATCTAATTTACCGGCTTCCTTGTCTAGCACGTATGCAGGACACCCCCAGATCCTGATGTGTCTGCAACTGGGCTTGCGCCCTGTCCACAATTCTCTCGGGGTTTTAGGTACCGATTTGGATGACACTAGGTTCAGAATGTAAGCCGCTGTTTCTAATGCGTAACCCCATAACGATTTTGGTAAATCCGCATAACTCATCATTGACTTTACCATTTCTAAAAGCGTTCTATTTCTTCATTCTGCAACCCCGTTTTGTTGAGGGGTACCGGGTGCAGTCAACTGGGATGCGATCCCCTCTTTCGATAGGTAGTTCAAAAATTTATCGCTGAGGTATTCGTCCCCACGATCAGATCGTAGAAACTTGATAGTCTTTTCCTTATGATTCTCTGCTTGAGCCTTAAATTCTTTGAATTTATCAAAGGTCTCAGATTTATGCTTCATTAGGAAAATGTATCTGTAGCGTGAGTAATCATCGATAAAAGTAACGAAATACTCGTAGCCACCTCTAGCTTTGATTTGCATTAGACCACACACGTCGGTGTGAACGATTTCTAATACTTCTTTAGCTCTAAGCCCCTTGGCTCCAAATGCCCTCTTGGTCATTTTACCTTCTAAGCACGATTCGCAAGTCGGAAATGGTTCAATTTGGAGAGACCCCAAAGAACCATCTTGCACCAACCTTTGAATCCTTTTTGGGTTAATATGACCTAATCTTAGGTGCCAAAGAAGTGTCTCGTTTACGTCAGCAGAACGCTTTCTTTTACATGAAATAGCAGATGTGTTATACGATGCATTTTGTGAGTAATGTGCACAGTTAATAATATAGAGATTGTTCCGTAAAATTCCACGACGGATAATCACATCGTTATGAAAAATAGTAACATGCTTATTAAAACGAACAGAGTATCCATCTACAAAGAGTTTAGAAATAGAAATAAGGTTTTTCTTAAAAACAGGAACATATAGAACATCTCTTAAAATTAACGTCTTGTCTTCAAAGGATAGGTGCACTTCTCCCACTGCTTTAGCTGCCACTCTCGTAGCATCGCCTAGCGTGATGAGGATCTCACTGTCACTAAGTCGCCGGGTCTGCTTGAAACCCTGCAATGTGAAACATACATGATCAGTGGATTCCGTATCCAACACCCATGAGTGGGTAGCATACTTCGCCAAACAAGTTTCAACAACTAGTGCGTGAGAATTACCTTTCTTTCCATTCCTTTTGGGTTTGGAACAGGCCGGCCCCCAATGTCCATTTTCACCGCAGTTGAAGCACTTCTCCTTAGCCGGATTCTTCACTCCACCCTCCCTCTTCACCTTTCCTTTGCCTTTGGCAACACTCGAGTTATCTTGGCTTTCGCTTTTGGCTTTCCTCTTCCTCTTGCCTCCCTTTGGCCTAGAAGAAGAAGATGGACCAACTGCCGCTAAGGCTTGGCTGCTCTCTCCCAAAATTCCTTCAGCCGAGACAAGTGCTTGCAATAGATCAGGGAAAGTGAACTTCTGATTATTCATTTGATAATTCAGCCTGAACTGCTCAAAGCTTTTGGGCAGGGAATGGAGTATGAAATCGACCCGAGTCTCGATGTCATATTCAGCTCCAAGCTCCTCGAGTTTGTTGAGGTGAGCCATCATCTGGAGAACATGATCCCTTACGGGTGTTCCCTCCACCATTTTCATAGAGAGCATGTCCCTCATGGTGATCTGCCGAGCCACACGGTTCTGATGTTGAAACATCACTTTAAGATTGAGCATGATGTCCGCAGCGGTCTCATCGTTTTGGTGTTGGTGTTGCAACACATCTGACATTGAAGACAAGATGGTACACTTTGCCATTTCGTTAGAATGCTCCCAATTAGCATATTCTTTCTTAACCGTTTTGGTTGACTCGTCAGATGGCTTTTTCTGGTTTGGGCGTAGTAAGAACCCAGTCATGGCTTTGTGCAGTGAGGACAATAGTAAGTTTCCGATACCAATCAATAAATTTTTCTCCAGTGAGAAGGTTATCTTTCAGTATATTGAACAGTGGATTAAAAGATTGCGACATGATGATACTGAAAATAAACACACATTTTGTATCACTATCCGGATCAACACAAAATTAAATCACATAATTTGATCACATGATTCATATTAAAATCTCAAAAAAAATATGAACATGCATCAGCCAACATCTCAAAACAGATTTAAATGAGCCTCGTGGGAGGGTCATTATTTAAATCACATTTAAGCAGGTTACAAACAAGAACAGTTAAAAACCTTTAATTTCAAAGAAAATTAATAGCCGGCTCCCACTTGACCAATATAAAATTAATAGGGACTTCGGTGAAGTATATGAATATCAATTTTATTCCTAAGTAATAACCATGATTAAATACAGAATTACTATTTTGTTTTGATCGAGCCTCGTGGGAGGGTCATCGTCGCCACTGATAATAATTCTCAATCATCCTTTTGGGAATTTATTCATGTGAAAGTTAACTTTTGACTGTCCCGTAGGGGAATTTCTCCAAAAGATTTCACAAATAAATAAATCATGGAGGTCAAAGTTAATTTAATTCATAACCAAATTAATTATCAAAAACATACTTAGTAATTTTTTAAGTTTGAGATTTTTGGTTGGGCAATTCTCATGCAAACACATTTAAGCAAATTAAATAAAGCACAAGAAAATACGACAACAATAAATCAAGCAAAACAAAAAATAAACACATTGGGCACAAATTATCCAACTGTCATGGTTTGATTTTCCTTGACTTGATCTTGAAGAAACGCCGTCTTGAATTTCTCCCACTCGTTCGTCTCAAAAAAAAAATTCTCTCTCGGAATGTCACTTGGCGGCTTCCTTGATCGGGATGCCCCCAAGATCCGTCGGCCGCTTGGACGAGCGATCGCGCCCCTGCGCCTAGGTGTAGCGCGCGTCGCTTCCTTGAAGGACTCGTCGGCCTTGGCAGGCGACGCCCAGCGCCATGCATCCGCCTCGGCCACCCTTGCCCCCTCCCAAGACGCGTGGTGCGGCGTTACAGCTTGTCGCTAGCCCGTCTTGCGCTGCCGATCGCGTCCGACGCGTCTTGCGGGCGATCCGCTGGCGCCGTGCGCTAGGCCGGCTCGACTATCGACGTACGCATCACACGCTTGCCTCCCTTGGCATGTTTCGCGCGAGGCACGTCGCCCACGTACTATTCCAGATCCATTTTAACTCCTCGTCTCCGTCTTCGTCTTCGATCAGGTTACACGTAATTCACGTAAATCCTAAACATGCGGAACTAGGAGTTACGAGATTACATACCTCTTGTAGAGACAATCCTTGAGACGATGGATCAACCCAAAGTACCTTCCCAACTATGTCCCAAAGTCCACGAACGTAACCCAGTGGGAGGATTCGCACGAACGATTTTAACAAGAGAGAAAACAAAAAATATTATGCTAATACTTTCCAACACATGGAATTGCAGTTGGGAATGAAAAATTCATCCCCTATATATAGGAATGGGGGGGGGAGATTTTTAGTGCTAGGAAAATAGGGAAGAAAATCTTTTCTTGGTCTCCAAGAAATCTTGAATATATCTCCAATATTCTTTTCTCCTTATTTAAATTTTCCATAAAAATCTCTTCCCCTTTTTATTCCTAAATTTTCGAAAATAATAAGGCATAAAGAATCAAGATTTTTCTTGAATTTATGAGATAATTATGTATTCCTACAATAATTATCTCTTTCCATAAAATATCTACAAGAAAATCAAGACAATCTTTTCTTCCTTTTTATCTACATATTTTCGAAAATATCAAGAAATATTAGGCAAGAATATTTTCTTCTCTCTTTCATTAATTGGACTTTATTTTGGGCTATTTGAGGGGCCTTTAGGAGAATTAAGATTGGACCTCCAATGGACTATGAAACTATAATATTGGGCCAAATATTATTCAAGTCCATTAATATTAATTTATTCCACTATAAAATTAATTTTGAACTATCCATCTTAACCCATATTACGATTTCACTATAATACGGCTCCCGATCATTATTTCCCGCATTTAAGATTATATTAGTCCCTTAATTAATCAAGCCACTGTACATGCTTTATATTAATTAATATCTTTGTCCTTGGAGTAAAGACAACTCAACATTATTATCCATACCGGAAATAAATTTCCACTTGCAAGATTTGGTATGATAAATGTCCTGAGCCCACCAAGGGGACAAATCAAGCAAGACATACTTTCACGCGATTCTCCGTATTAAATGTCAGCAATCGTTATGTAATTAATAATATTGCCCAAGATATAAGATATCGAATCTCATTGACTCTCGAGCCCATCATAAGTCAAAGCAATAGTTATTAATTTCACACGATCCTATTTAAGGGACGGAGATTAAGAAACAACACACCACTGAGGTCTAATTCTTGTATATTCAGTACCGAAGAATTTGTCCTCCTGTAGGTCCTTATTCAACGCACCTAAATGCGCTAGTGTAATCCCTTGGTCAAGACAAGCCAATCTGGGTCTTACACTTCAACCTTTCACGATGGTTTGTTCATTTCCATCTGGATTGTGAATTTGTACTTAGTTACGAGGTGTTGTTAATTTGATCTTCAGTAATCTGGTATCACGAAATTAACTACAACGTAATACGTACTGACTTATTGAACGGGTTTGCAATAAACATATATAACATTCATTCATATTTAATGCAACAGTGATTAATAGTTTATTTCAGTAAATAAATAAGAAAATTCAGTTTGGTTATACAAAGTAAAAACATACTTTTCAGTATAACCCCAACATAGATAATAAATCAGAAATTCTCAATATATGAGGTACGTTGCGAGAAACATGCAACTACCTGTAACTGAAACATGGGCTATTACGATTTTCTCCTTTCATTCGCGAATACTCGATTAAGTCTTGAACATGATGAAGTGTCTATTCAAATAACTTAATCATATTATCTCTAATCACTAATTGATCACGTATGTCACACTTAGCCACAAAGTCTAAGTTGACGTGCATCAGCCGATGACTTTGATCCAATTATGATGAGAAGATGAGTAATCTCTCTACATCCACATTGAGGAATGAATCATATTCTTGGCTTAACTACCACGCACATGCACTTTGTGATGAACATAATCCAAGCCATATCTACCCATAGACGGGTGAAGCGTCGGTCATGGTCAAAGTTCATCACTCCACACATGTCGTGCGTATTGACCTCAAGTCAATGGAGTATCACATCGCTCCCACTAATCGAGACACCCGTATACACATATTGTGGACTTATATCAAACGGTTTCTCAGATAGGTATACCAATACCCTCTAAGGTATTTGTGCATCCATCATAAGATACCTAGTATCTCGTAGTAAGTGAGGTCTTACTACACTCTCTAAGAGTATGATGTTGATCGGACACCAAACTCAATTACATCATCAATATCCCATTCTTTATGATCCTTGATCGGGGCTATTTGAGAATCATGCTTAAGTCATTTGAGTTCTCACAACCTCAAAGACAGCAACGACTCATGGTAACACTTGTACGAATAAATGCAAACAATGAAACATAATTTTCAAACAAGTGTATTGCCATACTTTAATATTAAATGAACTATAATATTAAATCAAATTGAATATCATCGAGTATTATGTCCTTACAAAAGATTATCTCTAGGACACTAACACTAACAATCTCCCACTTGGACTTGAGTCAATCACCTACATGTCTAACCCCTAGACCATCAAATGTCTAGTGTGTACATGAACACTCAGTGTTTTGGTGAAAGGATCTGCCAAATTAAATATGTGGGAATATGTTGGGATATTTTAGTTTTGATGAATTATGCCAAAACATTATCAACTTGTGTTATTCAAGCTAATTTACAGATAACAAGTTGAGGGGGAACTAAAGAACAAGTGGAGGGGGAACTCACGAAATCAGAAGAAGATGATCGAGATCAAGCGAGGCTGCAGACGAGACTGATCGAGATCGGATGAGTAAGATGAGTTCCGGAGTTAACTGATGAGCTGTGCAAAATCAGAAGAGAAGAAAAACTAAAGCCAGCAAATCAGAAGAGAAGGTTGCAGATCAGAAGATGAGCAGATGAGACTGATCAAGATCAGACGTGATCGAGACCAGATATGATAACCTGATATGCCAACCTGAAGGCTCAGATAAACCTGAAGGCTCAGATAAACCTGAAGGCTCAGATAGAACTGAAGATCCTGAGACTCAGATAAACTAAAGAATATAGTCGTTAGATTCAGCTGATGTGGACCAATGAGAGGAAGACAACAAGCCTGAAAAAGCTGCAAAAAGCTACAGAATAGTATGGATTTGAATGTGACTCCATCCAACGGTAACATTCAAATCCACACTATAAATACAAGTTCTTCCTTCATTATTCGGTGTGGAAGTGTGTGAAATGCGTGAAAACACCATTGAAGCTACAGAGCCAAATCATCTAGCATTTCCACCATAGAACACAGAGCAAGAGATACACGCATATATTCAAGAGTGTTCTACCCTAGATCTAAGCACAAATCTAATATCCTAAGCTTAGAGAGATTTTCCCATCCTTAGCATTGAGGCTAAAAAAATGTAAGAAAAAATCTCAACCTAGTTGGAAACCAAACAAACCTTACCCAAATCAGTTTGGTAGGATAAGTTTGTAGGTGAGTGTGAACTCGGTAAACATCTAGCAATCCCGAAAGGGAGGGTAGGCGATCCCGTGAGGGTGATAAGTCCCTTTTGAGTGTGAACTCGGTAAACATCTGTTGGGTGTTGGACTAACACGTTAAACTAAGTCCAGTCGGTTAAGTTGGTGCCCCTTGTGATAGGGAAGAGTGGATGTAGGAGTTGGACTCCGAACCACTATAAAATCGTGTGTTCTTTACTGCTTTATGTTCTTACTTGCCATATGCATTTAATTATAAGCAAAACACACACATCGTTCTTAAAAGCAAAAAATTGGAATCACTCTGCCCTCACCCCTGTTTTATATGCATTACATGGTATTTTCCGCGCACATGGGTTTCCAGAAATAGGGACCAACAATTGGTATCAGAGCGGGAGTTCAAAAGATCACTGTTTTTCAATGTGAACATCTGAATTGATACCAACAATTGGTATCAGAGCGGAAGTTCAAAAGTTCACTAGTTTCAAAGTGACAATCTGAACTGATCTTTTTAATACAATAACCCGATCTCTATATAAATGCATGCATCTTAATGTTTTGGTGCCATTATCAAAAAGGGGGAAATTGTTGGGATATTTTAGTTTTGATGAATTATGCCAAAACATTATCAACTTGTGTTATTCAAGCTAATTTACAGATAACAAGTTGAGGGGGAACTAAAGAACAAGTGGAGGGGGAACTCACGAAATCAGAAGAAGATGATCGAGATCAAGCGAGGCTGCAGACGAGACTGATCGAGATCGGATGAGTAAGATGAGTTCCGGAGTTAACTGATGAGCTGTGCAAAATCAGAAGAGAAGAAAAACTAAAGCCAGCAAATCAGAAGAGAAGGTTGCAGATCAGAAGATGAGCAGATGAGACTGATCAAGATCAGACGTGATCAAGATCAGATATGAAAACCTGATATGCCAACCTGATGCAACTGACCTGATGCTATCCTTATATGTTGACCTGAAGATGTGTTGATCTCGATCGGCCGAAATGATCGATCGCAAGAAGAAATCGATAGCCCGAGTCAAGTGACTCGAAAGGCCAAGAAGTAAAAGTGACTGAGGGTCGGGGATGTCTGGTTCGTAAGAAATAACTCATTAAGCCCGAAAGTGTCGAGATGCCCGACGTATAAGGTCCGCCAAGAGAAGTCCATTTGAATCAAGAAACCTGAGACTTAGTATGTCGCGGAAGACATTGAGACTCGTGATAAACTGAAGGTTCGAGATAAACCAAGGCTCGATAGAATCAAGATCCCGAGACTTAGATAAACCAAGAATATAGCCGTGCTAGATTCAAATTGCCGTGGACCAATGAGAGGAAGACAACAAGCCCGAAAAAAGTGCAAAAAAGCTATGAGAATAGTATGGATTTGAATGTGACTCCATCCAACGGTAACATTCAAATCCACACTATAAATACAAGTTCTTCCTTCATTATTCGGTGTGGAATTGTGTGAAATGCGTGAAAACACCATTGAAGCTACAGAGCCAAATCATCTAGCATTTCCACCATAGAACACAGAGCAAGAGATACACGCATATATTCAAGAGTGTTCTACCCTAGATCTAAGCACAAATCTAATATCCTAAGCTTAGAGAGATTTTCCCATCCTTAGCATTGAGGCTAAAAAAATGTAAGAAAAAATCTCAACCTAGTTGGAAACCAAACAAACCTTACCCAAATCAGTTTGGTAGGATAAGTTTGTAGGTGAGTGTGAACTCGGTAAACATCTAGCAATCCCGAAAGGGAGGGTAGGCGATCCCGTGAGGGTGATAAGTCCCTTTTGAGTGTGAACTCGGTAAACATCTGTTGGGTGTTGGACTAACACGTTAAACTAAGTCCAGTCGGTTAAGTTGGTGCCCCTTGTGATAGGGAAGAGTGGATGTAGGAGTTGGACTCCGAACCACTATAAAATCGTGTGTTCTTTACTGCTTTATGTTCTTACTTGCCATATGAATTTAATTATAAGCAATACACACACATCGTTCTTAAAAGCAAAAAATTGGAATCACTTAGCCCTCACCCCTGTTTTATATGCATTACATGGTATTTTCCGCGCACATGGGTTTCCAGAAATAGGGACCAACAGAATACATTTTAATTCTGTTTCTCCAGTCGTTATGATATCCCGGATCAAATGATAAGTCTATGTACATGCTCATTTATGCTTGTTGATCTCGGTTGCTTTGCTTACAAAATCGCACCAGCGTTGTCTCAATACAACTTTATTAGACAAATGGCACTCGGAACTATCCCTAGTTCTCTTAAGAACTATAAAATCCAGACAACCTCCTTGAGGCTTCTGATACAGCAATGTACTCAACTTCGGTTGTTGAATCTGCGGTCGTTTTGCTTGGAACTATTCCAACTGACCGCCTCATTATTGAGAGTGAAACGTAACCTGACTGTGATTTGTAATCATCACAGTTGGATTGGAAACTTGTGTCCGCTTAACCAGTCATTACTAGTTCTTATTGTTGGGATTATACTGGAAAGTATGCTTTTTTCAACTTTGTCTTATAATCAAATAAATTATTTATTCGATGCTTTATTCATTGAAATAAATTATTTATCCATAATGCTTTAAATATCATTGAATGTTACATATATTTCTTTGCAAAAATACACCATTCACGTACGTAGATGGAAATAAATAAAGAAAGGTTCGTGTTACAT